>RSEF01000031.1:45833665-45990139 GCA_003993805.1 Himantopus leucocephalus | reverse complement strand
AATGTTTTGAAAAAGTTTGGAAGGAAGTGTTCAAAATCAGGACTTTGTACCGCTGCCCCATGAGAAATCACTCAAGAAATATCTGAAAAACAAAAGTACCCAAAATGTTATTAATAGGAGTGTGGTTAGCACAGTTCGGTTAATGTGTTTATCTCATAACGATTCCTGTCAAGTATCCTGCAGAAGATGACAGTTGTCTCAACAGTTGTCTTGTAGAATTTCCATTACCTAGTAGTTCTGTATTTTGCCTAACTTAAAAAGTCTCTATTTCTAGCTGCAAAGTAATTGCGCAAAGCTTTTCAGATGAAATGCTTGGCACCAGGACCTGAGGTGAACTGTGGTATTTTGCTGATAGCTTAAAGATTCCGAATATTGCAAAAGAGCTCTTTAGACATGTAGCCTTTTTGTTTTCTAAAATTGTGAGTATTCCTTTTCATATTGCCTCTTTTCACAATTTACTGATATATTTAGTGTCTCTGAGGACACATGATTTTTTTAAAAGGTTTTTCATCTATGAGGGTGTTTGCTGAAGCATAAAACAAGTTTTGGCAAACTATAATTGAATTATATAGTTTTTATTTTAAAATGTTATAGATGGGACATAGCTGTTACAAGTATATGTCGGGAGGAATAAGATAGTGTTTATACTAAGTCAAGTCCAACTGTCACAATACAAAACATAAGTATAAGCTGCATTTTTTTCTTCATAACTAGATTATGGATTCTTTTCTGAGACTTGAGATACAGCTAACAAAGTTAAAATAGTTTTCCAGGATGCTGTTAAACTCTAATGTTTTAATATTTAGGCTACATATGCTTTCTATTTTAAAATAGAGTATTTTAATTATCAGGGGATCAGATCTTCCTACTGAATAATACAGATAAATCCCATGAGAGTCGCTTGAGTTTTCTCTCCAATATTTAGCATTTGTCATGTAAATCATAAAGAATAAGCATACTGTGGGTATTTCCTCGTAAAAGAATGTTTCATTTCTGCTTCTCACTTGGTTTAGCAAATCTCTCTAATCTTGATCTCACTAAAGCTATTTATTTCTTAATTTTAGCCTTTTTAAATCTGTTTTTTGAACACCATGACTTTTGTATAGTATTACTTGTAAGGGAAATATATTTTTTGTGGGATATATGCAGCATTTATGGATAGACAGAATGGAACAGGTAGTAAATATATTTTTAAGTTAACAAGATTTCATCTTCACACATTACTGTTTGCAATCTCTTACTTAATTTATATTATTTCAATAAATATAACTTTCATTTTCTATTTCAAAATTATTTTGAATTGCTGTTGTATTGAGTTCCAAGTTTCCCTTCTTCTCAGAATCAATCTTTCCCCTATTATGCTTTCCTGTCCTGTGTGTATTTCTTTCTCTTTTGTACTCTTTTAATGACCGAATGCATACAAACAGTAATCACACTGAGAACTATGTTTATGCTTGTGCATAAGTGTACAGATAATCTTTTAACAGCCAGAGCTTCTGTTATCTTCTTTAGTGGTTATGTATGTTATGTATATATGCATGTCTCTGTGTGTATAAAATGGTGGTATTATATTATCTAATTATGTTATATATTTATTGCTATATACATGTGAAAGAAAAAGAATATATATATTGCTTTCTTATAAACTCATTTTTTCTTCCTTTCCACAAGAGCATTTTCTCTCTACTTTTTGTTCTGTCACTTAATTATTCAGAAACCTGAACTCACTGAAGTAAATCAGCAGGATTGTTGATGTTTAGTGCCAAATTTTGAGGTTCTTTTAACTTAGTTTTAAGGTGCCTTTTCTGTGTATAGGCTGCAACTTTAACTCCAACAGACTGTAGTAATTAATAACCTGAGGAATAAGTAGGTGGTAAGCAAGCTGTACACTGTTGTATGCATTAATGATACTTACTTTCTTTGGCAAAATCTCTAGCAGCTAGTAAAGTGGTTTTGTTTGCTTTTATATTAAAATGTTCATTCTTTCAAAATTCTGAAGCAAATATTTCTATAGAAATTCTGAAAATTAATAAGGATCAGTGAAAGCTTATTCTAACATCAGAGGTGAATTACAGACTTTTCTGTAGTCCAACAAAGCAGCAATACACAGTATAACTTACTATCCCTTCCTCCATTTAAATGGCATTACTGTTTATGTTGGAGTGTGCAGAGTGAAGATTTGGAGTCTTTTCACGTATTTCAGAACCTCTGTGCGTTTCTGTCCAGCTAGGAGAAAAAAATATGGAGTATGCAGCTTTTGTAAGGACATTTTTCAGCTTTTTTGTACTGATTTTTTATATTCCTTTTATATTGTTGTTTTAGTTTGGAGTAGTTGTTCATGTACAGTCTCGCACGTATTGACAATTTTATTTCCAGAAGGGGTCCTGTTGGTGTTGAAACCAAAAGGATTGTTAATGTGAGGAAAGACAGCTGTATACTCAGGTATTTGGGGATTGGAACCCTATCAGAAGACATCTTCTTTAGTTCTGTTAAGACTGTTCAAGGAGTGAATAGATAACTTTAGTCACCTGTGTGGAGTTTTTAGTAGAAATTGTTAATAAGAAAAAGTCAAATTTAACTTTATCAAAAGTAATCGCTGAAGGAGAAAAGATCCCTTGAACAATATGTCAGCACCATATGTAATTCATAACTATCAAAAAAGAAATTTTCTTCGTGTAAATTTTATCAGTGTTCCAAATGTCACTAAAATTCCATGCAGTTTTCTTTAGGAGTTGATTTGAGATACCACCGTGCATCCTCAAGACCCATACAGTGAGAGAAATTACTACAATAGCGTATTTCTCAAATAGCAGATAGTTGCAAGTCCTTTGTCCTACAGTACATGATAAATGATTTTCTCTTTGAGCAATGAGATAATACAAACTTCCAAACTATTTCTTGTCATACTAGAAGATGGGTTGTCCCCCTTAACCTGTACTCCTAAAAATAATGTAGTATAATTGCTAACTGGAGGAAGCTGGATGTAGATGTTCTTTTGAATCATCAAGATGGACAGAGCAAAAGCCTATGATTTGTACACACTTTGTTCCCAGTTGGTTGTTCTAAATGTGGAAAATGGAGACGCATTGTGCTGTGGGTTTGTTTTGTCTTGTAAAGGGATCCAGAGGTACTGTTGTTTTAATTCAGTTTCTTCTGTGGGGAACTTGGTGGTTTGGGTTGTTATTTCGATTCTTTGGAGACAAACTTCACATTAGTTAATCAGTCATAATAGAAAGTTTGATTTTTTCCTTTTTTATCTCTAGAGATGCTTCACTTAATCTTTGGAAAAATGCACCTCATTTCTGAATACCAAAACACAAAACGTATTTCTGATATAACAAAAATTGAAATGGCCACAACCTCTGCCGATGTTGCCAGAAATACATTTTCAGGTTCTTGTTTATTCATTTGCTGTATTTACTGTGTTAGGAAACTATATTATAATATCGAACTTTCATTTGACCCAGGACCCAGCTTCTATTCTCTTGTGATATTTCTATTTCCTGTTTTATATGACCTTTAAAAAATAACATAAAGCTTTATTCCGTCAGTGCGCATGTTAACCCCTGTATTGAAAACAGTGTACTAGGTGCCTCTTCAGTGAGCTACCACACAGCAAAAATACTGAAATTATTATATCAAAAACCTTGTTTGCACCTCAAGACTGATTTAAAGTGCAAGAAAATACTTAAAGGTAAACTATGTAATTATAATCATATTATGAACATTAGAGTCATTGCAATTTTTTTTAATATTTGGATAACTCCCCCCCCCCCAAAATACCAAATAAATGTATTGTCACTTTACGTTTTTGTCTTATCTTTCATTTCAAATAATAGATGTTAATTTCACACTGCAATGGAGAATACCATTCCCAACAGAACATTTGATTGTCAGAGGTAGATTTACTTGATAAAAACAACTGTGGAACTTGTATTTAACATGAATCTATTTCTGGTTTGGTTAATATAATTTAATTTAAACATTTTAAACATTTAATACTTTCTGACAAACACCAATAATGACTCACATTAACACGCTGTTGCTATAGTTCAGTTTTAGATTTAATTCACTGAACTTTTGAATTCATTCAAAATTTGCCCCTAACCACTTTATTTGTTGAGTAGCAATTACCAGTATACTTCAAAAAATCCATACATTAGCTATATTTAAAATTATTATTATAAAACCTAGTATTAGTCTCAGTGGGGATTATTTAAGGGTCCCTCTCATAATTCTAAATTTAAAAGCAGCACTTGTGTTTTTCTTAAGTGAGAGAAAACAGAACTCAAAAGGGGAAAAAAAAGAATTTACCAAGTATTTTTCCATTTAATCAGTTTTGATACAAAACTCTGGTTGATATATTTAATCATACAAGCGAAGACTTGCACCACATTTTAAAGTGACTGTACTAGTTTGTAGTTGTAATTTATTTCTTCTAAATTCTAGGAGCCAGTTTTATGATCCCCTTTTTAATGCACTATAAAATATATTTTAACAAATTACATTTTAAAATTAGTGTGTTACTTCAGTGTTGCCTAAGTAAAACTGATTATTTTCTTCAGGCAGCATCCATACGGGAGATTTCCATTCAGAGTGCTTAAATTGTTGTTTAAATTTCTTAGCGAGTAATATAGTTGTTTTAACATAAATGCTCAAACTAAGTTAAGACGTTAAAAATATTAAATCTTGGTGGTAGGATTGTCTTCCTATATTCTATTTTGTGTCTTCTCTTAGCTAGTTGTTGAATTCCAGTAATACTTAGATTACTAAAGAGAACATTCATTTTGACCATAATCTGACTGTCTGCCTACCTTAAAAAAATATATTAAATATGTCATGGAGGTACTAATAATGCAATTATTTTGAATGGCTAAATTTAAGAAAAAAATTATTCTATTCTTTTAATCATTTCTGTAGTTTCAGGGGTTGTAAAGAGATGGAATACCCAGAAACAATTTTTTTCTTTGAATGGCTGAAAAAATACTGATTAAGGTACTGACGTAGTTCACTAGAACAGAAATAAACCCAAATGGCTAATACCACAGCAATATGTGTTTATATTGTTTTAGAAACTTTTTTTTTAATAAAAAATGAAAATGCTTAATGAAAACAGTTCAATGGTTAAATGTTTTTAAGAATGGAAAGGAGATTCAAACTCTAAATCTAATGCATCTCTGCCCTGTGACGTGTTACCGAGGCCTTATTATGTATATACTGAATAGATCGGTTATGTTTAAGTACGGCATCTGTGGGCAAATATTTAAATATCAAGAAGTAGGGACTGTATCATTTTTTTAATTCATATTAGTTTGAAACATGAATTATGAGTCAACAACAAAAACAGTAATAAAAATTCTAATAACATGGGTTTTTATCAACTTGTCTAAGAACAGAGGATGCATCCAAAATATATTTTATGTTAGATAATGAAGTGGAATGAGTCGTACTTCTGCCTTGCATTCCTTTAATTGTGGTGATTCTGGGTTAGTTTTGCTGTGACAAGAGTGTTTGATTTTTACCTCTGTAATTAAGTATACAAAGAAGTTAATGTTGTCTTTGTAAACTGTAAACTCTTTCCACAGAACAGTACAACAGAGTGTAGAAACTGTTATGTTACTGATGTAGGGGACATGATTAACTTCATAAATAATCCGAAAGGCAAGTAATTATTGTGATTTCAGAAATTAATAAATATATGTCAAAATTTTAGTTTGGTCAACTTCAAATATTTGAAGAGTTTTCTATAAAAAATTAGTCTCAAAGTAGCTTTTAAGTTTTTTAAGTATTTTAGTTCCTCATAAGTCAAGTGGGACCATTTTAGCTTTTGAAATGTCAAGTATCTTTCTAGAACACTCAGACAACAAGATTGCTTTATTTGCAGTTCTCTTTGGCTTGGTGCCATCGACCTAATTTTTAGCTATGCATACTGAACCATATTACTTCTAAGTACAAGATGCCTCATACAGAAGCATAGTAAATTATGTCCAAAAATATATGGGTACAAGTTTATTAGGACAAAAGGAAAGGAATAAAAGTGGATGAAGGGAATTTGTGAATAATGCAAGAAAACAATTTTAATATATATGATTTTTTTTCAAATATGCCATTTGGATTCTTCTGTCCATTTTTATACATATTTTGTAACTGATAAATGAAGTAACTTCCATTATGTCAACCTGTTTATATACTTTCAGAAAGAATACAAATATTTGGAATGTTATTAGCGAGATATAATGATCCAGTTTCACAAACTTCTAAAACTGTTCAGTAATCTGAGATATTAATACTTCTTAGTTTTTGTCCAGGTCAATGTTTTGTTGGGTTTTTTTAAATGTTTTTAATAGAATTTGTTGTACATGATGCAAGTATGTTACCTTTAAGGAAGTCAGGAACTGTAGGAACGTCATAGTTTTGCCATGTATGGATGTTAGAATAAAGATGAAATGCAAAAGAAATTTTCAATGCAACCATAATTTGAAAGAACTGAAATTGTAGCTTACGTTTTGTGTAAATCATTTTAATTTGAGTATGTGGTAGCAGCATCTGTCTCTGCTTCAGGTGTGGAAGCATATATGTTCCTTGACTAAATCTGTAGGCTTACATCAGTAATAATAGTAGTAGTAATAATTTTAAATAGTAAAAAAAAAAATTAAATAGTAATAATTTTAAATAGTAAAAAAAAAATTTAAATAGTAATAATTTTAAATTTATGTTTAAAAACACTATAGCTCTTCTTTTTTAAATTGTAATGAACACAAACTTGTCAAGAGTGCTAGGAGTTCACGATGCCTTGCCTGTGTTTTCTTAAGTAACTCATTACTTCGTGCATCTTGCTTTTTGAGTGCCTGAGCTAATGCACCTTAAACGAAAGGATTCTCTCCGTTTAAGCACCTGTCAGGTTTCTTAAGTTGTCTACTCACTCACATACAAAAAAGGCATCCTAGAATAACTACTTGCTTTTTAAAAAATTACTCTGCTGAAGTTTAGCAAGCAACCAGGAAACAAAACCATCAAGGATGAAATTAGAGTTGTTTGTCAGCTCATTTTGATTTGTAAAAATTTGTCAAAGGTCTAGGTCTTGCTGCATTAGAGATTGAACACGAACATTAGCCAACCTATTTATATGGTATCATCAAAAAATAATAGAAATTTTGGTTGAAAGGGACCTCTGTGAGTCATCCTGTCCAGACTTGCACTCACAGTGGGGCTAGACCAGGTCCACTGTGGCTCTTCCTGGCTATATCTTGACGACCTTCAGGGACAGAGGTTCCACTACGTCTCTGGACAATGTTTCAGTGCTGCACTTACACTTCTAAAGAGATTTATATTTTTTTTCTGATGCCCAAACTAAATCTCACAAGCCATACTGTGTGGTCCTTGACCTTCTTACATCTTTTGGTGAGCTCATGAGTCAACTTTGATTCTGTCCTTTTCATAACCACCAATACAACTCAGATCTTAATGCAGTAGTGTATTTGTGGGAAGATGAAACGAGTTATTTTTACATTTGAACTGAACCTGGAACTTAATAAATTTGGAAATGAATAAATGTTAACAAATACTCATAAAAAGAACTTTCTATTTCTTGGTTAGCAAACCAATGGCTTTTCCTGTCAGGAGCTTTTTATGCTGCATATCTAGCACATTGAATTTTTCCTTAGGCCAAGAGCAATTTTTTTCACTATTTCCTTTTAACTTATTAACTTATTATTTAGAGAAAAAAAATAATGCCTTGTGAATTAATTGTATTTGCTTTCTTTTTGCAGTTAGCTTGAAATATCATCAAAAGTCAGTGACAGTGTTGCCTATAGCTTTGTTTTAAACCAGTGGGCATATTAGAAAAAAAGCAAAAAGTACTTTTGGCTGCTTGGATATTGCTATATTTTCCTATTGGTAAACCACAAGTTCTTTAAGTTTCATTTTGTTTTGAAAGCAAACACAGTGGAGAAAACTCCTTATATTTGAGCAGCAATACAGATTAAAGTTCTCTAACTTCCTAACCTACTAGCTCTGCTCATAGTATCTCTGTTACGAAAACTGAAAGAGATCATAGTACTTAACGGGTGCCACCTAGTAAAAGGACGCATAGGTTAATTAACTTAAACCAGTTGCTGGTCTGGTGCAACAAGTCCCAAATTATGTGAATCCCTGCTATTTCCGTAGAAGCAGATGTTTGTACCCCTTCTGAACAATGAAGTGGAAAATAGCAGTGGAATGTAACCTTTACTGTTACTCTACAGTTGGGTCTTAATCTTTTTTTCTACCACCGTAAAACTTTGTTGTCTGACTTAGTGTATCATTTTTTCTTGATTAATGTTAAGGACAAACAAAACCAGTATAACAGGGTCTGGAAGCTATTTCCAGACCCAGACTTGGGGAGTCAGGGTCATAACTAATGATGTCCTAAAGTGGCATTGCTGTACCTAAGTTTTAGGAACTTGGTCACGTAGAGAACTGTTGACTGGGAATGTGATATCCTTCAGATACCTCAGATGGCCAGGCAGAAAGATGACACTAAATAGAACGTTGGTTGGAGCTACTTTTTTAAGGAAAAATGAGCATAGTAACATATTTAAAATTTCACTCTCTTTTCTTTGATTTCTGCATTTTAGTTACATCACATTTGTCAGTCAGAGTGACTGATGGTGGCTGGTGTGTTTTGTGTTGAATCTGGTGGCACCGGCACATGTGAGGAGTTCTTTGATCCCTGTACTTGAATGACTCCGTGGAGGACTTTTTGTTCTTTCTTTCTGGGTCTACATGGGACTGTTCAGATCAGGGCAGTTCTTGTATATGCTGAGAAAGTGAAAAAAACATGTTGATAGCGAATTTTTAGTGAAAAAAAAGAAGTGCTTTATTTGGGGTGATACTTTCAGCAGCTACTAACCAGTATAATTACTCAATACAAATCTTGAATTTTTTGCCTGTAAATCCTTGAAGTGATGCTTGTGTCTGTCTGTCACTGAAAGAAATTATAATACCCACAGAGTTCACTTTGGCTACTTAAATTATCTCTTTTGTTTCTCTTTGGTAGTTTAGGGACAAATCAGTTCTTTAGTTTTCCTAATGTAGTTCAACAATTTTGTATAAACAGAACTTGTTTTTTTATAAACAGAACTTGTTTTCTCTACTATGCTGTGTTCTTGTCAGATAATTAAAGGAGGATTAAGAAACCATTCTGATCAAATATTATTACTAAGAAAAAAGAGGAAAAGAAGAAATCTATTTTGTCCTTTAGTCAATAAATATACAAGTACACCTTGAAACTAATAGAGATTGCAAACTGAAAGAAACCTAATTGATCGAGGTCTCTATTCCCCCTGCAATCCATATTTTCTTATGAGCTATGATTTATGACCAATGAGGTTTTGCACGGGTTCTATAAAAGAGGCTCAAAGATACTAGCTTTGTACCTGCACAAGATCTTTTTGTAATTTTATGTAGAGAGGTTTGCCAACAACCATGTGTTTGCACTTGTATGCATTTAACCATAACTGCATGTACAAACATGCACACAGAAAAAATACCTTGCATGAATATTCTTTCTTTATATTTGTTTTTTATACAATCATAATTGAAAAATTGCCTTTAGAGTACAGAACTAACAGACATCTTACAACGATGTCTTTATGAGAAAAGAAAGAGGATTAAATAGCAGTTGAAAATATTTTTTTTACATATCTGACTTACTTATAATGCAGTTGAACATTTTGTAAGTCAAATAGATTACTGGTGAATTTCATCACATGCATTCCTGTTATTTTTTTAATCAAAATAAAAAGGTCAACAATGTAGTCTTTCTGGTAAAATAAAGTACAATTTGATTACTTTCTGCTAATGCATAATACCATTTAATTTGATTTTAGGAAGAGGAAGGTCTCTAATGGAAGGGAAATGGACTGTATAAATTAGGTGCACCCTCTTATATTTACCTCTGTTCATGCAATTGTAAATATTGCTGCTAGTGCCAAACAAAGAAATAATACTTGAATTGTAAACAATTTTAAGAAATATATATGAAAAGTGCAGGCACAAAACCTCTTTCAAATTTACAAAGTGCCTGAATCTTGTTGATGTATCTAACTGCACTGTGGTATTTAAAAAAAAAAAANTGTGGGGACTAATGATACAACCCATCACACAAGAACCCAGTTCCGCAGTCCATGGTGATTTAATTAATTATATGGGTCATGTGGAAAGATCGGTTGTTTCAGATAACATACAGATACCCTGGAATACTTTTTCAGTATAGGTGCACATAGCTCTTTCTTTGGGTGGGTGAAATTGCCTATCCACACATCTGTGCTCTGTTCCCTGTGTAAGATGGTCATGATTCTCTAATCATCATAGTTGCAACTTTGTGCATTGTCACTCATCTGATTACCAAAGATTCCAGTACTAGAGACTTTGAAGCAGCTTGCAGTTCGCAGATAAAAAGTCCATAATCTTGAATCAAGATTTAACAAAGAAGCATTTGTGTAGTTCCTATGGGAAGTGGCTTAGAACTGCACACAGAAAGTTAAGCTTATTACTGTACTTGATAATGGAGCTACTGACAGGTCTTTTGTTGAATGAGAGTTGGTGCACATCAGATTGTGAAAGATGGAAAGCCTTGTTGGTTTTTTTGCTGACATAGACTTTAAATCTTGAACATCTGATGATATCACATAGAGAATAAAAGCAGCTTTAGATGTATGGGAATAAAAGCAAAAGAATTCAAAATAAAACCAATCAGTCACATCAATAACGTGCAGGCACAGTTTAGGGGAAAAAATCCTTGGATTTTTTACTGTCAGCTGGAACTTTGGTCTGTTCTGGAACTCAGGAAAGATTTAATTGATTATGTAAAATATTTTCAAATTCTGCTACACTGAATACAGCATTTATGGTAACTTTCAACTCTGTTGATGGTCTTGAGGCAACTTTGGTCTGTTTTGGAGACACCAGCCTTCACGGTTATGTTCCAGAATGTTTGGAAAAAAAGGAAAAAAAAAATCAAGTGTTAAGTTTGTCCATTGCAACTTTTATATATGTATTGCTGAATTTTAATCACTTTGTATGAGGAATGCTACTGTAGGTGGACTCTTACCTAGACCTGGCCTCTTTTCACTTTCCTAATGTTTTCATAAATGCAGCATAGAGATTTTCAATCTCTTCCAAAGTTAAGAGCCAAACCACCTTTTTTCTGAGGGGCCAAGCAAGATAGCAGGCTCACCTGGAAGCCACTAATAGGTGCTGGTGGCCTTTGGGAATAACAGAGGAGAAGAGAGGTCCAGGGATTTGATTGCTTCAGCTGTTTGACTGGCTTACATGGACTTAGGACATCATTTCAGCAAGGGGAATGTGGACTGCGACATGGGGAACTCTGCGGTGAGATCCTAAAGAACATTGGGGAATACGGGATTCCTGGGCTGGAAAGTACTTATGTAGTAAAGTGTAGATAATTTTATCTCAGGAATAGGAGGAATAGCAGGTATGGATGTTAAAGTGGGAGAGGGTCGGAGAGGGTCTTCAGCGAGGGTTAGGGGACACCCGCGCGACCCCTTTGCTTCAGGAAAAGAATACACACACAGGCATGTGCCCTTATCCTTCTTGTTCCCTGTGCAGGAATGTTAATTCCCAACCCATTCAGCTTCTCTGTTACTACCAGAAATGTAGTATGTATGAGTGCTTTTAATAAGTACGCCCTCTTGACCTCAAAATTTAAACATTTAAATCAGCCTTATCTCTACTATGATTAAATTCTTTCTTTTCCAGGTGAAGACTGAGAACTAGAAAATGGTATCAGTTTGCAACAATGGCACAGATGCATCATATATTCAAAAGCTTTTCGTAGAATCATATGCTTTATGTGACAGGAGTTTCTAGAGGTTTAGAAGAAAAGCTGCAGAGAGTCAGATCTGTGTTCTATAGCCATGGAACCTCTTGCTGTCTGATGCATTGTAGAACAAGTATTCATTTGGTTTTAAAATTCTGTATAATAGGAAAGTATTTATTTTCTTAAGAAAAAAAAAGATTTTGGTATTTTGAAAAAATAGAATATTCTAGACCATCTGCTACAAATACTGACAGGAAGAAAATTGCCATGCAGTGGTGGAATATTGGAGGCAGAAATTTACAGTGTCAGACACTTTTCTTTTTTTTTTTTATTTTTCATGACTATTGTAAATTCAGCCATTTACATTCATAAACTCTTTAGCTACTCTTCCACTTTAGGCCTGCTCAGTATTTTAATAAGTAACTTTTTTGTGGCTAAATATGAAGAATCTCTACTGTCCTGATATTCTTAGACTGGAAGTTATAATAGATTTCCGTCTCTGTTTTCAATTTACAGTGGCATTACAAACATCAGCTTTACCACACATTCTTGTTTAGCAAATATGCAGCTTATAGAGTAAGCATTTCTGCTGCCTCTCTGTTGTTTTTGTTGTTGTTGTTGATGATGATGTTTTCAAATTACAGTTTCTCTAATTTGCCATTGTTACCTGCATATTTGCAGGAAATTGTCTTACCTTTTTTAGATTTAAACCGTTTGTTCTTCAGATATGCCCTGTGCCCTCAGTTTTAATTTTTTCTTGAAGCAGAAGAATGCCCTATTCAAAAATGGCTTCGTGATGAGAAAGAAACTTAGTTTTTTAAGTTGTTCTTTCCAGCTCCATGCTCATGTCTAATTTCAACTTTCGGTATTTTGTACTTATATTTACCTTTTCAAAGTGCCTGTTTTCCATCTCACCTTAGTGTAGGAGCAAGCAAAACAAATACTTTCACATTTTAGCTGTGATAGTGAGGACAGAATGCATCTGAAGTTGGGCATTGTTTCTGTTTGCAAACAGCAATAGAATAAAAGGTACATAGTGCTGTCTTAAATATTTACATGTGGATTTCATGACTAGAAAATCAGTAATCTGATTAAAACTAGATACAGTATATATGGGTTCTGTATGAACTCTTGGGCATACAACTTTTAAGCAGATTTCAGAAATGCTGTTTGTGTCATCCAGCATTTGAAAGCTGGTTTGTGCACTTCTTGTGAGTATCAGTGTTGTCGGTTTAAAAGTGGAATTAGCTAACAGACATTTTAAAACACTTCTGTCTATCCAAATAGCATCTGAGCACCAAGAGAGCAATATTGATTGATAAAATATTTGTTGCTCTGTCTAGAATCTTTGGCACCAATTCATTGTTCTTACTGAAGAAAGGATAGGCTAAAATTACATAAAACTAGGTTAGGTGGGAAAAATAACTGCATTTGTGGTAGGGTTACATAATATACTTGGAGCTGTTTTATGTAATTATGAAAGTATGGATTGCTCTTATAAAGTATAAGTAGTCAGAGTGACATTTTAAAGGGAAAATGAAGATTGAAAATAAAAAAAGGACATAAAAGTGATATGATCCAGAAAGCTCACAAATTGATCTGTTACTCTAATAGCTTAAATAGAGAACTAAAAGCTTCATTCTAGTTTGCTTCACGAACAAAGAAAAACTTAGTATAGGAAGATGTGAAATATTAGGGAAAACTCTTTCCATTGAAAGGAACCTCGGAAATAATTCTCTAGCTATCAAGATCCAGGAGACATCTTTTCTGTCCTGTAGGCACAGGTAAGCCTTAAGCTGTCTGGCAGCAAATAAACAGGGAAAATTATGCACAAAATACATGTGTGCTTTAGACTCCAAATCAGGCAAGCTGACCTGCAGTGTCGCCACTTCAGAAAGAAAAATGGACACAGCCTAATGTAAGAAGCTTTGCAAATGCGTTAGTCAGAGAGGAGTCTCCAGGACAGGACTGAAAAATATGAGCAGCAGGGAGAGGGATTTATTTTCTCTGCTTTGTAGAAATTCGCTTCCTGAAGTTTTGCTTGTGGATATCATAGATGACTAGAATTATTTGGAGCTTATCAAATCCCTCTCAGCCAGCAAAATAAGGAAGCATTAGAACATATGATATAAAGAAGCAGAGACAGTTCTCATGAGAAAGGCCATGATATTTTGTTCCTGGAATACACTATTTTCATAGTCCCAGATGTCAGCTACACTATACAAGCACAAAACCAGTCATCCATGCTGCCTAAGTGTTTCTCTATTGTCTTGAAAACTGACTTCTGTTATTGCCTGCGAAGATCTGCATTATCAGGCCAAGACTCCTCCTTTTTGTAACTCTCTGGCTTCCTGCAGAATTGTAACAAAATTAATGATGAAGTAAGCTCTTGTCATTTTTATACTTGAAAGATAAGGTTGTGGGGTGTGAGAAAGATAAATGATGGGATTGGAAGAACCCTGAAAATCTTTCTTCTTCAGGTCTTTGTGTCTTCTTGTCTATTGCAGTGGTAGCACAGTTCTGAAGTCCCTATGCCTTGACATAAAAGTCCAAGCCTGCCTGCCATGATTTCATGGTTGTCTGTGCAAAGTAGAACATTTGCTTAGTTTCTAGTCTTTTCTTCGTGCAGTATTTTTCAGTCAGGTTGTTCATTCCTGCCCTCTATTTCTGCATGTTTTACTTCCTCTCAGCCTCTCTTCATGTGAGTGATGCAGTTTCCTAGATTTCTCTTTTACTGCCTCTGGTGGGAAGGACAAATTATGCATGTTTTGAGATGCAGAATAACTGTCTACTCAAGGAGTTACTGAAAAATAAGATTCAGTTTGCTGTCTCTGTTGAGAGTAATTTTTGGCTTTATATACCAGGGTAGGTCAGAAGAAGGGCAGAATCAAGCCTTAGGGAGAAATAAAGGCAGAGATTGAGAGAAAAATTTTGAAGAAGCGAGAGGTATTTAAAGGAAGGTGGAGGAAGGGAGGGAAGAGGAGATATAGAATATATGACACAATTGAAAAAATTAAATTGTGCTTTAACGTGTAATCTACCCTACTTTTCTGCTTTTGAATTGTCTTCCCAGTCTTGTTACCTACTGGGAAAGACAGATTCCAAAACTGACTGCTGTCACTTTTCCCTTTATTCTACTTCTTCCTAGGAGAAAAAATGAATAAAGATTTGATGTTTGGGGATATTTATATCTCTTGTAACTTACATAATAGAAAGTATATGTCCTCTATTGTTACTAGTACTTTCCATGTGCTATTCAAGGAGCTTTAAATGCTTTATGTTCTCTATGTGTGGGATAAGACTGATTATGCATACTTTAAGATGCAGGATAATTGTCTACTCAAGGAGTTAATGAAGCATAAAGTACAATTACTAAATTCATACCCTGAATTATTTTGCTATAGCTTTCCTAGTTAGGCAAACCAGAAGAATTGTAGAGCTATCCTGCACCTTCTGGACCGATACTATGTCATGGGCCATCTGCAAGGCAACAACCTGACCTACTTCGTATGTAACGAAAGGGTTTAATATCATCTCTTAGTCCGAGCACATAATGTCTTTGCAAAGTCTTCTATAGGTTGGAATAATAATATTTTTTTAACGGAATGTTTCTGTGTTATATTCACAAATAATTAAAATACCTTTCTAACTTTCACAAGGAAATCTTACACAGCTACAGGAAAACTGGAAGAGAAGATATAAAAGGAAACAGTAATCGAGTATGAAACCTTTTTGCCTTTTTGTAATGTTTTTCATTTCAAGTGCCTAAAAGATTTTGTTGAAGAACTTTTGTTGCTGATAGTCTTTTTTTTTTAAGAAACAGCTGTCACAGGGTATGCTAGGGTAAAGCCTAAACCCCTTAAACAAAGCTTTAAAATGGAATGGTAACTTAACTGGTCAGCAGTGTTTTGATTTCATCACTTTAATATCTTGTAGTCTCTAAGGAATACAGATGTATTAAATTGAAAAATGGGATGATGATTTTATCAAATAAGCAGTCTGGTAATTGTGATGAGATACTTCCATGAATGGAACAGTTTTCCAGACATGCAGTGATTCTTCAGCAGATTTCTGCCTTATGATTTAGACAAGTAGAAAAGTGTTTGTTGAACTAGAAAGGAAAAAGAGCAATTTCTAGTATTGTAGGAAACATTTTTCTTACAAATAAATGATCTATACTGAGGTAGCAATTTATCTGGCATTGAAGAAAACAAGCTGGATTTAGGATTTTTTCAGCAGTTGAAAAAAATGATTAAAGCTAAATGTCTTCATGTAATGTGTTCACAAACCAACATCAACTACAAGTCCTACTTCTGTTTAATGCAAACATAGTCCAGGAGAGCATCCCTGTTCAGGGGATGTACCAGCTGCTATGAATAGTGATGGCTTTAAATGCAAGTTTAACTATTATCTGAAAGTAATGTTTATATTTGCTACACATAAGAATATTACTAGTTACATGTGGTGCTTCTTTATTTATTGGTGGTGTTTGTTAATAGCTTTATAGTAAGTGTATCTGAACAAGTTACATACACAAGTCCAGATGATTTGTCTCCTTGTGACTTTTTTTTTACTTTGTAAATGTTGTTGTTATAAAATGCAGTCCAAGCACTGGGCAGGTACTAAAAACATTTACTTCTTAGGTCAGAAAGCAGAGAAACATGCTGTGTGTACTAGAGCAATTATTGACTTGCCTGTTTTCAGATAATGATATAATCTGAGGTACAAAGAAACTGAAAGAGTTAATAAGCAAAGATAAAAACATATATACCTGTGCTTAGATGTCTTAAACTCAGTAGCTGATATATTAATTTTGTATCTCAATTTTTGTCTCAGTGAATATTGGTTTTGGTTTATGACAGGTTATAGGTTTTTTTGAAGTGGAGGATAGAGGCTGAGAGACTTGTGTCTTTTTAGTCTGAAGAAAAGATGACTGAGAGGCGTCTTATCAATGCTTATAAATACTTAAAGGGAGGGTGCCAAGCGGATGGGAACAGTCTTTTTTCAGTGGTGCCCCGTGATAGGACAAGAGGTAATGGGCACAAACTTGACCATAGGAAGTTCCATCTAAACATGAGGAGGAACTTCTTTACTTTGAGGGTGGCAGAGCACTGGAACAGGCTGCCCAGAGAGGTTGTGGAGTCTCCCACTCTGGAGACATTCAAAACCCGCATGGACGCCGTCCTGTGCAGCCTGCTGTAGGTGACACTGCTCTGGCAGGGGGGTTGGACTAGATGATCTCCAGAAGTCCCTTCCAACCCTGACCATTCTGTGATTATGTGATTCTGTGATCGTTATTTTCAACAAGTGATACAATTTTCAATGCAGATCTTATCAAACATTCTCTATAAATATACTCTGTCTATAATTTATAAATAGGTATTTTATTGTTGGCAATCATAACTGGAATAAAGCTTTGCAAAATTGCCACAGTAACATCCTCTTTTACAAAAAATGCTCAACAGCATTTTTAGAATAAAAATATGTATAGACTAGCTAATCCTTTTCCCTCCTACACATTCAGACCTGCACACTGCATGCAGAGTCACCCCAGGGCTATCTTTCTGTAGCATTTTAAAACTTGTTCGCACAGCTATGTTCTTGGATATTTTGTTCCATGTGCACATGATCTCAAATACATACCTACCTCTATCCTCACATTCTTATGCTAGCTAAAATTCTCCTTTTTGCCTGTATGTATCATGCTTAACCAAGACAACCAACCCATCCCACTGGTTGTTTATCCCTTACTCTGATTGTGTCACATGTAGACTCTCTATTTAAGTTGCTACTATTTAAGTTGCTACTTGTATTCCTCCATATGAGAAATATTTCCTGTTTTCTGCTGTAGGATATACTGGGACATATCTAATCATTATTCTGAATATTACTCATGGTTTGGTTTCTTGCTGTGTGAAAAGATTAAGACAATCTCCTAAAAGAACTAGGAAGCAAAACAAAGACTTAAGTAAGCAACATATCAGCAAACAAGTGCAATACACAAGTTAGTTGTACAGAAGTTAGCTGCTTGGTACCAACAGTTATTTTAAAAGCATATATAGAGGTTCTTAAGGGAGAATCCTCTCTATTCCTCATATGTGGGAAATTTTGTAGTTTTGCATTTTGATGTATATATTTGACCGGCTTCTGCCATTAACTTTGTGTATACTGCTAATACTATTGCTGTCAGGGGTATAGGCTGTAATGATATAGGCTGTCCATACTTACTTATCCTCAGTGCAGTAGCAGTTCATTTTGTTCAGGTTGTTCTTTATGAAAATATGAGTGACGTGAACATGCAACAGTAGGTTTTTCAATAATACCTTAAAAGCTGCAGAAATAACTTTTCACTTTAACCTTGCTAGCATTCTACTTCCTGGAAGCGAAGACATAATGTCTAATACCAATTGACTGTTTATAAACCTGGAAAAGTTGATGTTATGTCGATAAAAAAAATAACACGTTAAGTAGTGCTGTTTGCCACATTACTACGTAGTTTGTAATATAAAAGGGAGAAAAGCTCAAGAGGCCAAACTGAGATGCTTCCTAGCACGGTCTCTAACATATCAAGGAATGACACAACTTCAGAGGAGTCAGACTGTTCTCCAAGGTAACCCAAGAATAGCTACACTGTCTGTACCTAATGTACTAGATTTTTAGTTTTCTCTTGAGACAGCTGGCAATGTGCCATAGCAGTCTGATGCCAAAAGTAAATGGCTCATCCTCCCTAAGCACCCTCACGTATCAGCTACAGAGGTGTGTGGAAATCTTTCAAAAACAGAAATCTGATCACAAGACTGAGACATCTTTTTTCAATTAGTTTGGTCACTGAAGTTCATCAGTCATCTTTATCCTGTCACAAGAATTTGTGATAAACCTGTTTCACATGGATAGAAGTAGTTTCATGTGAAACTGGGGTGCAATGGTTTATTTTTCAGTCATTTCCTTTTTGACACTTCGGATTTAAAATTGTCCATGTGGTTAAAAAGAAACCTGACATTTGCAAAACTGCTTGAGAAGGAATTGTTTTGCACCTCTGCTGTAATGACATAGTGGGTTGTAGTATTCTTCATGTTAATTTGTTCTGGTTCCATAATAAAGTTAATTTGTTCTAGTTCCACGGTTGATTATGTTTCTAGGATGAAGGAGGAAGGGCAATGTGGGGAGAGAGAAGTTATAACTCTTCATGTCCTGGTTTAAACCCTATATGTGTTAAACACTGTGATTTATTGTCTCACAAAAAAACTAACATTAGTTGCATGATCTTCACTATGTCACACTGAATATTTAAAATTAATTTACCAGTGCTTACCATGTATCTGTCTTCATAGAATCATTGAATCATAGAATGGTTTAGGTTGGAAGGGACCTTAAAGATCATCTAGTTCCAACCCCCCTGCCATGGGCAGGGACACCTCCCACTGGACCAGGTTGCTCAAAGGCCCATCCAGCCTGGCCTTGAACACCTCCAGGGACAGGGCACCTACAACTTCACCGGGCTTTTTCCCAGTTTTGACTGGGACTACTCCTGTGACAGAACCACCTGGAATGGATATGGACCAAAACTTAAGTAGACATATTACTTTATTTTTTTAATAAGTTAGCATCCTAGTACTTTTTTCCAGCATCTTGTTCTGTAAGAATTGATTCTGCTTTTAATGAAGATGCAACATGTTCATACGATTGTAACTGCTGCATATATAACCTGTTTTGCAAAGGATGTGTGCTAGCTGGGCCAACTGAGCCAGAAATGTTACATGACCTTTTTATTGTGGATTAATTAACCAAGATTTGAGTTTCAAATACAGAAACCTCAGTTGACTTAATCCCATGATACATAAACTACAGAATTCAAGACAAATTCTTAAGTGTCCTAAGGCTAAGTCTATGATAATAAGCTTTAGCAGTAGGCCTTTTGTTTGGATTATTTCAGTTTGTCTCCCTTTTGAATCTTTCTCACTAAAATTTAATGTTAGAAGTTATTGGAATGTTTTGTAAACTTTAATTTTTTTTCCCATAAGTATGCTTACAAGTGAAGTAAATATGTATGGCCCCAGTTATTCCAACAAATGTCTATATCCCAAAATGTTCTAAACAGCAGATGCTTTAACAACAATGGGACTTTTGTCTGATGATGTTACTTAGGCATTACTCAATTTCTGCAGATTTCCCCTTCAGGTGTGGAGCTTCAGTACAGCTTAGCTTCAGTCCTGTATTTGTGTGCATTAATCTCCTTACATCAAAAACAGGGAGAAAATTGTTATGCAAGGAAGAAGGAGAGATATTTGGTGAATCTGAAGAATTTCAGCATCATAGATGGAGGTAGTTCTTGAAAAATAGCATGCTCCCGTGAGGAAGTGTGGCTGACGACTTAATGATTAGATCAGGAGCTTGTAGTTGTTTTGGGGAGTTTTAAAATTCATTCTTCTCATATTGATACTGCTTGTTACTAAATCTTATGATGTGCTAGGTGCAGTATAAGTGCATGCTTGTTATTTAAAAACTAACATTCACAAATTACACATCTAATAATTTATGTCTGATGTAGGTAGAAAGTGAAGTTACTTTATAATGGAAATATGACAGAACTTTAGCTGGAAAGGCTGTGCAGGGCATTGGTATAATTCATCACCTGTTCTGTACTTTTAGGTTGTTTTCTAGAAATCCATTAAATATGATAGGAAGATGGATTGTGGTCTATTTCTGAATGACATTATAATCAGTACATGTGGTAATTAAGATCAACTTATAGAAATGTTGTCTGCAGGGTCCATCAGTTGGCTAGAAATTTGGATTAAACTGAGGTGGGTGGAACCTAGTAATTTCAGAAGAACTTCTAGTTGTAGAAATACATTCAGCATACAACAAATATTTTTCTGAGCTTCTGATTTCTGTTCATATATATGTAATTTCTTCAGAACATGTTAAAGTTTATAGCAATGTTTCTGATGCTTAAATGTGAACCAAAGGCTTTAGAGCTGTAAAATCAAACATCCATTTGCAACAACAGAAAGGACAAGATTGCTGTTTAACTAATGATACCTCCTCTGTGAGATCTTTGTATTACTGTATCTCAAGTGGATACCAAATGGCACAAAATTTATTGTTGTCATCAGATTCTGCTTTCTTTAAGGATACTCTAATCCAAACAGAACACAGAAATACGTAATATTTAAAAGGAGATAGGACCGTAAGTATAAATTCTATGTCATAAAAACAACTTAAACCTCAAAGTCCAGATACCTGAAAAATGTATCCCTTTTGCTTGCAACTGTAGCTTGACAAACAGGCAGTAGAGCATGTGTCAGACTACAGCATGGCTGAGCAATGGCTCTGCAGTTGTTATGCATTAAAAGAAATACACACAAGTTTGTGCACTAAACATGTCATTGCTTTCATGTTTCTGTAAATGTTAGTGTCTTACATAAGTTTGAGTTTCAAAGATGTTGAGAATTATTTACAAAATGGACACTATGAGTGTGAGTGTAAATTTGTGTGTATTTGGTATGTGGTCTATAGCCAGCCATCAAAAGATGCAGGAGCACTGCTTTGCTTTACGTTTTATTTACATTCTTCACAAGTTTTAAGGGACTGCTTAGTTAAGCTTCTTTTGTTTGAAAAGGAAAACCCAGCAGCTGAAATGATATCCAAGATCTGAAATATGTAGTCTCTTGTAATGCTCTTTCTGGCACGTGTCATGGGAACATAAATGAGCCTGGTATCAGGCCCTGAAGTTTTATTAATACTAAGTATTTTGAACCTGAAAGAGAAGCTTCAAATAATACATTCCTTTGTAATCCATACCCAAAGAGAAGTGTGAATACAGCAGGCGTTTGTCATTATTTTGGTTCAGGTTTGTTACTTCCAGAAAGTCCCTATCATGAACTAGGACCCTGTTGTGATGTACTGCAAGGCCAACATTTACACTTTAATCTACACAAAGCAATAGAATTAAAAGTAAAATAAAAACAAAACACAAGGTGGATTGTCATTATCACGCGTATTAAATTTTACACTCAGAAATATCAGATTAAAGTTTTTTATAGGTGGGAATAGTAGTTTTCTCTGTTACTACAATATATGAACATTCATGAAACAATTGCTTCATATAACATTTTAAGAAGCAGTAGCTTTAGGGTTGAAGTTTTGCCATGTTTAGTATTCATTGCAGGCTAACCCTTTTGTGTTGGCCAAAACGGTTAATTATTGTGCAGAACAGTATAAGAAAAAAAATATTGCTTTCTCCATGTTAAATGTTTTATACACCATTTTGCTTGAAATGCTGTGGCACCTGCAGACTTTGGAAGAGGGACTTGACACTTAGGAGAACATGGTCTTAGTATCAGAGACTGCCCTCCTCTGGAAAATCCACTCAGTTAATCTAAGTTATAAATCTTTGGAGAATTGCAGCTCATACAAGCTTCTAGAATTTGCAAGAGTGAAAAATCTGAAGCCTTATTAGTATTATTGGGCTTAAGTCCACAGTGCTCCCTGAGCTGACCAGACCTACCATGGCCACAGAACAAAGAACATATTGGGGAGAGTGCTTCAGCACAGAACTCATCCTGCCTTGCCTGCTCTCCTTATTTGTGGGCTGAGCTAAGGCTGGGCATTGTAATTGAAAGTAGGGCATTTGTCTGTTCTTTGCTGGCAATAACCCTTTTGCTGACAATTTGGTATCACAACAAAGAAAGCTCTGTTTCCAAAGCTGAGCAGCCAAAACTATACTGAAGGGAAGGGAAAGGGAATAGGAAATAGTACAAAGAATATAAACTGGAAGCTGGAAAAAAGGAAAACCCGGGAGTGATAGAAAGGAAGGTCAAGACTAAGAAAACGGGGATGAACTAAGGAAGGATCAAAAACAGTAGAATGAGGACCATAAGACTGGATAGTCATCTTGGGAATAGAGACAGGGGAGACTGAGTGTTGTAACAATTCCCAGCTTGCACTCAGGCAATCCAGACTCACAGCCATGCTGGCTGAAGCAGAAAGAAGCTCCAAGAGTTAAACAATAAGGTGCCTAAGGGTGAGCCAGGCAGGAGCTATTTAAAGAAGAGGAAATGGGATTGATGGGCAGTCAGTCTCAAATGTTTCTGAATCAGTTGGACACTCTTCTGTGGCAGCTCACAGGGATCATGATACTTATGATGAACATGGGATGGGAATGCATGATCATGCAATTGTCCTTCCAGGCATGATAATACAATCTCCTTGGATGACTCCCATTACCTAGAGTGAACTGATTAGAGCTGGTAACTCTTGATGATCATTCTCTGTGTGTATAAATACCTATACATATATGTATGTCTATAATCTCGTAAAATCTGTCTTACGTATATATATGTGTGTGTGTGTGTGTGTATAGGTGTATACTCTCATAAAATCTCTGATGCAGCCCCACCTTGTGTACCATGTGCCGTTTTGGGTGCCTCAATAGAAGAAGGTCGTCAGACTATTAAAAGTGTGTCCAGACGAGGGTGATCAAGATGGTGAAGGGCCTTGAGGACAAGGAGGAGTGGCTGAGGTCACTTGATTTGTTCAGCTTGGAGAAGAGAAGGCTGAGGGGTGACTTCACCTCAGTCTATAACTTCCTCGAGGTGAGCAGCAGAGGGCAGAGTGTGCTGATCTCCTCTCCCTGGTGACCAGCGACAGGATATGGGGAAATGGAATGAAGTTGCACCACGGTCAGTTCAGATTGGACATTAGGAAAAGGTTCTTCACTAAGAGGGTGGTTGGTCGCTGGAACAGGCTCTCCAGGGAAGTGATCATGACACCAAGCCTGTCAGAGTTCAAGGAGTGTCTGGACAGTGCTATTAGTCATATGGTTCAGTTTTAGGTAGTCCTGCGAGGAGCAGGGAGTTTGACTCGACGATCCTTATGGGTCCCTTCCAGGTTAAGATATTCTATGATTGTGGAATTATTTATGAAGTTAGGGTGGCTAGTATGTAAAGTGCAACAGACTCCAAGAGTGGTGGATCTCATGAAATGTGAGGCCTTACTGAGATGCGTGCTGTGGAGAGGGCACCAGTTCTTGCCAAGGGTGTTGGGTAGGAAATAGCTGCTTCTAAGTTAGGGCAGCTCTTTGACAGAGGAGTACTGACTCCTGCTTTGAAAGCTTCAGGATGTTGGAGGGGATAGAGCAGCATAAAGTTGTTGCCATCCTTTTACAGTGACTTAGATTGAAAGTGCTGAGGATCAGGTACTACCATGAGGTTCTGGGGTTAGGAAGTGTGGCCAAGAAGTGTCAATGTGTTGGCAGCCAAAGGTGCTCAAAAATTCTGCCCAGCCCTTGATGAGGACAAGGTTTTTTCTTGCTCCTAGGAAGAAATTCAGCTGTTCACAGCTTAGTAGCCAGATATGTGTATAAAACCACCATGAGAGATTTAAAGATGTGGTACAAGCCTGTTTGCATAACTAGTCATTTCTTTTGTTAATCAAGATTATATCCTTTATCGCCAGAAAGTCATTTAAACAAGTATATGATTTAGCAAAAACATAGCTTATTTTTTACATTTTTAAGTTAGACCACAGCAAGTGTCATATTTTCTAAATTTTATTTGCGTACCTGTGATTTGTATCAGGCACCATTTGCCTAGAAATTAGGAACACAATTTAATTATGCAAAAACAACATTTCAGGTTTGGTGTTATTCGTTAAATAAAACTAATGTGAATGCATGGAATACATAAGAAAATAAAAAAGCTTATCAAAACGTGTTCCATACTAACGGTCCAAACACACTGAAATTCTCTAATCTCAAGCTAGAGCAGCATTTACAGTTCACTGCCTACCTATTGCCACAGGTACTAAAAGACGAATGAATGCCAAGTAGTAGGACTTAAAACATGACAAAACAGATCTTAAACTCTTATTTACCTTCTAAAAGATTTTCTGTTGCTTTTGAGTAAATGCAGTCCCCATATGAGGAAGGTGAAGAGTTTCTTTATTCCCTCATGTTTCCATCATATTTTCCTATTGTGAGTGTTAATGAGGTGGTGCAGGACATTCCTTAGCTATTAAAGAGTTGTCCGTAGTACAATGCATTTATTTTGATATATGAAGGTGTTTTTCATTAAGGAGCTGTTAGATAAAAACTAGAAGTGTGTTAGTGTGCTCTTGAAGCTTGTCTGGGTTTTAACTGTGAAGCGGTGCTGTACATGCCAGGACATTACAATGTAGTCATAGATGGTTATGATATAGTAGCTTCCATTTTCTTACTGTATGTAATATGTAATCTTAAGTTTGTTTGGGAACTTTTCATTCTTTCTCTGCAGGGATATTTAAATACAGCAAATCACTTTTTGGCCTAATTTTTGTTCTGCTTTCTAAGTAAATAGATGATAAATGGCATTCTGTATTTTACCTTGAAATATTTGTGAAGAAACACTGTTCAGTGTTTAGGGAGTGCTCGCCCTGAGGGCATTGCACCTTAGAGTGGGCTCGCTAAACCCACTGTCCATGTAGGTGGGTTAGGTGACTGACAGGCAGACTTAATTAAGGAATGGAAGATTACTTTCACAGATAAAGGCTCATCATAAAACTGCTTTCTGCATTTCTTATGAGGCTATGGGTTTGGCTGACCACCAGTTTGGGGATCTGGGAAAAGTGGCAAACTGCAGTGTGGGTCCTACTGGGTATCCAGAAAGATCTGGCTTTTGAGATTTAAATTGCATTGCTACATTTTGGAAACTCCTGATGCAATATGGGAAGAGGCTATTGAAGGGCTTTATGACCCACCTGACTGGTGTTTGGTTCTTTGCAGTCACATGATATCCATTTATTGAATATCATCTTATTCTGATAATACATGCATATTTTTGTTTCTGGGCAGTTTGTGGCTTTTTCTACCATCTTCCAGGATACTGATGCTATGACAGAATTAATTTTCTACCATATGCAGGTATTACAGCATGAAGCATTTCACAGTATTTGGGCAATTATTTCTTATCATTAGATAGTACCCATCAGTTCTGTGACAAAAATGGCTTTTAGGTGGTGTAACCCCTCCTTCAGGGGACTCCTCAGGAGGTCCCAGTTGGGACTTCATTTTCCTGTGCCCTGCAGCACCTTGTTACAGTTTTTGCTGAATAAAACTAGTCTTTTGACTCTTCCTTTGAAGATCTGTTGACTACCAACATGTATTTGAATCCTGAATGGTGTCCTTAGATCTGCTTGCAGTACTACAGAGCTGGGGAAAATTCCTTTTCCGTGTATTTTCTGGTGTGTCAAATTTAGGTAAAGACTCCAGAGTAAATACCAATTACCAGTTCAAGTTAATGCATTAGATAGCATAATGCAGTCATTCATACCAGGGTTATTATGTACCATCTATCTAATTAAAGAGAACTTTTCAGGTTCTAGAGAAAAAACACATTTGATAGGCTGAATCATCATGGTTTTCCTTTTGTGTAGGTAATACTTGAGAATTTTTTGCATTCATTTCTTATTTTTTTATTATTATTATTTCTTATTTTCTTTTCTTACATGGAATTACCCATTTTGAATCCATTTTGACTACAGTCAGCAAGGGGACAAATAACCTTGAGATACTGGAAAGTACTGAAGGCTAATCCCTGGTGTGGTTAGGATGCAAAAGTATTGTTTGTGGCTGGTAACCAGCCTTGTAAGTCAGGGTGTCAGTAGAGCTAACTAACCTTGATATAAGTGTTTCAGAGAGATGTTTTGCAAAGTGTTTGATGGTCATCAAGCATTCTTTGTTGTGGAGACCTGAACTGAGTAGTAACACTGGGAAAAGGGAAAGCATCCTCCTTCTCTTCACATATGCAAGGAGTTTCTAATGCTAGAATTTGGCCTTAGTCTCAATATCTACCATTTCTAAGTTTGTTACAAGGTGCTAGAAAGACAGGAAGATTGGGGGGGCAGGTGGGGAGTGGAAACCAGCTAATGGGATGGAATGCACTGCTAGTAAAGCAGGGGAAAATCTGGCAGCCTCATCAGTATTCTATCAAAGCATTTTATTTTGTAGAACATACTGATATAACGTATCAGTGTCATTAGCAGTGACGCACCTTTTACTTCCAAACTGAATGTGCGCCATTTATGTTTATTTCTAATGCTTGTTACCAAAGTTAATAGGTAAATGTTATTTAAAAAGATGCCCCTAAAATTTAATTATTATTTCAAAGCTGTTTTAATCATGTTTATAAATGCTAAAATGTTATGAATTGAACAATTGAATGAGTCATTCCATCATTGTATAATTAAGACTGACTAAAAGTAAAATTATATTTTAATGGGCCTCTTCTTTTCCCATTGAGGCCAATGGCAAGAGTCACATTGACGTCAGAAAGTGCAGGATTAGGCCTTAATATGATCTGTCTTTTTTGTGAGTAACCTCAATATAAAATGCTCTGTCTTTTTTTTTTTAAGATAAATGTTTAGCTGACTGTTTAGTTCCTTGTTTAAAGTTTGTAGACGGAAAAATTGCTACTGAGCTAACATAAATATTTTTTTTAAATCTAGCAGATATTATAATTTTTTCAACCCTGAAAACAGATTATTAAAACATTGATCCTATTGCCTGAGGTTTGTGTATATAACTATGTCACTAAATGTTACTAAAATACTAACTTTTTTAGTCTGTATAGAATTATTTAGTGGGAAAAACATTAACATTTCCTGGCTTGCTTTGAGATGCATCTATCTCGGAGTTTGTTGCAGTGGCACACGGCTGAGTGAAGCTCAGTGCCATTTCAAAGCAACAAGCTGGACTCAGCCATTTTGGGCTCAGCTCAGCTCTTTAATTGTTGGTGCAAGTTTGGATTCACAAAATTGGAAATCTCAGTGAATATCAAAGAGATAGCTACAGCAGGATGAAATTTGTCTTGGGGACATTAAGAATATCAGTCCAGAGGACTGTAGTAAGGTATGGAACTGAGAAGAGCAATGCGATAGCTGTTGGGGTTCACAATCCTCCTGTCTTTTAACACATGCTCTGGCTATAAGTATGCGAATTAATTGTTGGTTTTTTTCAACTCGTGAAACAGAAAAGACAGAAATATTATGTTTTATTTAATGAGGTGAAAGAAAACAAATATGACGTTTGTTTCATGCTATGTTGCTTTTTTTGCTGATTATTCCTCTTTAGTATTTATATGAAAAGCAGAGAAAGGGAAGCTTCTACTCTGCATCACTCCAAAGCTGGATTTCTCACTCCCTTCTACTGATGCGTCACTATTTTTCACAACTGACTAAACACACTCTAAGTGTGTAAGCATTTTAATCAGATTAAATTAATCAGATCCAACTAAGTAAGAATTGAGAAAGATCAAATGTTGAGTGTTCTATGTAGGTACTGGTTAAGTTATCTGAGAATGTAAATTTTGTTTCAAATTCTTGGCCTGACTCAGGTGCACTTTGAAATTGTGCTTTCTGTATCTCGGTGATTTCTTGAACTATGGAATGAAGAGGGACAAAGAAAAGAAGAAGAAACAACAGTAATCACTGGTTGCTTTTCTGACAGCTTTATGCAAACAAAATGCCAACCAAAACCACTGACATGTTCCCAAATACTTTTAAGATGGCTGAAAATGTTCTCTACGAAAGTTTGTCTCATTTCTAAATACAAATAATTATCTCTGATGAATCTTGTAATCTAAACATTGCAGCTATAGTGTAAGCAGTCTTGTGTATAAGTATCTTAATTCATCGAAATACTATTTTTCAGTAGTTGACATTAAAAAAAATTAATGTTTTTGAAAGGTTTTATATCTGTGACAGATTCCTTAAAATGAAATACGAAATAGTGGTAGGACGTTTTGCCTGTGAAGTAGAATATTCATGTGTAAAATAGTTTGTGTCGTTGTGCTACTGAGATTAAATTTGAGATCAAAATGTATGTAATAAAGAGCTCTTTCTTTCCAGATACTTACTATGAAAGGGCATTGCTATATGCATGATTTTGTAGCTGTCGTAGTGTACTACGTTCAGTTTATTCCCTTCATGAAATACATTTTTTCTTATGGAACATTTTAAAATGGAAAATTCTTTGCAGCTGACTCTCACTGCTGCTGTGGTTAATTCTAAACCTATATTTTTAGGTTTTAACAGTGTAACCCAAGACATAAAGAATGCATACCTGCAAGAAAGCTTATGGCAGAGCTGACACATACAGCCTTTTTTGTAAAAGGGGACAGAGGTCTGTAACCCAGCTAGTAAATTCACAGGTGTAAGTGAAGCTCAGAGAGAAGAGTGGTCAAGACAACTGGAATAAGAGTGATTTGTTCAGTTCATTATTCAGTGTGCACCTTATGGCAGACTGAAAAAAAAAAACAGACATAAATCAAAATTAATCTTTTCCAGTTCAGGATGAAAAAGAAATCTGAAAGAGCAGCGTAGCGTAATTGTAATCTAATATTATTTTATATTCTTTTCTCTATTTCTTTGGAAACAAAGTTTTAAAAGCACTGGTGAAGGTATCCACACAAGCTCTTAAACCTAGGTAATTTGTTTCATCTGACTTTAACATGTTTTACATATTGCACATTTAATAATGAGCAAAGTAGCTAGGCCAATAATAAACTAGTACAATATGGACAAAAGAGAACACTGATTTAAGGTCATTGTGTCAAATGCAGCAAAATACTCTGTTTAGAGCATGTCAGGAATGGCTTTACAATTAGCACTAATTACTGAGAAAAAAATCAAAACAGCAGCTTTAAGGAAGGACACTTTTCAGTGCAAGATCAAAGCCATGTCTCTACAGAATAGCAAAGCTATTTAATTGCACTGAAGTGCTAATTGGATTTTGAGGTGCTTTCATGTGTTTCCCCCAATTAGCCAGTCATCCCTGACCAAATCCACCTAAGAAGAGATTATGAGTTTTAAAACTTTTGTCTGCACAGTTGCAACTGGAGCTACCTGTGTAAAAACAGTAGTGCCTTCTTTCTATGTAAATTGAGGTCTTTTGGGTCATGTTACTTGGCTTGCAGGGATAAATAGATAAGGAGCAAAGCAACCCCACACTGTGTGGTAAACAATTATCTAGATATTCTGTCATTTAGGTATCAGTGCAAGAAAATAGAAAAGCTACAGCTAACCCCCCCATTTTGTTACTTAGTTCATTGGTACATAGTGTCTAAAGAGAGATTTTGATGCCTGAGGAAAGTCTTGTCTTCAGAGGCTTTGTCTGTGCTCTGCATTTCTGTTAATTAGAATGTTTTATTTTTAGTATTTTTTAGGGAAAATTTGCAGTCTTTTCCTAACTTTTTAAATCATTTAATTTGTATTTTTCGTATTTGTAACAATTACTGCAATGATAATGATTTTTTCACTAGCTCTATTTATGACTTTATTAACATCATATACATTTATAAAATCACAAAAAGTTAAGATAGTGGTGACAATTGATAAAACTCACACAGTGTCAGAAAAGCTATCATTTGTCAGTAATTGAATTATGTCAAATACTCATAAACAGTAATCCCTCTACACAAGGTGCAGATGTAGTGTTTTCCTAACAAGATTTCTTCTGTGCCCTCAAGAGTCTTGCATCTTCCTCCTTCAGATGCTTAGACAGCTTGCTCTCATCCAGTCATGACTATAGTGAGAGTTTGAGGAACCACAGACTTTTCAGCCTGATAGAAGAGAGGCATAAAGCAGGTTTGTTTAAATAGGGATGAAGCCCTAAATCAATATGCATTTTTTTCTGTGACTCACTGAGCTGGAAGAGGGACATCATGCATCCTTGAAGAACTCTGTATGAAATTCCATCAGAAATTGCACAAAAGTCCTATTGAGATTTCCCTAATAGGGCAAAAGGACTTGTGTAAAGCAAAATCCATCCAGATTACCAAGTTCTTGCCATGCGTTGTGGTGGTAGGATTCATCACATGGCTACTGTGCAAGTTACCCTACGTGAATTCCAAGTATTCACACAGTGAAGCCCTGCTTTTGTAGTCACTGTGTCCCAGCTGGTGCTGCCTTCCTCTCTGTGTGTCACAGAGCCCCTGGGATGAGTCCACTGGATTTTGTACTTCCTTAGGATGAGTTTTTCTCTTCAGTTAATTAGTTAATTATAGAAGATCTTGGAACCTTTGGGTGTGCAGTGGAGGTGAGGTGATCAGTAATCAGGAACTTTAAGGTTAGATGCAGGAAAGCACTTGCGTGCAAACCAACTGGTTCCTGCAACGTCTGCATTTTGAGACACTGTACCAAAGGGGCTGAAGATTCGTGGAATCAGAAGACTGAATAGGAGCCAGCATGGTTCTGTGACCCTTGGATTAGAGGAAAACCTGCTGTAGGTGAACCTGCTCTGGCAGGGGAGTTTGACTCAATGATCTCCAGAGGTCCCTTCCAACCCTGACCATTCTGTGACTCTGTGGTTCTGTGATTTGAGTTTGGTGACAAGTGTCCTACTTCCTTCAAAAGTTTCTGCATTTTACCTTAAACATGCAATTTATATTAAAAATGCACCAATAAAATATAATATGGATGCAGAGTTTTTCCCTCAAACTATGGGATTTTCTATTGCTCTTCGTTACTTGGTAAACTATAGCATTTACTATTGCTCTGATGGTTGCTTGAAATTGAAGCTCTCCATTGAGCAAACACCCTTGACATGTCTTCATGCTGCACACTTGACATTTTGTTGCGATTAAGGTCTTTCACCCAAGGCTCCCATAATTTAAGAGGCACTGTAAGCAGCAGGCCTGTCATGCTGATTTCAAGATTGTTTTTTTTCTTCCAGAGCATTACAAGACAATATATTCCTGATTAGTCATTTGAATATTTGCTTGACTTTAAGGGAACATATAGTTCCCTTGAAACCATTTTATTTAAAGTTTTTGAATTGAGTTTGAATTTGAGAAACATTTATTGTTTTTAGAAACTGTTAGCTTCACCTTGTAAGACCTAGTTTCAATGCTTCTTGACTGTGAGAAGACACCCAACAGAGAATATCACTGGAATGAATTGCGTAGAACTTGCATGCAAAATGCATACTTGCATGTGAATTGTTCTTGAGCTGTAGTTCATTTTTATTGCTCTCAAACAAAAAGCTACTATGCTAATGAAATGTGAGAATTTCAGGGCCCAAAGTACGTAATTTTCTTACCAGACTAGACCAATAGTCCAATAAATCCTGCATCTAAGAATAACTAGAATCACATGCTTTACAGGAAGATAAAAAGGAAATAACATGTCCATAGAGGAAGATTAATTCTAACCCTAGCCTGTTAGCGATCAAGGTATACCATTTTCTGAGAAGTTGTGACATGAGAAAGTAAATGCTATACTGTAATGTTAACATAGTCCAATTATTTATTCAAGTATTTTTATCATACTTTTCTGTTAATTCTGTATTTTATGTTCATAATGAAGAGTCAATAATGTCACTGCTTACTCTTGAAATAACTTAGCAAAGTAGTTAGAGTATGCATTATAGCTGTGTAAATGGTATTGTTACTAAATTTACCATTTCATGACTTTTTTATTGTGTTTTATCAGCCTACAGTTGTTGTTACCTTACATTAACAGGAAAGTAGTTTAAGATTATTGTCTTAGTTTTACTACATTGTTCATTTCTACCTATAGCAGTACATTCTGTGCTTCTACCTAGTGTCATCTGAAATTCTTCTAGCTTTTAGATAGAATATACTGTAAATATACGCATATATAAATCTGACAATATGAACTGAACCCCTACCACATGCTATATGGCTATGTTCATCCTTTTTAAAAATTAGAACTGTTACTTATCCAACAATCAAGTATCATGAAAACAGTAATTTCAATATAAGCTTTCAAGCAAAAGACTTGTCCCTTTTTGTGTTTATTTCCTGTTGAATTACTCCTCTTTTTCATAAACAGTTTTTATATTGGCTCAGTTCTTGGCCTTTCCTCAGCCAAGACTGGAAACAGTTAAAAACCTGTAATTTAGAGAGTTAAGATTATTTGTGAAATAACTTAGAAACAGAACTGAAAAGTCTCAGCATTAATAATAAGAGTCTGTTTCAAATACAGCTGGGACAGCAGACATACATTTTATATTTAATGCTTATTCTGCTCTTTCACATGTAAATAGTTAATGCTTTGTTATTACAGAATACATGCTTTGCACCACAGCTTTTATGTCTACTAATGTGTTGCAGTGGAGTTTATTCACTGTTAGTGCCTGAGTTCAATCAGAAACTGTGTCCTTGTATGACCTTGGTCATTGGCATTTTCATCCTTCTTTGGTGTTCAAAAACATATTTTTAAAGGAAACTTGAAAAGCACCAGCTTAACTGGAGCTATAGTGTTTGGGAAAAATTCTTTCTAAAGTCTATGAAAAAAAGTTAGCTCAATTTGCATTAAAAGACTGAAGTGTTCCACTCCTTTATGCCTTTCTCTTTCTTAAATGATCCAGTTTTTCACAGTGTCTATGTGAACATCATTACCATATTGCTCTCAACACTTCAGATCCTGCCAGGGTCCGATCCCAGTGAAATACAATGGAGGATAAGGGTGCTTTGCAACTCGTAGGAACAGCCTTTGTTTGAAAGGCCCTGAGGATGAGCATCTACTTTTTTGTTTTAAGTTCCATGAGGTCATGGTCCTTTTCAGTTTTCACCTCCCTATCCTATGTGCTAAAGGACTGGAAGTGATTGGAAGTACAGGCCATTCTAAGCATTCTTTTATAGTTTCTTATTCTGATTAAATTAAAGTTAGCTGCTGTCTTTTTTCTTTCTTTCTTTCTTTCTTTTTTTTTTTTTNACTATTCTCAGTGTATTTTGAAGCTAATTGACTTTCAAGCAGTTCATATGACTCCTGAAGAACATCTTTGTAAGAGTAGGTATAGAGGGAACTTAAGAGTACAGATCTGAATATTATCTTCAGAAAAATAAGCTCACTTTCAATGAAAGGATAGGTTTGAAATAAATAAGCCACAGATGATACTCTGTCACTATGAGGCAAATTTTTTGTTTAAAATAATAAATTACGGTTTTCCTACAAGTTGGAGCATTTTTCATGGAGAAGGGCTGTTGGTGACACTTTCTAAAGTGCTGCAACATTTTACTAATTTAAAAAAGTCTACCTCAGATCGATTGCGACCTTATCAATAGGATAGTCTCATTCATCTCCTAAGCAGGCTGCTGTCGCATTGCACGCTAATAGCTTTCAGCTGCAGTTACTCCTTTTAGAAGATTCAACACTTAGTAATGCTTTCAAATGAGCTTTAGAGAAGCTGTTGCAGTGTTGGTAGCTTCCTTCAAGACAGTGTTTTTCACGATTAAATTCCTAAATTACAGATGTAACTTACTAAACCTTCAATTACATGGAAGTAAAGTGTTTTCTTAGGGGTGATTAAGAAAAATATGGTTGATTTGTAGTAAATAGTTTGCTATGCAATAGCTAATACTATTAGTAAGATATTTACTTGAAATAGTTTTCCTAGTTGTAGGTGGTAAGTATAATGCCGTCCACAACTATGGCTGGTTGGCGGTCTTCATTAGATAGCTGTTTTCAGTTTCTTAGAATTTGTCCAAAGCTTTGGGATTAATTTCTCCATGGGAGATGTATGTTTCAGTTTAACCTTCTGAAAGATTTCTGTTCAAACAGTTTAGCAGTTTTCAAGAATTAAATTATGTTATTTTGTCCATGTTAATCATTAATAAAATAATTTCATTGAGTAGCTGTTATGACTTTGAAATGACATGAAGTTTGAAGGCAGGGTCATACTGGTGTAATTGCTCTCTTTGTACAAATTCATCCACGTATGGCTAAATTATAAACTTCTAAAAAAATCTGCTTGCATATATTCAGATGAGATTGACAGTACTTGGTCTGTAGTGGGTATTTTGTATCCCTTCACAGCTCTTCATGTAAATTGTCATGAAAGAGGGAAAATTTTGTGGCACAAGTCTTTCAGGGACTCTCAGCTGCTAATGGCAACTGGAAGGTAACCAGTCATTTTCCCAGTGGGAGAAGTCAGAGAAGAAAATCTTTCCTGTGCACCTTGCACTCCTCCATCCAGCATTCGAGATCCTGGCAAGCAAAAAGGAAGGAAATTATTAGGAATGAGGAGGAAAGAGCAGAGTGGTTCAAAGTGGAGGTTAAGGGAGAAGATGTGCAAACAAACGCTGGGAGGAGAGTAGAAGGTGGTTGCTGGAAACATGGGAGAAGGGTAAAATCAAAGTGAACAGAGGGATTAGAGCTACAAAGAAGTCAGCAACAGTTTGAAGGCTAAGGAGAAGAGGGCAGAAAATGTTGGGAGGTAAGAATCAGGAGCTGGTCAAAGGAACAGGGGAACACATGAGCTAGAGACAACAAGAAAAGAGGGGGGATCAGGACAAACAAGTCTATGCTCACTAGAGCATGTTCCTCCAGAATCCAGAGATTTTGTGTCAGCTTATTCTCAAGAAGGAGAAACAGGATGTTGCATGTTTTTACAAGTCCCATTGATGGTATTTGAGGATTTTTTAATTTTATAGTTTCGCAAATCTTAAGAAAACTGTGTGGAAAAAAGGGTATTTAACATTAAGATTCCAAGTACTTTTTTGAGAACAAATGCACCAGTGAGGAAAATTCTGAATTAATAGTTGCCTGGTTGTTTTGTGTATATTGCACAATAGATTTTAAATATCTATTGCATAATGCTTTTCGTCCTCTCCTTTGAACAGCATGAATTGTGTACTGAAGACACATTGGGGTTGCAATGAGGCTGTTGTCTGTAGTACATCTTCTTCTTTTATTGCGGAAGTTGGAAAATATGTAGTGAATGAATTGGACACTGTAGAAGAAAGTATAGTGTCATGCTAAGGCAGCTGAATGCTCTGCCAGAGAACTGAATTGCTGCATGCCCCTGCCAGAGGGTTCTTGTGTGATGCTGGGCAAGGGATGTATCCAGACTTTTTACTGGCCCTTCTGTGTTCCAACGTATTGACCTACTATATTTAGGATGAGTAGGTGAAGTCAGGATGCTCACATGAGTTTCTGTGAAAACTTCTGTTGTCAGGCATTTCAACATTATTGGATGGTTTCATCCCTCTGACCATTTCTGGCTTTAATCTGCATCTCAGGTCCCCATGTGTAAAATTGTGATGGTAATACAATTCTATCTAGTTCACATTATAGTTATGGACATACCATCAGGTCTTAATTTTGGGGAAGAACAAAGATACAGTAACAGTATCACCACATCCCTAGGTTGTAAGCATAAAAGCATACTGTATGCAAAAAAAAAAACCCAATACATTTTGAGGTTAGTAAGAAATTATTCTCATTCAGTGGCAAGCAATCTGTTCTGCCCATTCAGTGTGGCAGGGGTTTGCTGGGATCTCATGCTTAATTACCATTCTGTCGTCATCACATGGAGGCATGAAGGATTGTCATAGTAATTAAGGTAAGCAGCTAACCTCAGTACTAGTTCTTGCCTAACTTTCATGTGTTTGGATTTACAGTGTTCCTTATCACTCCGTGTTTGCTGGCGTGTTTGCATCTGTTTTCCCCATCCTAAAAATATATACATATATATCTGTTTTGCAGCTAATTTCAGCAAAATCTCAGATGTATTAAGCTCCAACAAATTTCACGAAAACAGTCTTTTGGGTAAAAGAGAGAAACACCAGTAGTTGCCCCAGTTAGCAAAATGTCCAAAATGCCATATGTCACTTTTTATTAGATGCCCGAAGATCCAGGTAAAAAAGAGCTACTATGAATGCTATAATTGTAGACTGAATGCTGTATTAAATGTCAGAGTACCTCATACTCAGTCAGGGTTTCTTTTCCAGTTGAGTTCTTTAGTCCTTGATGGCTTTTCCTTCCTATGTTAGTTCTCTGATATATAAAAAATGAGAGGTTTTCCTCTACAGTCGTAGAGTAATGCAATTAAAAACTCAGTCGGCAACAACACACATCCTTTGGAAACCAGGCTTCATTAATTCATAAGATGATGTAGTTGGTTGTTTCATTTTCTTCTTTTTTTTTTTTAATTAATACGATTTTGAAATACTTTGGGAGAAATGCCGAAAACCCTTTTGTAGTAACAGGTTGTGCCACTGCAAGAACTCGTCATTCTGTGCACGCTGTGACCTAAGGCCATTAGAACCCATCATCATGCACATCCCGTCTGAGTGTAGGGCTTCTAAAGCCTGGGTCTGAGCCCACCACCAAACTCCGTCCAGTCTATCGCCATGTCTAACAGTACATTTTGTGTCTTGTTGCTTCTAAAACCAGTACTGATGACAGTTTGTGTACCCCTTACAATGTTCTCAGTAGATGTCTGGATTCTGGGGCCACGTACTACTGTATTTGGCACAGTATACCAAAAATGATGAAACTTGTTGTGTTTGAAAGCATTTATCTTCATTTATTGAAACAGTTTATTGAATTTGTTACTATGTGTGTAAGGTATGCCTTCACTACTCGGGGTAATGCCTGCTATCATGATGCTGTTATTTCCCATTCACACTGAGCTGCACAAGAGCAGTCATTAATCTGCAGTGTTACTGCACTATTTATCACAGTACCATGAGTGACTGTAAAACCTCTAGCAGCAAACTGGGGAATCCACTTATACGAGGCATTGTTTAAAAGCAGAACAAAAAGGTCCCTGAGGTCCTTGCCCTTCAGAGCTCATACTCCGTGTATAAAACTGGAAACTAGAGGTAAATAAAATGAAAATGGAAAATACAAAGAATCAATGAGGCACTCCTGGTCAACATGAAAGGAGTCTCAGCATGCTAGTGGTATGACACTGATGGTGATTTTTGAGACTCTGTGATACTTAGCATGCTTAAACTAGCAAAGGTTACTAGAGGCTGGAGGGTAAGAGATCGTAAGAGAAGTCTGACGTTTTTATTACTTGGGTCACATGCAGTTTCTGCAGGCTGGTGTATATTTAAAGTTATTTGAGAATGGTTTTTCCCAAGTAGCTGTGTCTGAGCGATTGTGTGTATGATACAGAGTATGCTGTACTGGATCTTTATAAATGATGAGGCTTTTCCAACAGTATTCTGAAAGTTTCCTTTATGTCCTTTAAACTGTCTCCCCTTTCTCAGAGTTCTGCCACTCATGTTCTTGGTCAGGACTTTTCATTGCGTTCAGTTTAGACAGCTTTTTTTTTTTAACAATGGAAGAAGTACATGCTAATCCTTATACTTTAAAATATTTAAGTCATCCAGTTCCAATCTGTCTTAAAATTTCATCTTTTTCTGGTAAAAAAATCTGTTTGGTTTCAGTAGACAATGGAAATACTGAAGAGCTATAAACAACTTCAGAACTCTCCGCTGTAATAAAACCTTCGTTACTGATGTTTGAGATACTCTTTCAAATCTGAGTGTGCCTGAATGTATGGAAGTGTATATTGGATATAAGAAATTCTTACATGAAGTCTTTCTTACATGATTGTTTAAAAAAATTTCATTAAAAAGAAGATAATGGCTTTTTTGTTCTCTAAGAACATGAAAGAAATATAGTGCCTGGGAAGGTGGAAAGATACAAAGATGATAACCTTAGTCTCATTGCTAGAGAAGATAGTATATGAGATTGAAAGCAAAATGAGATAAAATTGGTCAGTGAATCTTGAAGTCAAACAGAAACATGAATTAGACATACACTATTTTTAGGACAGAAAAAGACATTGAGAAAAGTATATGACAGCGTCTGGATAATTTTCTGGAATATCCTGTCAGTACACATAACAATAAAAATACACACCTGCCTAATTTAGCCAATTCTAATTTTGTTTTTCATACTAATTTTTTATTTCAGAATGATGGAACCTATTCTAAATACTGGAGGTCCCTTGCAAAAACAATCCTTACTTATTTACTTTCTTGTGTAAAAACATAATGTCTACATTGTGAGTGATCAGAATTCTTGAAAATACAGATGAAAGCCCTAGCAGAAATGTGTTGCTGGACTTGGAAAACAGGATTGAGAGAAGTGAGTTAGAGTTCTCAAACACATTGCCCTGAGCCAGCAATAAAACCTGCTTTATGCCAGTAACCTCTGGGTTCATGCATGGATAGTCTGGTATGCTAGCAGTGTCATCTGTGTGCTGCTTGCTACAAGGCAAAGGTCTTGATGGCTTCCTCTGCTGTTAAATATGACCTCAAAACAGCCAGTTCTTCAAATATATATGCTTGTCCTACATAGAAAAGGCAACAGTTTTGAAACTTATTATTATAATTCAGACATTGGCTGTATTAATATATGGCATCTGAAATTACAGACAGCATGTTAATCAACTAGCATGCCTTTATTTACATGTGATGATTGTCACAGATAATGATTCATGAATCACTACTCTGCATGAAATCTAGCTTACAATTACTCATTACTAGTACTCTAGTTATTCCCCAAATGTTCTATGTATTTACATCTCTACATACAAAATTACATATTTATAAACTATAAAGCTACCTATACATTCATAAGCTCCTTGGCACTATCCTTGTGTGTAAAATGTCTTAAATTAAATGTCTTAAAAGTAAAGCATTTCTAAAATTAGGAGGGCACTATGTAGTGTCTGTGGACAGCACAAAGAGGAAGAAGACAAAATTCTTGAGAATGTAGTAACTGCAAAACAAGCAAACAAATTTGTACATCTAGGAAATGCTAAGTATCTTAGATTAAATATCTTTCTAGTATAACCAAAATGAAGGTGAGAGGCATATATATATATATAAATGAGTGTGTGTCTATGGAAGTATATACATGTATACATGAAAGTTCTCAAAATAATAGTTTTGTATTTGGCAAAGTTTGATGGTGATAATTTCCACTGAAAAATATTTTATTATATTTCAAAATTAGGGAAAAGGGAAAATTTTGTGGTAATTATCTATAAACTGTGTTAGAACCTTGTGCTAGTTTTATACCAATTGACAGCTTTAGCCATATCACTTCAGAATATCTGATGAATTTAGGACATTTATGTGTCTTTCTTTGCACAAATATGCTATATTCTGGAAGATAATTAAGACTTCTGTTCACACTGAACTCCCAAAATGATGCTTTCTTATTTTTACCAATATCAATTACTTCATGCCGGTGAGTGTTACCTACCACCCTATGTGACAAGACACAAAATGGGTCTTGTGATAAGATGTAAGTGCATGAACCCATTCTTCTGCATTTTGCTCCTATGTGAACATCAGAGGAGTAAAAATCACGGGTTACTATTGGTAAAAGTAATTTGAATATTGAGATTATTTTAGGATAGGGAGGATCTATTTCTCTGTACTTTACCACAGCCATTGTTTACTCTCAGCTAAAATGGCCAAGTTATTTAAAATTGGGTTTACATCCTCTGCATGCTGAGAATTTATGAGACATGAATAGAATAGCACGCTTTTATGCATCACTTCAAAGATATTGAGGAGAAATCTCAAACTTTTAGCTTAGCTGTTATGGTTTTCTGTTCCTTTTAATATTTGTGTGTTAGTGTATTGATTTTTAGAAAACAGTTTATATTCTGAGTGGCACAACCAATGAAGAATGGTTTCCTATGGATTTGCGTTTGTGAGCTGAACTCATGTTGATCCCCTGATGTCTAAAAGCAAGGATGAGCTCACACTGAAGCTGCTTCCTCCATGTTAGCATTGATGTGTCCTCAGAAAACTGCTCTCAAAAACCTCATAAGAAGTTGGCATCTTTGAGACTCCTCCTCTGTCAGACTTGGCTGGGATTGAGCAACGAGTCACGTTCAAATGGCGCATTGGGCTTTGCAGGTTTTTCGGGTTTTGGAATTTGGGAAAAGGCAAACCTGGGCACACAGACACGCACACAGGCACTGAATGTGCTCTAGTTTACCCTCCATTTCCTTAGGGCACCAGGCCAAAGACCCAGTGCCAGTTGTTGGCAGGTCTGATCTTAGTCCTACTGCCCTGAGTGACCGTGCTGACAGTGTATGTAGGTGCACAGTCCACTGTAGAAAATTATGAAGCCTGGAATTTACCATGGTGAATTTCCTGCAGTGACTTGGCTGAATATGGAAAATAGTATGTCATGGCAGTGTTCATATGCTGTAATCTGTTCTTTTGTCCCAGTAAATGAAGTCTGTATTCAGCTCTGCAAATGAATTTACTTCTAGTTTTCGAAGATTCAGTTTTGGAACCATGTGGAATTTAATGGCATTTACATTGTGATACACAACTATTAAGAAGAAAGAACAATAATCAGTGTTAAAAGAGCTGAAATTTAAAATCCTTTAAAAAAAATTCAGGATTGAAACATTCGGGAAAAATGCAGGTTAATGTGTTTGATTTGTTTTGTGTGTTGGATTGTAAGAATATAAAACAGATGGCAGAAAAGGCGGTTACGCCTGTGATACTCCTTAAATTTTCTTCTAGTAAATTCCAAGTTCATTGTTTTTTTCTGCACTAATTATTTTGTTTCTGAAATAAGTATTTCAATGACATATCATGAGACGTGTGGTGCAAATTGATCACAGCTTATAGGTAAATTCAAAATCAGAGGCTAATACACTATTATACATAATTTTCTTTATGGCTATATTTTATAGATAGAAATATTTTTTACATCTTATTTTAGTAAAATACTGAGTTATTGTAGATGACATTAGTAGCAATATTTTATCATTTATCTTTTTGGGTTCTCAAAGTAAATACAAAGTAAATAAAGCAGATGTCTGAAATCATAACATATTGTGTTAATACACTTTAGGGCTTCTCTATGTAGTGATGAATTAGTGTATATAAACACACATGTATGTGGGAAGTATAACTCAAATTAAATTCATCTTCTGCTGCTGTCATAAACCAAGGGCAGAAGAAGAGAAATAAAATCACGTTTGATCTAGTGTTGGGTTATATATATTTCACTTCTATATTTGGAGTTTAATTTTGCAGATCTCTTCAATAAGTAGTCCCACTGAAGTATATTATGTTCGGTGTCCACAAAGATGCATTTATATGCATTGATACAAAGTAACTGCAGTTTGTGTAGTTACTTAGGTGTAGAATCTCTGCATGTATTAATTGTGTTTACGATCATAACCTTAATTGGAAATTTGTACTTCTTTTTGAAGGGAATGGACAAAAGTATAGGGGGAGACATCAGTTACCAGGCAAAGTTACCTTGTCCCGTAATAACCTGCACTTTTATTATCGTTTTCACCTTGTGTGAGCACTAAAAGGAAAGAACATACACTGCCTGATAGCTAAATAGGTCTCTGTTTAGGAGGATTGTTATTTTAGCCTGGTGTGTTTTAGTTGGATAAACAACAGCATAAATCAACTGAAAATGAACTAGCTGATATTTTTTAATCCACATTTTGATAGATAATTTTTTTAATAATGCATAATAATTAACTTATAAGAACTGTTGTATGTTTCTAAATAAGGATAGCAACTGCAAAATCTTACTGAGATTAAACATCTTATTAAGTGCATACTAAATAAACTTCAGATAAACAGATTTTTTTTGATCTCTGTGGGAACAAATCAAGCAATAGAACAAGAAATAGTGACATAATACTGAAACAGCATGAAAAATATAATTGTTGATCAATGAAAGAACATCATGCTGTGAAATGTTATTACAATGGCAGTGGAGAAAAGAGCTTCTGACTAGACTCTTTCACTGGACAATTTTAATTTTTTATAATTTTTTTTAAATTCAAAACTAATAAATAAAAGTGTTTAGAAAGATCTTGCAAAGTCAATGCCAATCTCATCAGTTCTCTTTTCCTCATGAGCATTAACACTTGTTTTTAGTTACACTTTATAATTTGAGACATGGCGAGAAAAACGTGACATGAAAACCACCATAAGCTTATTTTACTTTTCCACAAGGGCATTTGTTTTTCCTCAGTAACATGGAGGTTCCTCTACAATTGGATTTCAAGATGAGGGCTTGAGTCTTAGGGGTTCAGAAATAGCTCATCTCCATGACATCGGTTTCCTCAGACCTACAGGAATCTTGTAAGTTAATGCTCTCTGTCCTTAGTAGCCTACCCACTACCATTTTCTATGCCCATAGTGTGTCTGAGTCTCTAGGAAGAGCCAGAGCTATACAGAGAGAGGATAGAGTAAGATGGCACGTGAAGTGTATGGATTCCAGCTGTCTCTCTGCCAGTCTGCGTGTGAGGCTTGCGTGGATTCCCTAACTAAAATGTCAGTCCGCTCCTGTGGACGAGGCTCCTGACTGGTGTAAGCAGAAAGATGTGAAGGGGAGGGAGAATGGATGGAAAAGACAATGCTCTTCCACAGCCCGATCCTGGAGAGTACGGTTTTTTAGGCTCAGGCTCATAGCCTGAGCCTGGCCTGATAGGCAGGATGGATGTTCAAAGAGTCCCTCAGTACTCCAGAGCAACGCTGTGGCTGCACCAAGATGAGGACTATTGAATTGCCTTTACTGGACTAAATTCAAGACAATGTTCTCTTTTTTTGCTCTGTATTACATTAATAAATATTCACCACTGTTCTTAGGAATAGAAGGAAAAAGTGTGCAAAGTCAACACTGAAGTCAAGAAATATTTCTCCTTTTTTAAAATCATTGCTGAAAACAGCCAAGGGTGTGGAAGCACTTCTAATGAAAGCACTGCACAGAGTTCAATATAACATTAATTATTCTCGAGCTACTTAATGCCCACAGGTATTTCAAATGCACAGCGAGAACGACTGTAAAAATAGAAGGAAGTCTTTAAATTATACAGGTTTAAAAGTGAAACATATGGCTATTTCCTAGAAGATATGTTACTAGTAATATAGCATATGGGTGTCCATATGGAAAGGATTGCACTGCCAGTGCTGTAGAGATTAAACTAATATATCACTACTAAGGAGATATAAAAATGTGTCTTAGTCACTTGCTGATTATCAGTGTTGGTAATGGAAGTTTTTGTTTTGTTTATTTTTTTAAAGCTGGAGGATAGATAGAGTGATTATTTGTAAAGGCATAGATTATAAAATTGTAAAATATAGCTGTAGGGTATTGGGATAGATTCATAAGCTGAATCTAATTCAACTTACAGTATTTCTGTAACAGTGTACTTACTGTACTCTGCATTAAAACATAAATCTGTTTATATTCATTAAACTTAAAAACAAAGTGATTCATGCTATAGTGATTCAGTTACACTCCACAGCTATGTTTCTTAAGCCACTCCTGAAGTTCTTTCATTTATTCTGTCCTTTCACTAGGAAGGATTCAGTGGGGCATTTGTGTACTCCCCCATTTTCATACCTGGGAAACAACCAATTCTTTCATGTAATGTTTTTCTCTACCTTATTTATTTCCTTCCTTGTTCAGACTATGCTCATCTTGCTTGCAATTTTATGTTGGTAACATTTGGAGCAGGAGGGTTTTCCTCTATATGAACTTGAGCGATTAGGAGAAAATATCCAGACTGCCCTGACATTGCGCTGTATCAGGAACATGAGCACTCCCCAGCAGTGTCTGGTCCAGCATTTGAGTTAACAATTTTGCAGGCTAAAATTTGTATTGTTACATATTTGATCCATCGCAGACAGTAAGTGCTTCAGAAAGGTATGATAGTCAGGTACCGATGGTACAGATGGATATTCTCCAACATAAACACTTGGCTGTGTGATTAGTTTGCAACTGGGCTGATTCAGATATTATTTGCATTTCTGCCTACTTTTATTTTCAGCAATCGGGAATGTTAGTGATGGTGGCAAAATCAAGATTTTTGGCAGACCTTTGTAGCACTTACATCAAAGATCTCTTATCAGATTTTGTATTAGCCTTGTTAAGGTTTTCCATAATGGAAATCATCTTAAAGTACAGCCATCTTGGAAAGAAACATTCACAGGATTTTCTGGAAGGTGTGCTTGAAGGTATTTTTGCAGGTAAGGCTAATAAAAAATAGTAATATTCCAGTTTGATGATGTTATAGTCTGTGCCCAGGACAGAACAACTAGGTGCCAAGCATTGTGTAGTGCATGTTTATTTTTTTCTTTTTTTTTTTAACCTGTGTAAATGGATTATGTATTCATCTGAGATGTATATCTGCAGCAACCTTCTAGACAATGGCTACCTGTAGCAATTAAAGAAAAAAAATATGCTCCTCTGGCATGCTAGAGAAATGCTAGTCATGTAAGACTTGCTTTCAGTGCTAGTCTTGCAGGGGTTCATACAAAGTCTACACCAGGATGACTGACAACATGAAATACAGCAATATCTATAATAAAGAAAAATGTATTTATTAAAAAACTGGTAACAATATGCTGAGCAGATTTTGAGTTCACCGTGGTTAAAGCTCTCTAAATGACATTAATGTAAAATACAGGGTGAAAAGAAATTCTATAAAAGAATCTTAAATTAGGTGGTTCTAAGTAAGTCTATTTGCTCCTTTTATAAAAACACTACCTTAGATGAAGTTTAAACCTGCAAACTTTTTATTAAACATTGGTTCATATGCATCACTAACAAGTGTCATATTTTAATAAGGTGGGTTTTTTTAAAGCTAAACAAACTAAATTATACTGATAAAAATAATACTTTAAAAGTATGGCACAGCTATGTTATGGCCATTCCCTATTGTTATGACTATATACAAATAGCACCAATTTTCATAGAAAATGTGTAAATAATTGTTCAAGTTGCTTATTTTTGCCTTCTATTTTTAGTCAGATAGCGTGGGGTTCATCTCACCTAGTGTTAGCCATGAGTCTAAGCCATCTGTACCTCTTCAGCTGGCGAGGAGCAAGTCATGTGTACCCAGTATGATTCATCTGTTTCAGGCATCTTCAGAAGTACCCCTCCACTGAGCTGAGTACAGAGCTTAGACAAACAGCAAAGATGAGACTTGTAACTTTCCATGGCTAAAATAAGATTAGATTAATCCGTCCTTAACTTTCATTTTAAATTTTAATACTATACCTTTAAAAAGAGAATACAGCTTTATGTTGGCAAACAGTTCATAAAAAGTTTAAGTGTGAAAAACAAGTGGTGATATCGTAAGCAAATATAGTCCTATCTTTCATACTTAGTAATATCAGTAGCATTTAACATTAACCTTAAACATGCAGGTAGATGCCTGGTAATTTGAAAACAGGTTACCAGAGAATACCAGAATCAGTGAAGAATACCAGGACAATTAGGTAAAGACAAAGTTGCCTTATGAAAAAACTTCAAACACCTAGCCCTTTTTTAAATAACTTTTTAAAATTGCAGATACATTTTTCTGTACCCTAGTAAATTATCAAATCAACACATACTGTAGCATTTTTACAGACTTCTTTTTAAAGTACTAAAGTTCAGCAATTCAGAATTTTCCTTCAGAAATTTTAACTACAGTTGTTTCTTTCATCCTCCTAAAAATTGAGATGCAATGCAATATCTAGTTCAGTTGGGAACACGATATTAAATTTCTCCAAATGCTTCAGTTTTAAGCGTATGCAACCGCTAACTTGGTTGTGCATTTGCTATGAGATTCGTCTTTGTGAGAAAGGTAAGTTTGGATGCTAAAAATTAGACCAGCAGAGACTAAGGAAATTGTAACGGTGATGATCTCGGGTGTCGAGGGAGGGATTCAGACATGTGTCCCACCCATAACATCTTAGCTGATTCATCAAGTAGGAATGGGGTCAGAAAGGCAAAAAGACATTTAAACAGCTTTTTAGCGAACGTCACGGAATTGCACTCAGAGTGCCAGTAAACTTAAGGAAGAAGAAAAGGATAACTGCAAAATCAAAAAGAAACAGCAGAAAGTAGTCTGGTGGAAAGAGAACATAAGGAGCAGAAGTGTCACATACAACTGTGGCAGCTGCAGTGAGTTTAGGTTAGTGTCTGCTTTGGGATTCTTACTCTGCTGATTAATGGGAATGAAAGCCTACCTACTGTAGCTGCCTTCTGTATTCTAGTAGTTGTATATTACTTTGAAATCTTGAGCTAAGAAAGTTAAGGATCATAGAGTTAAAAAGCTGTTCATGTGGATTTATGCAGATTCCTTCAGTGCCTGTAGCTGCCCTGATTCTGCTCACGTACCACAGAGGTGGAATAGAGGTGTTTATGAGACCCAGGGGTACAGCTATGTTATTGCAGGCAGAGTAAGACACTGTGTCACTTCTGGACTCCACAGGCTTGCTCCCAAGCTGTAAGGCGTGGAGGACTTGCCCTGCACCTGTCTGTAGATCCATGCCTCTCAAGACTACCAAGGATGAGCTGTTACGAAAGTTCGCATAAAAGCATGCAGTGGCTACTGTTTCGATGGGAAGAAGAAAATTAATCTTGATGCCTTTTACCACTGGTCATCCCTCTTGTGAGGCTCACTTTGAAATATATGTAATGGAAACTACCACGCATACACACCAGGAAATTCCCAGACTAACTGAATTGATACGTAAAAGTGAAACCCTTTTTGAATACTGCACTAGTGTTTTTTTAATGTCTCAAACAGATGTACAATTTTCCTTTCTGAGAAGTGGCTTTTTAAAATGCCATGCTAGAATTCTACTTATATCGTAGAATAATACTCATTTATACACAGACCAAGTTTCCTCAATTCATAACTATGTGTTTGGGGTTTGGGGTTTTTTTCCTTTCTCCTTTTTCTGCTGGTCCTGCAAAATCCTTTGGCATCTGAACATTAATCTTGGTTCTACTGTGCCTCCTCCCAAATGCTGGTTACACAATATATTTACCCTTTATCAACAGAGTACCCAAGTGGAAGCCAGGACTGATTCAGTTTGTAAGCAATGCAACTACATATGCTGCTTTGCTTCTCTGCCTTGGGGATTTAAATCTTGCCCGTATGAGATGTTACACTGTTTTAATTAAAATGTTTTTAAGTCAATATAGTTAAATCTGTTCAAACTCCTTATACAGAAGCACTTAAACCTGCTTAACCTTTGCTAGAATTGGTTTAGCTAACATTGATAAATTGCTGAAGTAAGCTAAATCAATTTAAGTGAGGTCTTAGCTGGGGTAAGTGCATTTACATTAGATGTTTGCACCAGTTTAACTGGATTTAAGATCAATCAGTTTAGTTAAATCGATGCATTTTTCCTTGTATAGGCATGACCTTAGTTAAATAATTTTGTTGCTGTGTGAAGCATGGGTCTTGCAAAAAAAACACCCACCTTTCTGAAATACTTATTTTTGTTTCTAAGTAAATTGGCTGAAGGTTTGAGTACATAGTTGAGCTTAGGACAAGTTTGTCATATCTGTAAATCACATTTAAGATTCCTTGGCGGTTCTGCTCAGGATGGTTTTATTTTAGAGGGAGGAAACTATTCACCTTTTTGGAACTGAGAGGTCTGGAATCTGTGCCAGCTGACCTGAACTTTTCTCAGTGTTTCAATCATGATGATGTGTACAAAATAACAAATAATTGCTCAGTTCACTAATTTGTCCAGAAGCAAAAATATACTTCTAGAATTATTTCACCAAAAGAAGCTGTTTAAGTTGTTAAAGAAAATAAACCTCACTGTTCTTTATTATCTGTTATTGTGGATTTAAGTGATAACAGTAACATAATGGAGGCATATAATTTGAAATCCTTGGTCTTTTTAAATATAAATTCTGAAAGTCCATCCAAAAAGCTGATTGCTGGAATTCATTTTGAAAATTTTTCAACATTTCTGCTTTCTGGTCCAGTATGAATTCTTATAGAATGATCTTGGGAACTCAAGTCCAATCCCCTAATGTCCTTCCATGTCCAAAAATTAATCTGAAATATCTGAGGAGAAAAAGCTGATGGCTTATTTAAATGTTTTTTCTTCATGCAACATGTTACCTAAATGTTGCTGTACACCTTGTCAAAAATTCTTTTTTCAGTTTTTTTAGTGTGTCTGAGTTAAAGTCACACTCTTTAGATATGACAGAAAAAAAGCTGAAGTAGAAATATAATTTTTTTATGTGAAAAACTTTGGGTAATAGTTTGGGAAATTGTATTCGGCTTTATTTTGTAATCCAAAAGTAGAACAGTGTAAATAACAGTAAGCAGGGAAATTAATTTTTACTTATTATTTTACCTTCTATCCCCTAAGATTCAATTAACATCTAGCAGTAATTTTTGCAGGAAAGTTAAGTAATTTTGATCTTTCAAGTCAGAGACTTAACTGCCTTTATTTTACATGCCAGAAAATTACATGTAAATTGTGGTTTTAGCAACAACATTTTTAATGGATATACGTTGCATATTATGATTACATACATTGCTAATCATCCATCTGTAATACGTGTCAGTATTACTGAACAAAGCTGGTCTTAGGTACCTGTGACTTCTAGGTAGAAAGGCAATAGGTATTTTGTGTCAGCTTTTAAAATATGTTGGAAGATACGTGCTGTGTTACTTAAAAATTGTTTATCTCACTGAAATTATAAAAGACTGAATAATAAAACTTTAAATTTGTCATCTTTTGTTCCACAAAAAACCCAGATAGGCAGTGATCCTTTCTTAGACAAAGGTTCCCAGGGGAAAGTAATAGTAATTATGGAGCAGTGCAGCTCTTTGGAAACAGCATTTCCAGGAGAATAGAGGACGTCCGTTAGTCCATGCAAATGGGTCTGATCTCTCATAATACCCATAGGATTGCTGTGTTTTTATGCATAACCCCCATAGTTTAATTCACATCAGGTAAAATGCTAGAGCCCTCACAACTGAAAGACACTGGGGACCCTATGCAAGGGGATTAGAGTTTGGCGTTTTGTTTTCTCATCTCATGAACTACCATCTGCAGAAGTGAAAAATCAAATAGACTTAAAATCTTATATCAGCATAAACTCAAATCTCTTGTTCACGTTAGAAAAAGTGTATTATTTTCCTGAGATAAAAGTTTTTTCTGTATTTTTGTAGATTTCAAAATAGATCTGTAATACTATCATATTTTAAGTCTTAAGCCAGATTATTATCTTCTCCCAACTGTCTATTAGTGTAATTAAGTTTCCATTCTATAACTCTTCTTAATGGGCTCTGGATATTCTGTAGTACATGCTGGGTACTGGGCTTTTGCCCAGTAAAGCTGGAAATCTGAGCCATTAAATGAATGATCCATCTTTTTTTATTTTCAGCAGATGCACTTTGTCAGGATTTCTGTTTTCCTATCAAAGTTCATGATAAGGAGTCTGCAGTACTTGTAATGTGTTTGTGCTGATTTCTGTACTCTGGGTTCTTTTGGTACTACCATGCTGAAATAGCCTTGAAAATATTCCAGTGAAATTTGCAGCTGCACATATATTCATAGCACAAATGAAAAAAAAAAGAAAAAAAAAAAGAAAATACCCTGGACTCATCCAGTTTGATCCCAGACATGTGGTTAGCATCTCATTCTTAACTTTTAATGTAGATTTCTGCAGTTGTTTCTGAAGGTGTAGCAAACAATTCGAAATTGTGGAACACTCTGGCATGCTTGTCACTGTTATTTTCCCAGCTGTTTAAATCAGCTTCTGCCAAATACTCATTGTATATGTATGAATGTTTTCATATAGCTCAGGGAGTGCTCTCACTATATGCCTGTCTTATTATATCTAATTACACTAAACTGTAGTCTCAATATTTTATTTTTGTTTACTACAAAGTCTTACAGGGAATTTGAAGGCAGACCATTTAGCTACACATTTACTTGAAACTGTTAAAGCTATTAGTAATTCATGCATTGTTTTGGAAAGAACTCCCAGGACATAAAGTATTTTAGATACACAAAATTGATGCATGTAAGAGTTAGGAGTGATAAAATGTTTTGACATACAATCTCTGAATCCCTTTCTTCCCAAAAACTGAAATAGAAAGATCACTTGCTTGGGTACAAAGTACCAGAACTGGTTATTGTGTCTTTTCAGTCATCAGAGTGCTTAATATTGAGAGTCAGGTTTCTTTTTACTGTTGATATGGCAAGATCCTTTGAGGGACCATATACAGAGAGAGAGACAGAGAGGGGGAAAGATTGTGCCTTTCATTGCCGATTTTTTTTGCCCTCCATTAAATGACCTGTGGATATATAAACCATAAAAGACTGTGTTTGACAAAGCAAGGATTGAATTATTTGGTCGTTCATATCTAAAGTTATTCTATACTTTCAGTATGTAAGTGTAGACATTTGCTAAATAAAGTATCTTTTGGAATAATTCGGTTTAAAATGGGTAACATTTTAAACTGTGATGCCTTAAAGAAGCATCTATATGCTGTTTGAATAATTGATGTAATTATAAGTGGGTATGCAACTAACTGAAATGTGAAAGTGCTCATCTTAGAAGTGGGAAAAGATTGATTTCTATTCTCTTTGTAAGAAGTAATTCTAGATTAACAGTAAGCCTGTTAATGAAAAGCGATCCTTTTTCTGAAAGCATGAACTGTCCGTCCAGCTGCTGTCAACTTGTTTTAATGCCACTGATCCAAAAAGCTGCAATCATTTTTAAAGGCTTTTGACCTAAGTTCATTTTTTAACATTAGCATTTACTGAAGAAACAAAATTGCTCTGTGTTTAAAGACAGTGCCTGTGTCTACAGGTAAAATGCAATTTTATTGTTATTGTTTAGAAAAGAAATCTCTATTGAAAATGAAACCAACTTCCTGCTTGCCAAATCAAATCATAAAACAAAAATATCTTACATAAATACAGCATAAAAAAAAGTTTTAGAGCCCTGAGTGGAACGGATTGCTACTGTATACTCACTTCACTGCAAAGCTAGTCAAAGGATTCAGTTTCATATCCCTTTTTAATCTTGGTAAAAGCAATTCCTGAGAGTTTGAACATGCACCATAGGTGTCCTATTTTCCCATTATTTGCCTCTACATGCTTCTGCTCTTCACGAGACTTTATGATACAACCAGGTTTCCTACACCAGTGGTCAAAGAGAAACAATATATTCTCACACTTATTATTATTTAGAATCTCTTTTGTTATGGATGAGAGTATGTCCAAAGGCTGCTTTTCCCAGGACAACGCTAATGTTTTTAAATGGCCTCTGCAGGCAACCGGAACTTCAGATCTCTGAGAGTGACACATGCAGCCCTGAAATACTTTCTTTTCTGCACTTAAATGCCAAAGAAGGTCACGGAAAAAAACCTAGGTGGAAAAAGTGTAATTCATGCTGTTGCGTGGGAAGAGGGGTAGTGCTTGCAGAACAAATGCTCAGCTTTGAATTAAAAAAGTGTTTTATTATTCCCCTCTTCCCTTTCTGGCGTTCTGCAGCAAAAGTTGGGCTGCCTATATATTGGTTCTAAAGATGCAGAAATAATTAAAGAAAAACATTAAAAGCAATGAACAGTGCATAATAATGCCCTATAATTAATGTCAATTAAATTTGATTTTATGTTTGTATTGCATATGGAGAAGGCAGCAAGTGAAAAGACTAAATAAACCAGGGGGAAAAGATGAGGAGATACGTGCTTTGTTCCTGTCCCTATCACAGTTTTCTTTATGGCTTAGGAATTACATTTAATCTGTCTTGTTCTGTTTTCCTATCTGATAAAAATACCTTTTCTGGAAGGGCTTTGAAATGATATATTCTACCTACGACCAATGCTACAGGCAAGCTTTTATTCAAGCACATTTTATTCTAATTACATGTTTACACTGGAGTAGTGCAAGAACCTTACCAAGGCTGAAATGTCATTTTGGTGCATCACCAGTAAGTGTTCCTAGTGTAGACATAGTGAAATTCTTTGGCAGTGCAACACAGCACATGAACTGCAGATTCCGGTCAGATGCTGTAGTGTAAATATGGAATTTAGAGATGGGTTTGTTGTTACACTTGTTTCTGTTTTCTGTATGGAAATTGATACAGGGAAGAAAATGCTGGAAGCAGGAGAGCAAAGTAGTGGAGAGTGGCTATGGGATTAATGTGTGCATGGAGACTTTCAAGTCTTCTAAGTACTCAGACCTTTTTTTTTATATAATGTCATTAAAACTGAAAAATAGGGACCAAGTTTTTCTATTTGAAGAATATCACCCATGTTTCCCAGTTATATGGATGATACATGATATTAGACGCACTGTATGTGTTGTAGGAAGACACTGGTGTGAACTCCTTAGTTAACCTTGAAAAGCAATGCAGTTTTTGAAGAAGGGTCAAAACAAACACACTATGCAAAATCTTGAGTGAGGTGATCCTTTGATAATGGCAAAAATTAACTTGAAAATTGTATTTGTTATTTCTCTTTTTTTAATCTTTTCTGATAGTTACTGTATTTATTAGTATAGCTAGTATTTACTGATGTAGGAAAACATTCAGATAACTTGATATTCTTTTCCAAGTTGAACAACACTTTTAAATTGTGTAAAATAACATTCAGTTTGTCCTCTTAGTGGAAAAAAAAGATTAATAAATACCACAAATTAATCAGATGTGGGGGTTTTATTCTTCCTGGAAGCAGGCTTCCAAAATCTCTCTTGTCAAAATAAAGAGGACCTGATCCCATTCCTTTCAAAAAAAATCAGTGGAAACTTTATAGCTGACTGTTGGAGAGGTATTGACCCTGAACACAGCACTATTTTTGTAAAGTGATTTTCAGAACTCCACGCAATAGTTCATCAATTGAGGAAAAAGCCTATAATCAAAACCTATGCACATACACAAGAGGGAAATCAGCTTCATCCTGATTCTTTGACATTTTCTTGCTTTTGAATAGATATAAATAAAAGTGTGTGTATCAGCTTTTCAGTAGTTACCCTGCAATCAGCTGGCCTAAAGAGACATTTCACAAGTTACATTTTTCATCATTTTTTCCTTCAACATTACACTTGGTCTTTTTCTTCCCTTCTGTTTCTGTCTCTATCTACGTACATTCGTAAAATAGTTGGTTGAAAGAGCAAAAACGTAATTAACAAAGAGACAAGATAACAAAGGAACCTGTTGAAATGTATTCTAAATTATTATACTTATTTATCTATTACTAATGCAACTATTTGACAATAATCCTCAAGTTTGCAACTAGAGCAGTCAGATCATGATTTTTCTAATCTGTGAAAGCTATTTTATAAGGAACATACCTATTCCTCCAAAATCTTGTTTAAATAGCTTAATTTGATTTAATCTACGTGTATTTTACATATAGATTTTAACTCTCCAATGAGGAGAATTTTTATTTCAGCATTTTTCTGAATTATATAGGAGATTGCATTTGAAAAAAATACATGTGCAGGTGTCTCATTTACAGTCAGCAAAATACTACTAGTCAGGAAAAAAAATCAAGATAACATAATTTTTAATACGTGTTGAAATAAATTCTATGGGCTACCTTTTTATTCTTCAGTTATGGAGATACTAAAACTATTTTTAATTTTAAAATGCAACGTCAAATCTAAGATTTTGGGTTTGTAGGTAGGAAGGACTTCAAAAATCGGGATCTTGATGAAAAGCAGTGGGTTTCAGGAAGAAATCAGCAAATTGTGCTTAATGACAACTGCCTTTGTAATAGTCCAAATCCCAAACTGATTTTAAACGAGCTACTATTTTTCATGAATATTCTTCATTAGCTTCTTTTTTGGTCAGCTTCGTGCTCTTGATTCATCTGATTAAACAGGTTTCCAAGTGGTCTAGTCAATATGTAATCTGTTCTAATGCGAGGTGTAAGGGTGAACTCTTTTATGCCCAAGAACCTTTTTGCCTTTATTTCCACTGTCCTTTTGGAAATCACTTCAATGAAATTGACTATGAGCGGTGCATACATACCTGTTACACTGGTACGTCTGGCCAAGCGCTGAAGTATTTCCTCCAAGTTCTGGTGTACACTACCCTGAGAGCTGGATCACCCTTTTCAAGAAACCCAAAAAGTTATCTCAAATTTTATTTTCTGTAACATTATTTTTTCTTCAGTTTCATTATTTGTTTCTTACAGTACCCTGGAAACTGGTTTTCCCAAGCCTTCAAAGTTTCCTGTTTTAGGATTCTGTGCTGATACAGTAACAGCTAAACCAGAGTGAGGAGTCTTTTAATGACAATGGTTGCTCAGGAAAGAAATGTGGGTTTATATATATTCTACTTGTCAGTAATGAGCAAAACTCTACAATCTGTCATGGACGTGGGTAAACCTTCCTGCTGAGATAGTGGTTTAGAGAAATATGGTATATAACGTAATTTTATGTAGCCACAAAACGTCCAGATCCTTGGTGGTGAAAACCAGGATAGTGTCATTGAAGTGAATGAAACTTCAGATGATGACAGGTTAAGTCTGTCTGAATGACTGATAATGCCTATTATAATGTACTTGTGCAGCCATACTAAGATACTGTTTTCAGTGCGTCTGGAAAATGGACTGAATGTGTGATTGAGAACAAAAATATTTTACAGACATGAAAAATTTCTAATGTTTTGCTTGAAGCAAGCTTCTCTGTGTTTCAAAGTGCTCCTGCCAGCCTGTAATGCTGAACGTAACAATTCTTAGTGATGATTTTGTAGAGTACTTCTTAGGGAATAACCTTCACTTGTTGCTGAGGAATAGAGCTAAAGCCATTGCCTGACTACATCCATAGATTTTCTTTTTGAAATTTTCATATAAAATATCAATGCTAGAAGAATTGTCATTTTTGTCTCACAAAGATAATGTGTAGAACAGAATTGCTTTACACAAATGCAAAATATTTACACACTAGGATTTTGTTATGAGTTCTTGAATCCTGGGGGAACATTAATACTAAACTTTGTTAGCTCTACTGCCCACTTGGCCACATAACTGTTGTTGGCTAGCATAGGCCTTCAACCAAACAGAAATGGCCACTATTATCTCTGTAAAGTTGCTTGAAGAGAACAACATTCTGTGAAAGTATCTTAACTGAAAGGGTCCTTGTCGTGCTTATTGAACACTACTAGGCATTGATTTCTTGATAATGTATTATGCAAACTGAGGGCAGCTGCATGCGTGTTAGCTGACAAGTTGCTGCTGTGGGAATTGTACATCTGGCACCATCACTCCAGTGACCAGCATCCCACTTCTGTATCGTGTCTGGTCTATAGTAGTTCAATCTGAGCTGTTAATTTACTTCAGAACTGAAGTATTTCCCACATGGCAGAGAAATTCTCTAAGTGTCATTTCAAAAAAATGTATATTTTACATTTACTAAATCCAAAAAAAGGAGACAAATCTTGTTGTTGTGTTGTGTTAGGAAACATCATCTCATTGAGGTGAAAGGCTATAAAATAATATTAAATAATTTTTCCAGTGCCTTTTTCCCCCTGGTATATGGTCTACCTAGTTCAGGGACAAATATATTAAAAAAACCCAGATGACTAAGTCAAATGTGGTTATCTATGCTCACCAGTATAATTTGGTGCCCTAGCATTCTGGTTCACCCACCTCTGCTAAGATCATGTGTGAAGTTTATCTGAGTGTTGTCTCACTAGCTAAAAGATTTTAGAGGTTAAATAGAATCATGTCAAATGGATTCATTAGTCTATATAATTTACAATCCCTGTAGAAATAAGAATTTGCAAATGGATGCAGAGATGAAGTTGGCCTTACATCTGAACTTTCTAATTCTATTGGCAGTGAACATAAATTCTGGGGAGATGAGCATCATCTAACTACTTACTAAAAGTGCGGGCATGTGGGAAATAATGTGAAACCTGTACTTGGGCCCTGTGGAACTGGAGAGCATCTCTTCTAGTTGTTCTGAGACAAGGAACTTGTACAGCTCCTAGTGGAACTATGCAGCTATTTCCATGGCTTTGAAGTTACAGCAAAATCTTCTAACACTGACAGATTATGCTTTGGAGGCCTGTTAAACATTTAGCTGTGGTGAACACTAAATATGCCTCAACAACAGTTTTATTGCTGTATGAGGTACTTGTTTCAGATGACTGGGTTGTATGTGTAGTATTGATCTGAACTGGTGAGCAGTTCAGTTGATTTAGAACAGGTTATTATATGCGTTTAATTTCTGAAAATTGTCTCTGAAGTCTTGCAATGCAGAATACCTGTTCTTTTAAGAAATTGTTTCTTTTAACAGTACTCATTAAAAACATTTTGGCTACATGACTGTATTTTCTAAAATTGAGCAGCAAACCCATTAACATAAGGCTTAAATAGCTGAGATTTTTTTACTTCCAATAGTGTTTGACATCTTTGAGGTATGTAGAATAAACAACAGGTAACAGACCTAAATCTAGGGGTTTTTTCCACTGATGTCCAAGGGTTGGTCAACATAATAAAGTAACTCTTCTTTTACAGTTAATGCACTCCCTTCTTTAAGATCTTCCAGTGTTTCCCTTTAGTCAGTGGGGAAGATGCTTACATTTTGGTTTATAACAGAACCCAAACAATTAAAGTGAAGTTTGCATTTTTCATTGAGATGAAAGAAGAAATTTCTTTCTAATTCAGGTTTATAATAAGGACAGAGATATGGAAGAGGGCTGCCTACATAGCTATCAAGTTACAGAATGTAAAAGTGATCATTTTCAGCAAAAGCGATTAGTTTAGAAGAAGCGCTCAGATAATTGATTTTATACTAGATGATACTTACATTTGCTGGTAAACCGTTCCGTATATGAAAATTTTTCAGTTGTTCTCTGCTTTGAAATGATTAAATAGAAGTAAACAAGCAGGAATTATGTTTGGTGAAGAGGCTTCAATTTTTTTTCCTGGCTGTCATCTCCACTCCGTTAACTCTTGTCTTCATCTGTTGACTTGAGAGCATACTAAGGCAATGTGCTCTTCTTGAAGCTATGTCTGCAACCTGTTGTAAAATTCTGACTAGAACAGAATATTGCTTCCTACTGCTTCAATGGATTCTCTGCAGATCTTTTCACTGTCTACTCCAGAGCATGCTCTAGTTTTTAGGTGGTTTCTAACTGCACTCAAGATGTTCATTTTAGTGTAAGACCTTGTATGATTTTGTTCCAGATAATTTCTCTAGGCATCTTCTGGCCTATAAGTTAAATTTAGTTCAACAGCTAACTTCCAGCTACTAGAATAGACAAAGATATTATAGTATCTCATTGTAAAAGACTGATGATTTCATTCAACATCTCAGTATCCTGGACTTTAATCTCCCAGTGAACCATAGAGTGTCTGTCTTTGTAAGTGTAATGTTCACATTTTTATCTTTCAGTTGAGTCTTTTTAAAGAAGGAGTGGGTGTTTGTGGAAGGCTTGGGGGCAGGGAGTGTTTCTTTTAAATTACAGAAATTTTGAGCCAAGTGATGAAGCAACTGATTCTTTCAATGCATTGTTAATATTTTTAAGATGTCCATGCAGATTTGGTTATTATGTTTATACATCTGTGCATTTAATAAATGCATGCTTTTTTAAAAAAATAAAGCATCTTTGATATGTATGATATACTGTGTTTGCTGCCTTAAATGTGAAAATAAAATTGTGAACAAACTCTTGTAGAACTCTAACGCATTTATACAAAATATAAAGGCACTGTTCTTGTAAATACACCTACATCAATGTACCTGTTTATTCAAACTAATGGTGTTCAGCCTTCTTTAATTTGTGGCTCTCTAAAAATTTTCTGATGGAAATGTGGTCATTTTAGAAATACATATAGATTACTGTATGTGACGTTTGAGTCTTCCATGGAGCCTTCAGAAGTATTGCAGATTCCTACAGTCCACAGAACACTGTTTGAAAACTACTGCGTTATACCAACAAAAAGCTAATCTATGTTCATTCTCTCTTAATCAAATCAATCATCAGTCATAAATTGACTGGTATTACAGAAATACAGATTGGTTCATTGTTGCATTTGAAAAATATGAAGAAAACTTCTCATTATAAGCAAAATGATTACTTTTTATGACAGATTTACAGTGTAATTCTGTTAAAACTGTTAATTGTCTTGGCTATACTATTTTCAGTTTGTGTTATGCTGTCACCTCTGGCTATTAGAAAGGTAAAGAAAATTTGTACCGGGTATAATTCAGGCTTCTGTCTATAATTCAGACCAGGTTGGATGAAACTTTGAGCAACCTGGTCTAGTCGGAGGTGTCCCTGCTCATGGCAGGGCGATTGGAACTAGATGATCTTTAAGGTCCCTTCCAACCCAAGCCATTCTATGATTCTACGATTTTGCTTCTCCTTTTCTGAGTTTAAAACTGCAACCAAGATATAACTTGATATGCAACAAGATACACTTGAACATGACTGGATTAATTAAACAACACTGTACTGTGCTATTTATTCAGCTTTACCAGGGGCATCTGTTTATGACATGGTTCTGACTTTGTCTCCTTTCAATTCATCTACTGTTCTCATAACTTTCAGTGTAATTTTTGCCAACAAGAAAGAATCTATTTTGGTTTGTTTAGCTTTTTGAGATGGGAATAGCAGGAAAGGTTGCTTTTTACTTACATACCACCTCCCAGAAAGGGAATATTTATTTAAAATTATTTGCATGGAAAATTTAATGAATTCTTAGACAAAAAGGGACCATGACTTAGTGATGAACCTGTAATTAAGACTTAAGACTGATTTCCTAACTTGTCATCTCAATGAAAGGTTTTCAGTAAAGGAATATAAGTTACATTAATGGTATGTGATAATGCAGTTCTCCAATATAATCAGTCAGAAATGCACTCCATTTTGAAGAAAACAAGAATGTGTGTGAGCTGGGGCTTTTTTCACTGAAACTGTTATGTGAAAGTAAAGTGTCTTTTTCATCACTTTCACTAAAGTTTAGAAGCCTGGAGAAGAGGTCTTGCAGTTTGGAGATTTCATTTACTGGAATTTTTTGTCTTCTTAGAGGCTTTGGGAGTGACTTTGGCAAAAGTCTGTGGAAACTGGAAAATAGAAGAGTAGAGAAACTTCGACATCTCCAAACCTCTAGCTAGCTTTATTCTTTCTCTTTTCCTTATCTTCTTCATCATGGATCTATCATCCTTTGAATAGTAATGGGCCAATAGCAAGGGAGAAAAAATTCCACAGATTTCTTCTGCTTACAGCAGTTTGGTGGCAAAAAAGTTGGTGGCAAAAAAGTTGGTGGCAAATTAGTGGGTAAATGGAAATCATTAGCCATAATAGAATTTGTCTCCCACCACTAGTGAAAGTTAGCTGCTGTACATGTACAAAACTTTTTCTATATGTGAACAAATATTTTTTTTACCCTACAAGGTAAGGCTTGCTTTAGTGAAGCAGTTTCATTTTCCTGAATTTTTAATCTGGCTATGTTATGGAGTGCAGTGAAAGAAAATTATGGCTTCTGTTCAGTTTACCATTCTTAAAAGAGAAGTACTCCATACATCTCTGAAACGTATATGGTGCCAGCCTCTCAACAACATCTTACTCATTTCCTTTGTGATTCTGCAACTTAACAGATTTGTGGACATAATTTTTTTGCCAAAGTAAATTAAAAAGTAGGATTATGGATAATTTTTAATGATCCTAATTTTAGTGTCACTTGAATTGGAAATAAATCAGTAGTTGATAGTATATGCTCATTGTTCTTTTGGGTTTGGGTATTCTTTTGGGTTTGATTCCATGTTGAATTTTACTGTTCAATTTATGGATGAAGCACTTGGTTTTCATCATTACTTAATACGGTAGGAGCTATGACGTTCTTAAGTCTGACAAACAAAAGGGCTGAAATTAAAAACCAAGTAGCAGGTAGAATTGACAGAAAATATTTGAAATGGTTGGCTTCAGAAAGCCAGAAGAAGAGTTATCATATGTAGACTTATAGGAAGATGCTTTTACCTAGCAGTGTCCTGACTAATGTCGTAGCTAATAATGGATTTTACAAGGTAGGTTCTATGCAGCAGCATATTTTTTTGCACAACCAAGTGCAAGGGATAGAGGTTAACAGCAGTAAGCACAGAGTTCTGGCACAAGTACTGTTTTGGATGAAAAGAAATTTAAACTTTTTTTTGAAACAATTACTGTCAATATGATTGAAGACAGAGATAGTGAGGCAAAAAGCAATAACAACAAAATGTGGTGGAAGTCCATTTCAGGTTTGGGGACATATTGTCTGCAATATAGTAGAACAAAAGACATCTAGGCTGAGAAAAACAGAGATATTGATCTATTGCAAGGATCAAAATTATTTTTTTACACTACATGCACAAAGGTGTGTTTGGTGTTGAAAATTAGCTGTAGCAGCACTGTTGATATTTCTGAGAAATGTTCACAGAAACTGATGGCTAGTAGAGAAAGAGGGGAAAAAATACTTCTTTAACTCCTTGGCAGAAGTTTGTCTTGCTTTTTTTCCTCTTACTGTTGAAGAAAAGAGGAACCATGGATTTGGGTTTAAATGTCATTATACTCTCCTTTTCTTTTTGTCTGCTTCATGCCTGGTCCGTAGCTTGTGTGAATGTACAATTCAACTAAATAGTAATAGTTTTGGAATTTCAGTAGCATGCAAATTAGATGTAAGTTCAGAAGTAACTTACCAACATGTCTCCCACAAGAAAATTGCCTTTATATGCATACACTTGGAATTTCTTGACCCAGAATGTTTAGTGAGGACTGAGGCCCTGTCACCTGTACACCAAGTGGTCTGTAATGGAATGTAGAGCAGTACAGTCTCTGTTAAAGCTGTCCCAGGACAAGCCAAAGAAAAGTGAAATTATCTGCTGAGAGCATGTATCTGGAAATTTCAGTTAGTAGCAGTTAAGCTTTCACTTTCATGGTCACTATTATGCTAACACTACAACTGCTTACCCTTCTGGATTACAAAACAGAGAATGATTCACCACATTCTGCCTCATAAAATTCAAAAATGCTCAAAAGTATAAATAATATTGAATCAAATTATTCTTCTGACAGAAAGGAGCAAATGTGGTTCTTCAGCCTGTGTGACTGCTTACACATCAAGAAAACATTTCAAAACTGCTGCAGATGTGCTATGGATAAATGCTTGCCTCTCTCTGTCAAGTTTCCATGTATACCAGTCTTCATTTGAATAATGTTTGAATGTTTGGACCCTTCCCACGAGCTAAAATTTTCTTAATTTTTGAAGAATTTTACCTGATAATGCAACAGACTGCTTCAACATTCCCAGAAAGATTGTTCTTACAGAAAACAAAGCAAGATTTTAGACTCATTTATCTGAATGATACCACTGTTGAAGGGAAGGACTTTTCCTGTGACAAAGTGAAACAAAGGGTTTTCTGAAAGACTTAAATGTAGATCCAATAGATTTTTCATAGCACTATTTTTAGAGTGCAAGTTTTAAACTTTATTAATGAGTAAAGATACCTGAACCTGAAACTTTCAGTGGTTATCTGACTTAAGATGTGTTTCTATCTGCCTGTTACTATTATCACTAAGATGACTCTCACTTAAGCTTGCATTCAGTAGTTTATTAATTTAAGTGTATATCTGTATATAAATGAACAAATGCGGTGTCATTAGAAACGTCCAAACATTATTGAGTAATGTCATATCCGCAATTAATCAGGGACCTTTTCCTTCCTCCCAGGTTTTATCACAGATAATACTCATAGACATTGCCTATCATTTATGGCAAACATATTTAATATGATTTTCAAAGCTGTATAAAGAAAATTTAATACTTTGTGTATCAAAAATTGTTATTGCCATGAGAGCACAACCTGTAAAAAAAAGAAATAGATGACACACAAATGGACTTTATTACTGAACCATGTAGCTCCCTGTATATAGCTTTGTTTGACCTTATACTTGGGCCACTGGTTATATCCCAATTTGCAAAAAAGGAGTACCTTTTTCAGTATCAAGGCATTCTACTTTTTGGAAAAATTAGTACCTGATACAAAATTGGACAAATTTTTGTGTTCTAAACTAGTGTTGTCTTTATGCATGCCAATTCTTTGTCTAGCCGATTAAAAAAAATTTTTTTTGCTTCATTAAAAACTTGGGTTTTATTTCAGTTTTTAGTTTCTTTTGAACAAGGTGTCATGAATGAAGTTACTAGGTAAACCATTGCATTGTTACATAACAACATAAAAGGAAGAAACTTCCATGTTTATACTCAGCAGCCAAAAGGAAAATTAATGCCCACTAAGCAACTTAGATAAGCAGACACTTTAGCAAGCAACATGGCTGTGCATTTTTATTTTGTTGAAGCCATATTTATATTGTAATTTTGGGATTTTATTAATGCATAGAAATTATCTAATTGGCATAAACTTTTCTCTGTTTTCTGATCTGGTTAGCTAAAAATTCTAGGTTTTGTCAGTGAGAAAAGATTCTATTCTGCTAAACTGCTTTCCTTTATAGTTCCCAAGAAAATGGCCTTTATTATTAAGGGAATAGATTAGATGCCTAAATGTGAAGTACACTAGAGAAATACTTCATAAAACAAGTATTTTTCAAGCCCTTAGGAACTAACATTTTCTGTTTGCATTTCATCATGCTAATTATTGTTTAAAGAGTTCCTTAGGTGATTACACTCAGCTAATTTTATGAAGTTTCATTCTATTCGTTATGCAGGACAGCTAATTAATGCTGGAAATGTTATTCTGAGGAAGATTGTGTAACTGTTCAGCTACAAACATCTTGCAGATGTACTTTAGGTGTCATTTTAAGGCAGTTTGATGACTGCACTGAAATATTCTCTAAGAAATTACAGATAAATTCTTTTTCTTCATGGAAACTCAGCTTTGGCTGTTGTACTAGAATGTTCACAACACATTTCAGATATTTAATAGTGAGGATCTTCAAAATGGGTTCACTGAAAGTAGTTCCTTCGTTATTTTTCAAGCTTGTTTGTGATGATTCACAGTATGGAACCTTTTTAAATTATCTTCATTTCTCCCTGTCAGTTGTACTCACTCTCAGCATCCAGTTGTATTGATTTATATGAACAACCTCAGTTTCATTAGTCATAATGAAATTAATGGCAAGTTACATCACTTTTGCCTGACTGTGTTTTCCAAAGCAGAACAATATAACTGCATTGGAACGTAATAAATGTTATGTTAACAGACACAAAATCCTGTGTTAAAGTTAATTTATGTTGAGCTGCAGAGTGATACATGCTGACAAAACCAGAAAAATGCAAAATTGAGGCTGACAGTCTGTCCTTCCATGATTGTACAGATTTGTTGCAGCACATGCAGTATGTAACTTCATGCTGTGATTTGGGACCTAAGCAACAATCAGCACAATAGGAAACAGTCAGAGCAGTCTGTCAGTCACTGCATCAAATTTTATTGCCCTTTTCGGATATCTTTAAAGATCTTAAAGATACTTTCAGGAATACACTGTAACTCAGCAATTTTAAGAAAAGTATTATATCAGTTCCAGGGTTCATCAAAGTAAAATAAATACATACAGATTACGTATAAAAGCATGTATTTCAATCGTTTTTGTTCTTTTTTAATAAAAATGTGACATAGGATTATATCCTGACAATGGCTTAAAATATATTTCGGCAAATAAACATATGATTCCATTATGTACTACTGCACATCTGGAAGATTAATCTGGACCTTGAATTGGTTGCATGAACCCTCTTCGCACCTTCTTCTATGAGTGTCCAGTCTCTGTGAAGATTCAGCTCTCCTTGACAAAATGCAGTGCTTGTACTTCTGCTGATCATTGCAAAGCCTTTAACAGCAAATGTTATTCCCAGAGCTGTCTTGAACACTCATGTACAAATGTACTCAGGCATAATTAGATAAGAAGCCTGCACAAGCTTGAGGTTGTAAAATAGATACTATCACTGCCTATATTCATATCATCTGGCTGTGTCCTAGCTTTGTACCCTCTGCTCTCCTACTTGGTTTTCCCCCATTAGCAGTGGAAATAGAAACAACATTGTTCCCACTATATTTGCACTACATGTATTACTCCTGTGTAATCACATTGGTTGGTGACTGCCGTCAAAAAAATGTTGCTGTTGGTCAGATTCAGTTTGGGAAGAACTATGTTGTTCCATAGCTATAGCTGTCCAAATGCTTTTGAATCACAGAATCATAGAATCATTTAGGTTGAAAAAGACCTTTAAGATTGAGTCCAACTGTAAACCTCACACTGCCAAGTCCACCACTAAAACATGTCCCTAAGTGCCACATCGACACGTCTTTTAAATACCTCCAGGGATGGTAACTCAACCACTTCCCTGGGTAGCCTGTTCCAATGCTTGATAACCCTTTCGGTGAAGATGTTTTTCCTAATATCCAGTCTAAACCTCCCCTGGTGCAACCTGAGGCCATTTCCTTGTATCACTTGCTACCGGGGAGAAGACACCACACCCACCTGGCTACAGTCTCCTCTCCGGTAGTTGTAGAGAGCGACAAGATCTCCCCTGAGCCTCCTTTTCTCCAGGCTAAACAACCCCAGTTCCCTCAGCTGTTCCTCGTAAGACTTGTTCTCTAGACCCTTCCCCAGCTTCATTGCTCTTCTTTGGACAGAGTTCAGCACCTCGATGTCTTTCTTGTAGTGAGGGGCCCAGAACTGAACACGGTATTCAAGGTGCAGCCTCGCCAGCTGTAGGTCTTTAGAGAAACTTTCTAAATGTAATAGCTATATTAATATTAGTTCCATAGATTTCAGACTCTTTTTTTAATGCTGTGGAAATGTCATAATAGTATCTGTCACATCACGAGGTAATGTCTACTATTGTTGCTGTTTTTCAGATTGCTGTTCTAATAGGAGCCTAAGCATATCTCCATTTCTTCAGTGTGTTTTAGACTAATTCTGACTTTTTTGTTACCATCTGAAGCTGACTAATTTTATCTTTCTTTTTATGGACTTCTTGAATCTTCTGTCTTTAAAACAGTGTCTTTCAAACTGTCGTCCTCAAGGCTGTGGGAAGTAGCCACTGGACCACTGTTAACCAAACATGTCCTTTGCAGACAGATTTGACAATCAGGATGTGCGATGGTTTATGGGATATATTGAGGCTTGGCATTGAAGTGGTTTGTTTGTTCACATTTTTAGCAACTCACTGCACAGCCAAATTATTACCGGTGTGCATGGGGCAAGCAAAATACAATGTTTGATGCCAACATCATTTGCTTTTTCAGGAAAAAATGAATAAAAAAAAAGTCCAAAAGTAGTTATAGAGGAAACATAATATGTCAGGGAATGATATTCCAGGGCTGTAAAGAATTTTAATAATCTGTGTTATCATATATTCATGGATTTGTGTGGGCTATACAGATACATCTATGTATATATGTGTAGGATTTTTTCTTGTTTCACTTTTTTAATTTCATTTTCATGTCTGTTCTTCTCTTCTTTCCAAGCGTGTTATATTTCATGTGGTCACTCACCTTCTGTCCTGCCTAGCCCTTTCACACTGCTAGCTGCATTTTTATAACATAATCCATAGTGTCTTGAAGTCCACAGAAATTTTTTCGTTCTATTCAGTGCTGTTATGTCAAGCCCATGTTCCTAGTTCCTAGGCATACAACCTTACAAGATTACGCAACAATTCTAACCCTACTGCATGAATCTCAGTTTTCCAGTCTTCACTTACCATTTTGCAAGAAGACTGAGTAAGAACAGTGAATATGAACTGGCTGAGTTAGAAAAATAAATATGCCATTCTTCATGAAAAATAACCTGTACTCCTAGAGAACTTTAAATACTGTATCAGTATCTTTAAAAAGCATTGTTTGTCTTTCTGGGAGTTTAAAAGTACTGCCCGCAGATGTTTGTTGAAGTGCATAAACTGTCTGGTGTAAAACCTCATGCTGTATGGTATATTTGTTTTTATTCCCAGTTACTTTTTATGTGTTTTGGTGAACAGTCAAATATCTACCTTCTTGCTGAGTACTGAACAGTTATACACTAGGATTTTTACAATGAAAACCAAAACTTTCAATAGGCATTTTCTTCCCTTTTTTAGATTGTATACCTAAAATTTTATTTTTGTAAGCACTTTTTATCTTGTAGTAAGTATTTATTTGGCTTCTTTGTCTCCATTGGATTCAATTTTATGTACTAAAAATGTATGTTGTATTTTATTTGCTGCTAAGTTCATAGAAACTGAAGAGTTGTTATACTGAATCATGGTTTAAGTAGTCATTGTTCTCTTCTCACCATCAGTGTGAAATTCTTTAGTGCATGACACAGAAGTAACGTGTTGTCACGCATTTATTAGATATCCTCCTTCCTCCGGTCTTCTAGTCTTTTTGATGTCTAGTCTCTCAGTTTGATAAATTTATGAATCCTTTTTGAAAGGGCAAAATGCACGATTCTATTGTTCTTCAGCTTAGGACCTCTGTTTTCAACATTTTCCCTCTGTGGCAGAATGAGTATAGACCTCTGTCACAGATGTCATCCTTTGTCTCAGCAAGTATTTGCAGACCATCAAGCAGCCTTTTCAAAGTCAGTATTTATTAATCAGAAGAATACAGTAGCTAGAGTCCTTAGGCGAGAAGAACAAAGCTACATTTGCAAAAGGGTATATTCCCACATCATTTAGGATTACTTTCTGTCATTTCCAAAGAAGCAGTCTCTTATCTTGGCTGATCCCACAACTGAACAAGCTAAACAGTTAAATTCCCTTGCTGTCTCTACCCGCTCCAGTATAGTCCCATGTGACTAAGAACTGACTAAAATTTTGCTTTTTTGACAATCGGCATCTCAACATCCTAATTTTTATTTCTTCTGTGAAATTTGGACTTGCCAAACCCAACTTATTCACTAGAAGTTTGGAATAATGAGAGATAGTTAATAAGTGATTGTAGCATTATTAACTATATATATTATATATGTACAATTATATGCATAGTATGTAATAAGTTATAATTGTCTATTAGTAAATATATATTTAATAAGTGAGTAATTAGTAAATATATATTTAATAAAGTGAGTTTTCAAGTTTCTGCCAGTTTATCATCTTGAGCTGTTCCAGAAAAACATTAAGTGAACTTTACATCTGGTCTGCATGTGATATTCTGCATTCTGTGACTGTCTTTGTAGCCCCTGATGCACTCCAAGATCAAGCTTTTCCAAAAAGAAAGATGTTCATAAGCAGTGCATGCACCAGTTCTCCAAACAATGCAGATTTCAGAAACGATTGTTTCTTTCCTACCTTTCTAGGTTGATGCGTTGCATGTACCTCACATTATTCAAGGTTACAGCCTTTATATTTAACGTTGCCTAGATCTGGGTTTTCGCTATCATCACTAGTGACTGTCTTCTCTGAAAGCGAGTAAGCTCCTGAATGCAATAGCAGCTTGGAGGAACAGCTTTCATAGATTAGGTACTTGTTGTTTAAATACACTCAAACCCCATTATCTGTTTTGAAAATATTATATTTAAATTTCCTTGTATATCTCCTCATAGAATCATAGAATTGTCTAGGTTGGAAGGGACCTTTAAGATCATTAAGTCAAACCATCAGCGTAGCACTGGCAAAACCGCCACTAAACCATGTTTCTCAGCACCATGTCTACCCAGGCATGGCGACTCCACCACTTCCCTGGGCAGCCTGTTCCAACGCTTGACAACCCTTTCTGTGAAGAACTTTTTCGTAATATCCATCCTAAACCTACCCTGGTGTAACTTGAGGCCATTTCCTCCTGTCCTATCGCTTGTTACTTGGGAGAAGAGACTGACCCCCACCTCTCTACAGCCTCCTTTCAGGTAGTTGTAGAGAGCAATAAAGTCTCCCCTCAGCCTCCTTTTCTCCAGGCTGAACAACCCCAGTTCCCTTAGCAGCTCCTCATAAGACTTGTTCTCCAGACCCCTCACCAGCTTCGTTGCCCTTCTCTGGACATGCTCCAGCACTTCTTGTCCTGTTTTAAGGGGTTCTGGTAATTTTTGGTGTCTTTGTTACCCTGACACACCAATGTTTCCGTCTTTGGACTGGAAAAGGAAGCAGTCATTTTTAAGAGTCTATAGCACTCCTTCTCAGTACTCTCCTGATGCAAAAAAAAGTTATTTACATGCCCTTGTCCACAGAGTCAGTCATCTCATCACAGAAAGGCAATCAGGTTGACCAGGCTTGGTTTGCACATGGTAGATCTGTGCTCGCTTTTCCCAGTCATCTTTGTGTCCTTCAGATGTGGCTTCCAGGAAAACTAGCTCCATGATTTTATTGCAGATCAAAGTCAGGCTTACTGTCTTCCATTTGCAGTCAGGGTATGTCTGTGGCAATGATGGAAATTACTCCTATGCAAAATAATGCAAAGAAAACTTATGTTTTTGTGTCCTCAAGCAAGTGCAAATAGAACCAATCTGTTTTTAACAGCTTCGTCCACAGGGGCTATTTTGTCATAAGACCATGGGGTAGGAACCAGCGGCTACTACCACTTCTCCATCCATCTCTGAAATGGGTATTTTTTAATTTTTTTATGAGAGGTCTACAGTCAGCACAAAACCAAATATGCTGCATGCCTTTCAGTTTCTAGTACTAGTATCTTTTTGCATCCTCGTATTGAAGATTTTGCAGTTTTCTTTGTTTGGTTTTGTTTTTTGCTGTTGGTATGCATTGAGAAAAAGATGTTGTTGAAATGGTGGAAATGTCACAGAGCCTTTCTTCTGCACTGATAGAGTTTATTTAGAATACCGATGTATTTAGCATTAATTCATTGTTGTCAATGTTGAAATTTCCTCTTAAGAGTCCTGCATAAAGATCATTTTGTATGATTTTGTCCATAGCTTAGCCTTGCTCTTAGCATGGACTGCTGGGGAAACAGCTGTTTATGTTAAAGCTTGTTATGTTAAAGTTGATTTTGAAAGATCACTCTTTTCTGCTTTTTCAATGTCATTTCTAGTCAGTTTATGGCAAAGTTTTGCTTACATTGTTGGACAACAGGTAGGTTTTTTAGTAACCTTTCTAGTAATGTACTATTTTGTGTATGGTTTTAGTCTGGCCAAATATGCAAGATAAAAACATAAAGTAAGCACTAAGATTAATTCTACTTGGGAAATCATATCCCTCTAATTGCCCCATGTTTCTAGGGGTTTGAACTGTAGGACAAAAGTTGATTTAGCAGTTGCCCTTTTTCTATGTACCGGCTAATAAAGTTGGCACCGAGTACAGGAGTGTATACTGTACCAACTTAATTGTAGCCATATACCATACCGTAGCTATATGCCAATTACTTTTACGTCTCTTACAGAAAAAATAAAATATTTACCTGTATTAAATGTATTTTTTATAAAAAATATAAAATAAAAAACTTTTTCTCCATAAAAGCAACTTCTGCCATCTTCCTTCTGACAGGCATCAGGTCTTTTCAGTTCCTTGGGACTTTTCGTGCTCCACAGATTTTCTTTAGGCTTCTTTAGGTAACCAATACTTTAAATAACGAGATGTTATTTTCAAAAGGGAAACCAGAAATACATTATTTTAAAATGTGTTATCTTTTTCAAACAGATTTTTAGTCAAAATTACGGTAGTATCACTAGTTGAGTGCTTTGCCACCATACTTCCAAATAAAGGTCAAAATATTCATACAGAGAGAAAGGATTTAACCAGATTTTCTAAACTCTTGGAGAAAACAGGTTTGCTCAAGGGATACAGTCTGTCTCCTTTTCATTTCCTTGAGGCATCTTATTAGATTAGTTTCCCAGTGTGGTCATGCCCCTATATCTTTCTGCATTTTATTGCAGTCCCATACTTCATTCTCGAGAAATGTTGCCCATAGCCACATATGCACAAAGGTATAACAATAAAATTATCACAGGAGACCTCAAGCAGCCTGAGGCAGGTGAAGACAATAGAAAAAACAAAATACACCAAGTATGTTAAAATGCAGGCTTGCTGTCCAGAGAGATGATAGAGCATTCCATCAGGAAGATTTTTCAGGCTGGGCAACTTTTTTCTAACCTTCTTTAGGATTTACAAAAGCTTAATTCTTCACCTTTTACATACCTTTCTGGTTGCTGTGTTCTGTGAGCACTTGCCATAAATATTAAAATACCATTTGATTATGAGAATAGTGAAGTTCATGGTTACCTTCTCTGCTTATGTATTTACTTTTATTTCAAGGGAACTGCTCATACAGTTAAAACCAGGAATGTATTTAAGTACTTGATTATAAACGGGATTGGCTGAGTTCCCTGGTAGCAAGCCAGTTCTTGTACAAATTCTGTCTCTCTTCCTTTGCTATTTCATCGTGGCACTGAAATGTAGCTGTTATGTGAGGTCATGATTATAAACGCAAAAAATATATGTCATACTACCTGTGCAAAAGCCTGAGCAGAATTAGACTTTTGAGTGGGAAACCAGCACAAACTGAAATTTTGGGGTGATGCACCCATGGTAGCCTTTATTTGGTAGCAGATGAAGTACAGTGCTTGATGCATAATTTATATCAGTATATGGTGAACAAACATTTATTTAGTCATCAAAATATCCTTATAAGTTTGAAATAGGATTAGGTGAATTTTATAAAAAGTTCTTTCATTCAATGAGTTTATACAAATGTTCTTGATTCAAGGCAGAAGCAATGTGACTTGTGAGCTATGATTCCTCTGCTGAGTGAGCAAAGTAATGGAGAACTCAAGCAGTGATTTCTTCAACCACTGTCTGTTGTTACAGCAGCAAAACATCTTTTAACACATGGAAGTGGGATTAGGCATGTACTCTGTCTCTGCTCGTAACAGATTAGCTAAATTGCAAGACCTAATGTAATTTGCATGGCAGATAACCATCAAGCTCATCAATGCAGGGGGTAAACACAAATCCTATCTGTTAGTATCATGTGGGCAAAATTACCAAGGTTTTGCTTATGGCATCAATATTTGCTCTGAAGAATCAAATTCTGTTGCCCTAATTCAGGGAAGAAAGCTGAAGTCACAGAAATATTTTCTGAAAAGAAGTTTTTTATAGGTATGCACTTGTAAAGAAGAGCCTTTTCTAGATATAAGCAATGTTTTGTTTAACTAAATATTCAACACTTAATCTGCCGTATACTGTAGAGGATATTATTAACATATATAAGTTAATGTTTTAATTTGTAAATGTAATAATATATTAAAATTAGTCGGCATTATATTGTCTATATAGTCAGCTGTATTTTACAATTGACAAGTGTTTGTGACTAATTGCAGGCTAATTTATAAACGCCTTTGCACAAATCACTGGAAATGGAATATCAAACTAATTTAGGTGACTGGTAAAGCTTCAATGCATTCAAATGTTTATAATTTATATGCATCAGTTACATCTTTCTCTTTTGTTTCTAATTCAATAGAAAATGTAAATGAAAGGTAGAAAAGACCATTTATGTTGGCTTGTTGGGTCTGTCTTGTGCAACATTTTCTTTGTAGCCTCTCCAGAGGTTTGTCCACTCATATTTTTAATAACTCAAGCAGATGAGAGTAACTCCATAATTCCACCAACAGAAGGAGAATATTTCACAGTCCACTAAGTGGAACTGTTACACCATTTTCTTAACATCTAAAAGTATAGTTTTCTTTGCTAATTTTCTTTTTATTGCATCTGCTTATTGCAATTTTAACTCTCATAAACTTCCTCCCAATTCTTTTGTACATTAGGCTCTTCAGGAGCTAGTAGCTGGCTATCAAAGCCGCCTTAATAGCTTTTGGCTATATAATAAATAAAAGATAATGGCAAGTTCCATAAGAAGACTATTACTTGGTAATACTTGGTATTGTATTTGATTTCTACTCTGTGTAAAACCCTTAGAGAGGTTGGAAATTTTAAATTCTAATTCTTGCATATTTAAATGCTTTTGACATTAATGATAAAAAGAACTTAATAAGCAAATGCTAGAATGTTTTTTGCATGAATGCAAATATATGTGTAATGCCCTGGTGTCAGAATGATGTCAATCATAATCAATTTTTAAAAATATTTCTATCCTGTCCTCACTGAAGGCTGACCAAAATGCAGTGCCTTTTACGTATGCAGTATGTTAGGTGATGATAGGAGAAAAACAGCAACACAGTTAAACCTCACAGAGGTTTATTTTCAGTTAAATTGAACTAGCATTTATTGATTAAGTACTCTATTGTATAGTAGGTGCATGTCAGTAAAAATATGTTTAATTGGATGTAATTCTGCTTAATACAGCAGATCTCCAAACAACTTTATTTGGTAAAATTATTCAAAACTTGAAGTGTTTGTTTCCAGATTTAAAAATACATTAAACTTAAATTGAGTGGACCAAATATCAGTTGTTTATACCAAAGATATGTATGGGCCTTTTTTTTTGTTGTAGTGACCTTATACTTGGGAATGGTCATGACTGAGTTATAAATATTAGATTACTGGATTTTTTTAACATATTAGTGTAATACCTGTTTCTGACTTTTTTTTAAGTATATATACAAAATCAAGGAGGAAAGCCTCAAGATGATACACTGCCAACTATAGTTTCACAAAAGTCCTCCAAAATAAATACAGCAGCCTCATCCTCCCCGATGTTGTTAGATGCGAGAGCTCAGTGCCTGCCTAGATCATTTCCAGAAGCAGTTAACCATGACAACATTCATATTGCAACCATTGGTTTCACAGTTTACATACAGTTAAATGGAGACCTTTCCTCTCTGACTAAGGCGGTCATTTCTGCCTGTAGTAGCAGATGCATTTAGCTATGTCAGTATAACTTAATCAGTATAAAATAAAATGAGGTTAAATTATGATTTGCTTTTAATGGTGGTGCACTAAGGACAAAATTTTTCTTACTCTTCCGACTATTCCAGCTGGTCGTCTAAAAGATGCTACCTTTGCCTGCAAACCTGGTCCTGCCTATGTCCTTTCACCTTCTCAGCTATAACAAAGTATTGTTACAACTGGAAAACATTTTTGCTTAATACAGCTCAAGGCTGTGGGGCTGATTTTCCAATTCCAGTTAGAGACATTACACTTTATCTTCTGCTATGTAGGAGCTGTATGTCAGTTGATTTCCATTCCACCAACCTAGCACTGGAAAAAAAGAAATAATGAAATCTTGGTTTTGCCAAAATAGATGGGAGTTTAAAAAAGAAGAGAAAAGAATTGGATGCATTGTTAAATATTCACATACAGAGAGGTTCGTATGTCAAAACCAGCATCTTTAAACTACGTGGTGAATTTTTGTGTACCCACCTCTACTTGCTTTCAACACATCGTGTTCTTCTGTTCGGTCACTCATTATGATTTTAAGGCTGGTTGTTGTTAGTATCGAAACACACCTTTGGCTGTTCTTCACTGCTGATTGTGCTACAAGTTCCTAAGTAACAAAATCCAAACTTACTTTGTAAGGCTTTTACTGTATGTTTCCTTGTGAAATTACTGCCAGGCTTTCTGAGAATAGCAATGTATTCTGATTATTGCGGGCAAATGCAGAGAGGAAGAAAAGCTGTTGAGCAATGCAAACATTTTCTTAGCTGAAACTTGTGGCTTAAAGTATTTTGCTCATACAAGTGGAAGAACTGTGTGTACTCAAGACTTCTAAAAGAACTCAAGGATGAAATAGCCAGGCTTCTAACTGCACTGTGTAATCCTTCACTTAAACCTGCTTGACTACCACAGGATTGCTTGGCAGAGGTATTTCAAAAAAAGTTTCAGGGAAGATCAGAAAAATATTAACTGATAAACCTGACATCTGTATAAAGCAAATTAGTAATAATATGTAATATGATTAGCAAACACATGAATAAATATGACATATCCAGGAATAGTAGACACAGATTTTGTTAAGAGAAGTTGTGCTTCACAATTGTATCAGACAGTACTTTGAAGTGTGGTACAGTGGTGAGGAAATCTGCAAGGGAAAGACCAACCAGACAAAAATACCATCCATTCACCAGTCCCTAATCTAAAGTATACCCCAGCCATGGTTAGCCTAAGATATACCTGATGCACAGATTAGACACACAGATTGATTAAAGGATGAAATTTCATTCCACTATTTGCATATACATGAATGTGGAACACAGGTGAAGACAACAGATTAACAGTTGTCTGAAAATCAGTCTGGAACTTCTGAACTGCAAAATGTGTTCACTTAGAAAGTCCTGCTCCCCAAATATCACAGCTCGAATTTGTTGGTTTCCATTCCATTTTTTATGTACCATATTGGTACGTAGCATCCTGGCATTTTTTTATTCCATTTTGTATCGTTCTTCTAAGTATTATTGCTTGTACCAACAAACGTGGTGGTTGTCTCATGGTATCATTAAATTTATGTTCTGGCTTTCCTGATAATTGACAGAATATAATAATGACAATGTAGTCCAAAAATCATACATATACACTTCAATTTATGGAAACTTACATATGCTTTCCAAATCCCAGGGATGATCCTTTTCATTCTTTTAATACTTCAGAGAAGTAACACTAACAATTGGCTGATTAAAGTATAGATGTTCAGAAGACAAGCAGTGAAGGCCAGTTTTGCAAAGATGCTTCGTGAGCTGGTAATTAGTTTGTAATTATTTCAATAATTGTTAAGTCCTTTTTCTATTATGTAAAAGGTAAAAATATTTTTATCTTTATATAAAAAAATCCATACAGCTTAACTGAGATTTAATTAAGGTCCTGCTCTAGAAATTAAATGCCCCCCCAAAATGCCAAAATACAGATTAATGTGTCAAACAATGAATTAATGTGTTTTAAATTATGGTTTGTTATAAAATGGTTTTCTGTGAGTATTATGTTATAAAATGGTGTATATGAATAAGAAAGAGATTCTTTTATTCTTACAATTTGTTTAATATGTGCATGTGAAGATACCTGCATGAAAATTCATGCTTTAAGCCATCTTTTTTACCACATTCAGGGCAGCTTCTTGGACTAATGATGCCGAGGTTATATTGTAGTCTGCACACAGTTTAACACCCTTTTTTGGTCTTTCAACACCATCATCCCCTACTTTCTCTCTAATCTAAATCTTGTGAGGGAACTCTGAGAAATTATATCTCTAATTTCCTTTAATGCCTTTACTAGGATAATTCTTTGCCAGTGTGATCTGATGATCTTTTATGTCGCTCCCATAAAAGTATTCTCTGTTGATTTTCTTCTCTTTATGTTTTACATGAAGCATTGAAAATGACAGAATATGATTGTAACTTTACAAAAACTAGCAAAAATATCCAAATACAAACAGTGACTGAAATTTTGTTTAACTGGCAATGTTCTAATTTAATGGCAGGCTTTTGGTATTCCTGCACTATTTCAGGTCTATAACATTTTGTGTGGAGTTACAATAATCTGTACTTGCTATAGCTTTTGTTATTGCAAAATATATGTAGAAGATTTCTGACATCTTTTTATAATTTTTACTGAAGTGATATTTTAAAAGGGCTCTGTATAAAAAGTACAAAGATTGTGTTCTGCTATACATGCATTTACGTATTTGCAAAATTAGGACTTGTTTTCTAGGAATGAACTGGGAAGAGAACAGGAAGTTCGTATTGTCCTACAAAAATCAATGAAACCATAATGAAACTACATAGATGATTGTATCATAAGTTCATTATGTCAGTTACAAAATTCAATTATCGTTGCCCTTTTTGGTGAACTGCTGCAAGAAAAAAATTATGTACTACTGCACCTTCCACAGCTTCTGAGATTGTATTTGGCCTCTTTTGGCTGATTTTGTTTGCAAATCAAGTCCAACTAAATATTTATAAATTATCAAATTATCCTTACTGCTATCAGTAAGGATATGTCTTTGCAGAACCACTGCAAGGTCAGGTGGGTTATTTCTCTCTGCTTCTAGATCTCCATTACACCCAGATTAGCTAAGATTGACATCAGGCATATCAAGAGCTACCAGCTCTTCATAACTCCTATTATTTTTTTTTTGTCAGTAGGTTCTGTAGCGTGAACAGAACTGGGCCACAGCTGCTAACATTATCCCTTTAAAGATACTTGCATTATTTGGACTAAGTTACTCATTCATCTTCCTTTTCAGCAACTGCATAACAAGTAAAGTTAAAACCTGTAAACATCTCACCCCTTGGCTACATGCAGATGGCTGACTTCTACACCAGAAACCTTGGACTTCTTTCTTGAGCTGAAGGCTGTTGCTCATTTCTGTTAATAAATCCCAACTTGACTTAACAGTTTCTGAGCCTCTATTTCCTGATAAGAGTTCATGTCCATGGTGACTGGGGGGCTAGTGATTTGTATCCTTTCTGTGGTTCCAGACTAGCCATGTCATGACAGTGTCTTCCCAACCTGTTCAGATGCCTTGTGGTTTCTCCTACCTACTATTTTTCAGTCCTTTCAGAACTTCCAGATCCTCTTACCTTTCCTTCTATAAAGGTTCAAGTTTTTGCTTTAGTTCCTCCTGGCCTTTTTAATTTTTTTTTTATTTTTTATTGGAAAAGTGTTCATGAAGAAAACATGAAAGCAAGGCGTATCGTTACTACATCATCAGTATGAACAATGGGGAAACAAATGCAATTTTAGAATATAGTTATAAAATGTACGACGTAAGATACCTGCAGTGTTTTCTAAACCCATTTGTTTTATTGACAGAGAAAATGTCCTGTTATTCTCTGTGATGTCTTTGCAATATTATTTTTCTGAAAAAAAAAGTGTTATATAAAATCAGTTATTTTCGCTGAAGAGTGAGGTGGAATTGTTCTTATTCTATAATTATTTCAATTTCAATTAATTGGTCCTTGATCCTTTTGAAAAAAGTAATTAAAAGAATTCCTATCGAATATTTCTGCTAACTGGTCTATTTGTCTTGATTGATAGAAAAATATATAGGAAGATCTATTTATCTATGTGTTTGTATGTGTTTGCGCAGGTGTATTCCTAATCTGAAGACAGCTGTTTCATAGTTAAAAAGGCTGAAATGCAAGATCTTTTACAATGTACATGACAACTGCTTCTCAAAATTTAATTTCAACATCATTTAGTGTATACGTAGAAGTGAGCTTACTATCTCCACGAGCTACACAGTTCATATCTTTAATATCTTTACAGCTCTGATAGCCATTGGACGATACAGCATGACAATAGAGACAGTAGATGTTGGATGGTGCAAAGAAATCACAGACCATGGAGCAACCCAAATTGCACAAAGCAGCAAGTCTCTCAGATATTTAGGTCTGATGAGATGCGATCAGGTAAGCAGCATTTGCGTGAACTGGTGCCTGCTTCTGAGTGCGTGTGAGAGAGTGTTCATGTGTGTATGTGTGAGTGAGGGAGAGAGATGGGAAGATTTATGTTTTTCTGTGCAAACAGGTTTGGTATTCACTACTGTGGTAACTCTTTTAGGGTACTGTGTTCACGTATTTAGCTAAAAATGTATCTAGAGAACTAAAAAGAGCATTATTAATTTTTGCTGACATGGATTTTCAAAATACACCCACAGGCTACACCCACAGCCTGAGGTGCTCACAAAAGTTTTATGTAAAATCTGCCCTCTGAGAGTTTTGAATATTTTTGGCTAAAAGTGATTGGTATGTCGTGTCATTACTATGACAGACTACTTTGTTTTTTAAAAAGAAAAAAGAAAAAAAACCCAATAGAATAACCAATAACACCAATAGTGTTAATTCCAGAGTGATTTTCTATACATCTGTGTCCTTGCTCATATGTAATGGTTTTCAAAACACAAGGGCAAGGATTTGGGTAAAATCATAAAGCTAAAAAAAAAGGAAAAAAATACTGAATTTCTTAGTATGGAGCTTTCCTACTTGGAATATATTAAGAATGTCTATAAGCTGCAGCACTTTATCATTAGAAGACAAGAGAAGAAGGCAGTCCAGCTCCACTTCACCCTGTATATAAGCTTCAGTAATCATGTCTCTGCTGAGAGAAGAGAGATCAAGAGGCCTGGGAGCACAGCAGAAGTAGCTAAAAGTCATTGGAGGTTCAGAGCCTCTGATCTCAAATCTTCAAATATACCCGCAGGGATTGTTTCTCTTCCAGCCATCATGAACGAAATGTCCAGCTTGTGATGGCCATCATAAGCATATCTCTCAGGCTTGCGAATTTCTGATTGGATACAGCCTGTGGAAACACAGGTTTTCAGTCTAAGAAACTTCATGCCTCAAAGCCATTACCTTACATTCCTTGCAATGCTTTATAGAAGACAGTTACAAAACCCAGTATTTCAGCTGGTAGGGAATAATAATTTCCAGGTCAGTTGTAAAGTTAGAAATAGCATTTTGCAAACCCAGCCTTAGACAGCTTCCAGTTTGAGGGGAGGTTGAGCACTTTGGAAGAATTGCTGTGTGGAAGAATTAAAGCTGACTGCACTTAATCTCGTAAACATTAGTGTTTCATAAGAGCCAACAGACAAAAAGAGCGTGTGAGTCTCTTTGAAGGATTGTGGTAAGATTATGTACTTAAAGAATGTTCAAAGGGTTACTTGACCTTGGGAATTAGATCTGACCCTGAACCACCTGATCAATTTTACACATATATTTATTTTGTGGATTTAGCTAATGTTGAGCAATCAACAAGGATCTAATAAGTGCAATAATTTTATCCTGTCTTCAGCTGCTATAGAAAATCAATGATCTTGATGCTGAAAACAAGTTTTACTACCTCATCAGTTAAAGTATATGTACTATAGTCTGTACTGCTCTAATTGCTGGTTAATGCTTTCCTAGTTATTTGCAAAGGATTATAGACCATCTTTTGTGTTACGAAAGTCAAGTGTTAAAAGGAAAAAAAGAAATATTTTTTGAGAAAGCTTCAGGGAAGATAGAAAAGCAATGTTGACTGCATGCCTGCAAGTCTGTGTATGTGTGTGTGTTTGTACTTGTGTGCATGTATACAAATGTTCAAAGTATGGTAGCTAAACTTGTTAAGAAATGAGTACATGCTGTTACAGCAAACACTGTAGTAGCAGGACTACCACTGGGAATTATTTTCTTGCTTGCAAAGCCTTGATGGGAAAAATAGCTCCACAGACAGAATCAAGTAAGTATCGTTGACTTAAAAGTTTTTGGCAGCTAGAAGATGCCAGCTCCCTTTTTCCACTGCAAAAGAACAGAGAAATTACTGAACAAAATCATGTCTTCAACTGTCTCTCCCCAATATCATGCAGAACTAATTTTTTCCAGTGGCTGCTCTGTTAAATTAAAAATGTCAGCGTCCGGCACATCATTAAAGAGAATTCTTGGGTGGTGCAGAAGGGTTTATTTACATGCCCCGTTGTCTGAAATTCTTATCTTTGGACTATTGAGAGCTTGCAGTGAAGAGAGGGTTAGAAGATTTGCCCCTCCTAACCAGCCTTCCTTTTCAAAGGTACTGACTGTTATCCTAGTACGAGGTAGCATTTATGCCTTTCTAGGAATTCCTAGGCATTGGAGGGGAAGTACTTAAACACAGTTACATAAGGAACATATGTAAGTAGACTTCAAATGGGTACCACTAAAATACCCTTTATGACCCAGGCTCTTTGGAATTTCTTTGATATGCAGTTGACATAAATTAGAGGCGTCAAGGGTCCTCCCAAGAAAGATCAGAGAGGCTGCAAGCCTGGGTAAAGGCAGGCTCTGTTTTATGCCATTGATTATCTGAGTGCCTCCAGGCAATGTGTTTCAGTAGATGCAGAGCATTATTGATCCACACCATGAAAATAATCAAATTATTCATTTCTCATCAAACTGCTGTTGCCATGACCTTTCTTTTTATCATGTTTCCTACCATCTAACATGCACACCACAGGAGCAATATGGTCTTTGGCTTAAAATAAATGTCATTGTGTTTAGACGTCTCATAAAAAATGCTGACTTTACCATGAGATCGTCATAATGAGGGCATATATTTAAGTTGGAAGTTTTCTAACAAGCTTTTTAACACTATTTTTTCAACATTTAACTGTTGCTAAGTAGCAATGTAATCACTGTTTACAAATCACATATGGAAAAAAGTCAAAAATTATTAAATGTTGAAAGTCTTTCAGAACTATCCATAGTATAATTTTGGTTTAGCAAATGTGTTTATGCTTAGATACAAAAAATCTACATATTCTTTTCAATGTAAAAATATTAGAGGCAAGGTTACTGAGCAAATGTCTCTTTTTTTCTGGTTTTACCTAGCACCTCCATGACTTGGCAAACATGGCTTTCCCTGCTCTACACAGCAGTGGTGTCTGAGGCCTGGAGAGAGCTCTGAAAGAACTGGTACTACTGGAAAGGTGCAGGGCAGTGTGGACACACAGGCATAAGTCCTGATAGCAGCTTAACTGCCAAAGTACAGCACCTTGTCCAGGAAAATTAGCACTCAGCAAAATTCAGGAGATACTGTCATATATACACAGATGTGGTAGTATAACTTATTGCTTCCATTTCTGTGAGTAGCTCAGGAAACGCTAGCTTGATCTCTACAGAGTCCTGCATTGTACAGCATATATACAGTCAGACACATAACATTAGTTTTCTGTATCAAACAGGCTTCTGAGAGACTATGATCCAGACCTCCAAAAGTATTTAGGCATTCAGAAGGTAGACCCTAAATATTTTTAAGTACCTGTATTTTGGACAATAAAATTCCCCTGTTGCCTGCATATGAACATCAACACTTACTTGGAAGCAGCTCGGACCCTTCTTCCTTCTGATGTCTCTTAACGTACAGCGTATCAACTGAGCACAAATATATATTTGTGTGCATATGTATATGTGGGTCTGTACAGGCACCTGGCAGGACTTGGGACTGCATAGGTCATGTGTTTCATAAAAAGGAAATGTTGCCATTCTGAGTGTCCATTTGTTTTGAAAGCAGTAAAAGATAAAATCAGTAGTTATTTAACACCAAAGCGGAACATTTTAGAGTTTTGTAATTGGAAAAGGCATAAAAGACATTTCTGTTTTGCATTCAGGTGTTAACGCCTATATTTGTGCTGTGCCCCACTCTCAGAGGCAGTGAGCCAGCCTTCATTCCCCCGTGATACCTCTTCCCGATGCTCTGGCAGCACAGTGAAACCACAAACTCCCAGTTTCTCTGCATAAAGGAGTGCTGCACTGTTGTGGGCTGAAGCCCAAGGTTGTTTTTTGGGCCCTGACATGGGTGTGTGGGAACACATAGCTGGTTTGTGTACTGCCAGGGTACACTGAATCTCTGATTTGTCAGCTCAGTAAATACCGAGAAAGACACAGAGTTGTCTCCAGAACCAGGGGTTATATTCAATTCACCTCAGTTCAGTCCCACCACGGCAGAAAGAGAACATGACTGTCCGTTCTTCAAACGAAATTTTAATTTTAGCTCTGTATGTTTTTTTTATCACAGCTTAGAAAAGTATATATTTTAAAGTATAATTCCTTTAAAACTTTAAATACTCTGAAAGAGGTGTGGGCAGTTATGGCGTACTTTCTTTTCTCCCACAAACACTGACATCAGGATTCCTAAGAGCCATACTTGCATCCTAAGGGCAGAAAATGATGCCTACATCAGACTCACAGATTCAAATCTACACGTTTCAGGCTTCTTTTTCCAAATACAAATCTGTACATTCCTACCCCTAAACTGATCTAGATCATATTTACTTATTGTAATTACTTAATTAATTATTTCTAAATATTTTGCATTTCATATTTCCAAAATATGTCAGAGAAAGATGGCAATGTTCTCTATGCCTTTTATTGTTAGAACTCATTTTAAAGATGTCTTTGTAGTACTTCTTTGTTCTGCTTTCACAACAACCCAAACAACTTTAAATAATGGAGGTTTGAAATCTTCACCTTTGTGGAAAATGGCTGGATATCACCTAGGAAATAGTGGCTAAAAACTTGATCTGTTTTTCTGGCTGATAGCTTGGCTGGTTGAACAGAATAATCTTCCTGTGGAGTTTGCAACTTTTCTCACACAGATTTTCATATTTCAAGATCCTTTTCCTGTAGCTGTGGTCCTATTTGCAATGGTTATCAACAGTGCTACCACGTAAATGCAGGATACATTTCTTGAGAAAATATGCAGAAAAATGACACTGAAAAACAGAGGCCTCAAAATTCAACATTCGCAGCAATGTGTGAATGAAATTAAGTGAGTCTGACAAAGTTAGCTGTGAATAGATACATAACTTCAATTAATAAATCATCATGGCTTTTATTCCTTGCTTTTTTCTTTCTTTTTTTCTTTTTGAGAAATTCAGGTTACTTTTCATGAAAATACTTCTGAAAGCCTGTAGCTTATTCCACATGACTTTCTCAGATGAATTGTAGCATGTATTTCCTATTATAGTTTTACTGAGATGTTAAAGCACAGAAATTGATGGTCAGTACAACTGACAAAAAGACAAACTCTTTTATATTACTGCAGCGAGGAGGGAAGATAGATGACGCCTAAAAATAAAAATGGTCTGTTAAGAAATCATTTGCATCTTAAGTAAGAGTAAGATTTTTAGAAAATCGGTAGATTTTTAAAATAATATATCACTTTATCCTTCTAAAAAATCTGGTTTAGAAATATGTGTAAATATATAGCCTGTGCAAACTTCAAATCATTAGCCTAACTGGGATGCAGCTGCTGTTGTATATAAGGAAATGACAGCTGGTGAAAAAACTTACCAACTCCGGGCAAAAAGAGTTTTCCATTTAATATATATACATTAGTAAGCATGACTGGAAACATTTTTAGACGTCATCCATGAACTTTTAATTTACATAGATAGTCTGTAACTGAAGTTAAGTAAGTGAAAAATAGGTAAGATCTTAGGTTCTAGAGATAAGTCTTTAAATTTCAAATACATTTTTGAGCTAAACTGTTCTTAATCAACAGCAGAACAGTGAGACTACAGAGCCATGGCTTGTTTTAATATAATTATGACAGCAATTTGCCTTCCACCTTCAGAAAATGCTAACTATCATTAGCCTGATCAAAAACCCTGACAAATTGCTACCATTTCTTCTTTTATATTTTAAGGTGTTCATTTTGAGATTTGAAATTATGGTTTTGTGATATTGAAGAGGATGGAAAATATCCAATCCTTCCCTTTAAGAAAAATTCTATAGCACTTATTTTCTCTTAAATCACTATAATTTGTTCAAGTTACATTGCTGAATATTAAAAAGAATATGCTGTATTTTTTAAAGTTTTATATGTATAATGTAGGAGCTCCATTGATACATCTCTCTATGAATAACGAAGATCTTAGATTCATAAAATCTGTGAATCCCATTAGAAGGAAACTACAGTTATCCTTGCTAACCTACAACAAAAGAAAAATAGCATTTATTTCACTTTGTTTTTCAATCCAACGATTTTAAAAGACTGAACAATACTTTTTTTTTTTCCTGGCTAACTAGAATAACAGATCCATTACTTCTGTGAACGAAAGCATCTGCTAAAATATAAAAAAGGATTCTGTATAGAAACTGAACTTTTTGGACTTCTAGTTTAACTATTTCTTTACCAAAAGATTTTTATCATCCAGGCTGATAGTTCAGCAACATATCCATGGCAGTAGGCTGAAGATGGGATCTTCCCGAGTTAATGAGTCTATCCTTGTTTTTAAAAATCAACCGCCTGACCATGTCATAGTATAACAGAAAGATGGACACTCAAGTACTGATCAATGGTTCAAAATCAGGATAAGGACAACTATTAAGAAAAAATGCAATGTGAAGTAGTCAGCATTTTTTTGATTCAAAAAAAAAAGAGAGAGAAATTTTTTAGAGGCATTGTCCCGTGAAACTTCCAGTCATTTTTGCCAGCTGGCAACTGTTTGAGAATGATTTCTCTGTTAATTTTACAGGCCATCATTTTGACAAGTATTACAATAATGTGCTCAAATTACTGTTAATGTAGCAGAATAGGTAGGAAAATATTCAATGCTATTAATTCAACAGGCAGGAAGTAATCTGAAAGAATATTTGTCACTGTATAAATAAACACTGTCATTTCACTGCATATGGTTCTTTATTAACTGCAATTTTTATAAGTAAGAGCAAAGCAACACACAGAGTTCATCATAAATTTGAAATACTTATGACAGTGGTAGTATTTTTAGCTTGAAATCTTGTATAGGTGGAGTCTAGAAGAAGTTCATCTGATTCAAATAAACAGAATTAGCAAACTGACCAACCAGCCAAACTAAAGACTCCTTTAGAATGGTTTCTCTGATTTAATAGAAAAGTAAACCCTCACAATAAGCAAAGATAATTGAGAATGAAAACTTTATCACTTATACAACTTCAATATTCAATATTGTGTTGGCAGTAATGATTAGGACAGCAAGCAAGGCTCTGCTAGAAAACTGTGAAAACTCACAGAGACCTGAAATGGATTATTTTGTTAGTTTGCAGTAATGCAGTGACTGCAGTAGTTGTGCAGGGACTGGCAGTTTGAGGCAATACCATTCACCTGTGTAAACTACCACAGCAATGAATTTCATCTCTCTAGGACTCTACCTTTCTGTTGAGATTTAAGCAAAGAACTGTAAAGGGGATACACTCCACAAGCAACCTTGCTACATTTTCTGAAATCCTTCCAGAAGTGATACTATTGAATATAGAAGGTTTGTGTATTCCGTTTATTTCACTTCACACGGCAGAAAAGATTACAGATAATTTCTGTTTACCCGCTCCTTCCCCTTTCCAAATATGTAGGAAATTAATTGCTAAAATTTAACACAATTAAGTTGTCGAATGTCATGATAATAATAGTACATCAGACTGTACTTGTCAATTTCATTATTTATGAGTCCGCAAATACAGTGTTTGTATGTGCATGCATGTGTGCTTTTTCTTTTTTTTTTTTTTAATAACAGCATCCATTAAGTCAAAATACATTCTTTGCTGAAATTGTAAGGGACTTTATTTGGACTGTAGGATATTGTGCTAATATTGGTAGTGTTGTTATTTTATTAAAGTCCTAAACAAAGGTTCTGCCCCTGGGCATGAGGGCAGTCACTGAAACTCTGTGGAATATGTCTGCCTTAGCTGATCAAGTGCACTTCACACAAAACGTTTCCAGAAATCTTTAATTTTGTTATGGCTACAGGCAAGAGTTATAATTGGGCCACCTGAGAATATAATTGATTCAACTATTAGCAGAAAAAAATATAACAAAGTGCACTTTTTATAAGACACTGACTTGGGGAAGCAAACTACAGCTTAGAGAAAAGAAAGTGTATATGAAAATTTGTTTCTCAATAACTCCAAGTGCATATATTTTGGATTTTATTGTTAAAACATTAGAGAAATTAGAACATAAATTGCATCTGAAATCCATCATTATGGATACACACAATGACTACAGAGTCATTTCTTTGTCCACTACATACAAATTTGGCTTTCATGTAATACCACTCTATGTGTACCAAGACAGAAATGCACACGAATTTCAGTACCCCTAATGCTGCAATACCACTCCATAAGCAAAAATGTCAGTAACATGATAACAGTGCCCTTTTTGGAACAAAGCAATTTGCATTTCTTTTGTGTAAAGTTGGCTTTGTGATTCTTTCTGTGTACAAATGTAATGATAATACTTGTGCCCTTGTTGACCTGTATTATCAAACATCATCTGTATGGCAGCCCTCAAAATCTTTTCATAAGAATCTTACTTCTCACCTGCTAACATTTCCCCAAAATACTTTACAAGTACTAGATTTCTCAAATTAAGCTAGCAGTTCTGTATATTATTAACGCCATTCTGCACAGATATTTCAGACTAACTGTATTATAACTTGATTTGTTCTTTTTTATTAATGACCGGCCTATCAAGTTATGTAACTGAAGATACATACCTGTATTATCCTCAGAAGAAGAGTGCCCATGATGTCAGCACTCTCCAAAATCAGCTAGCCACATGCCTGTTCTAAGGGCAAGGTTAGATACTATACAAAAATTATTTCAGCAGTCCATCCCTGTGTGATGTTATGAACCATTGAGGAGCGTAAGCAAGTTTTCCTAAGAAGTTCTAATACTGCAGCTTTGCAGTAATCCAGTTTTGCAAGTCAGGGCTTTTTGCAAGTAAGCCTAGGTTTGGGGGGCTTGGTTTTTTTACTTATATTGCTGCTTAGTGATTTCAGTTATTAACTTGGAATGAAGATAACTTTTTATTTTCAATTACCAAGTGAATTGGATATTACCCTGAAGCTTTTCCTTACATGGGAAACCTTTTAGATTTGTGACTGTTATTCCACTTCGCACGGACTAGAAAGGCATTCATGTTTTTCTTTCAAACATGAATTCCTAATTATCATACGAGAAAGTATTCTTTTTCTGTAGCGCAGATAATATTTAAATGCTCCTGCGCAACCACGCTGTCATCATCAGAGGAAATTAAGGAGGTCCCACCCCAGATAACATTTGTCACAAAGTCAAGTATACTCTCCTAGGAAACAGGCAATATGTGTTCAGATGTCTTTAAGCAAAAAGTATTCAAAATTGTGACTTCTAGGTAACTGCTCTAATTGAGTTAAAATGAGATGATATCACTTGGTCCTACCAGTTTCTGTAACCCACCTTCTCCTTTGTTTGGTTGGGGTTTTTTTAATCTTTTTTTGGCCTGGAATAAATTTGTATTTCAGCAAGAAAAAATAGGTTTCAAACCAATCTTTGCTGATATTTTCTTTTTTCTGTTTGATGACCAGGATTCACACAAACCTGTTACTTTGACTCTTAATGATAAGGACTGCATTCCTTCATTATGTGTTAAAACATAATTGAAGGGCTATTCAAATTCAAATGAATGATTATGTATTAGATAATCTAACTAGTTTGTCTTCAGACAGTAGTCTTCCTTTTGACAACTCAAAAGATGAAGATTAACGAAAGTTCTGTGGAAGAAAAATGTAACATTTTAAAGCACGTTAAGATGCAAAGATTTTTGGTTTTCATTCATTGAGCAAGACTGTTAAAGCTCTGTTTGTGTTATGAATTTAATTTGGGAATGGCATTCAGTACTTCTGTTTTATCACCAGCCAGACTGCATCTTAACAAAGAGACAGAAGCTTGTATTCTAATAGTTAGGCATAAGACTTCTTTTCATCTTAATCCTACCATTAGGAGAACTGATGACAAGGATACTAAGGGAGTTGACTTAGATATTATTTATCTCATTCATTAACATAGAAAAACAATTAGATTTCTCTATTTTCCTACCTTTTAGATAGTGCAGTTTTAGTCCAATACTATAAAAAGTTTCAAATGCTAAAAATTTCACATAGTGTTTGACCTGACTTTTCTCATGGTAAAAGAAAAGCTTTCAAAATCTTCTGATTGGGAGTCATTTGCGGCTTCACAGTCCACATTTGTTTCTCATCCTGGGATCCGTGTAGGTTGTCCCACTGCCAAATAAGATCCTTTTTCTCCCTTTTCTGTTGTGTAATCTTACATTGAATTTATTTTGTCCAGCATAATTTTTAACTATTTGCTGTTACTTTCTTAGGATTAAAAATATTTACACTTAACTAAAAGTTACATATATTTGATCATTTGTCATGGAACTTGGTAATTTTTTTTCTCTGTCATGAGAGTAAACTCAGTTTTTTAAAGTCGAAGTCATTTCTTTCTGTAACTGTTACAGTTCCAAATGTGTAGGTAGGATTTGTTGTTACTTTGCTGTTTAATACCACTCAAGTTACATATTGTCTAGGATCAAACTAACAATTTAAAATGTCCATTTATAACTCTAGGAAAAATGCAGAAAACCTTCTACTATTCAGGTATTGGTCATAAAATAGCTGATTTTGTCAGTGTCACTTCTGCAATGGTTTCACCTGCCTTCTGCCTGCTTATCCTTTATTGTGTAACTGTATTTGGTACTTGATACCAAAAGTTTCCTTCTCCTGTTTAGTAAAGTAGCAATAGTAATTAGTAGCAATTGTATTAAATATTGTTTTATCCAGTAAGAATTGTATCAGAAAATACTTTGGACAAATGTCTAGTGCTAGGTGGCTTACCATAGATTTCTTCCTAGGTTTTAAGACTAAAAGATACCATTGTAACATCATCTGTCTTCCTGAGTATCATGGGCCATGCTATTTCGCTTAAGTTAGCCTGGTATTAAATACATTAGCTTATATCTAGCTAGACTGTAGCTTCTGTAAATGTGTTGAGTCTTGAGTCAAAGATACCATGACATGGAGATCGTTGCCCATCTTTCTGTGTTTGAACATAATCTTTGTAACAAATTTGCCTTTTTATTTGTTTCCTGTAACAGAAAATCTGCTTATGATATTGCCTCTAAAGCCATAAATCTATACTATTCTAACAAATAAAGCCCAACAGGTATGTGTCAAATCCTAATAACCTCTATCTACAAGTAATATTTGCAGACATATAGTAGGTAAACACAACTGTTCTTTAAGTTTCCCTTTAAGAAAGAGCAGAATGGGCAGCTGTCTGTGGTAAGCATCTTTGCTGTGGCTGAGTTAACCATTAAGAGAAGTTTCTGGTAGTATGATAGATTCTGCCATGGTTCTCTGCACCACAAATTTAAAGAAAAGAGGCTTTTGACTTTTTTTGAATACGTAAAAAGTAGCAAATACTGCTACTTTAGGGGATTCTTTCCTTCCAAGCAGTATTTCTATGAAGTGTTGCTGACAGTTTGAAAGTATGTATTCAGCTATAAATATCAAATATTTTGGAGGACTTGTGCTATCTCTGATTTTGTTTTGATTTATTAAAAGTCACTTCTTGTTTTTCAGCACTGGAAGATGTTACTGTAAAGTAGTAATTTGCCAAAAGAGTACAGTTTGTGCTATGAAGGGTAGTTAAACCAGTTTTCTATCCAAATCAGTCTCAGCTAGATGAAACTTCCAATGAAGATTGAGTGTTTCTATTATCAAAGTAGAAGAACTGGATATTAAACCTTTCATTTATCCTTGTCATTGAGTGCAATCACTGTTCAGAAGGATGCACTCCTTGTTATCTTTTAAGGACAAAAATATTATTAGATACTGTGGTCGCTGTGCTTTAAAATATTATTCCCAAGATGGATCTTTGTAATGGTAGTAAACATTTTAGTCTAGTTTTTTACTTTTGGCCTTGAATGTGGAACACTGGGGGGAAAAAAGCAACTGATTATATCAGTTGTACATCTTACTGATCTAGGTGGTTCAGTATTTAAATGTAATATCGATGCGTTTTAAAATGCCCAAGTGTTCAGCAAAGATTTCAAAGAGATCTACCTAGAAGTTATGGTTCTTAGGTTAATCTTTTATTTATCTAAAGGCTGAAGAAAGCTGTCTACTTCTGTGATATGAACTGCAATCAGCTTAAAAATAATTGACAAATTAATCCCCTCACAGTGCTGCAGTTGTAAAGGTGTTAGGTTTAGCTGGACTTGTCTGATTGGCTTGTCTAATCAAGAATAAAGGTGTTACCTTTGATGTCTAAGATTTAGGAGGTACATCCCAGACCTGACAAGCTTGTATGTTTTAATTATTGATCCCACCATTTCTGCCCACAAAACCCTTGGTGCAGTGTTAGCCTCACACCAAAAGGCTAAAATAAAAACTCCTACCAGTGATGTGTGTGAAGACATACGGGACTTTTAACCTTTGGAAAAGCTGACCTGTATTGGTAGTTGGTAAATTGGTAAATTGATTTACCTGCAATATAGAATAGTTTGCATTCTTTTCCCCATGTTTTGTCATATTATCTCTTATTTCTCATTGCAACTGCGTTGATAGCTACCGTACAGTGCAAGTTTATTTCAGTAGGGTCAATTGTGGAGTTCCTACTTATTATGTGTAGAAGTATCATAACTGTGCCATAAATTAATTAATAGATGTAATCAATTTTCATTTTCCAAAGCCAAGAAAATCTTAAATTTCAAACCTGTGTCTGCTTGAGCAAGTTGGAATAAATATACTTCTATTTCAAGATAGAAATCTGTTACTCTGGGCAGCACTTTGTTAAACAGGATGGCTTTTCTTTGAATAATTAGGTTTAAGCTCTGTTAGTGGCTGGCATAGCCAAGCATGGAATGAACATAGTTTAATAGATTGTTAAACATTGTTGCAGTTTTCTGAACCAAGCTGTTTTCAAACGGAGACTGTCTTTCCTGTTTGCTCTCAATTGCAAATAATCAAACAGTATTTACTAGAATGTTATATAAAACTTCTCCCTTTACAATAAAGTGGAGGTGTGGGTTTTTTCTCTAACAGAGCACTACATTCTGTATATTCATTTGTGATAAATGCACCCAAAACGATAGTATCAGTGAAGAGCCCAATCCTGCCCAGTCCTCCCAGGCATCCAAAGTTCAATCGTTCATTTAGCTTGCATAGTGTTGCCCTTTTTATTCGCATTTTGCACATCACAGATTCTTTTCTTCGATTGCAGGTGAATGAAACCACAGTGGAGCAGCTAGTGCAGCAGTATCCACATATAACCTTCAGTACTGTACTACAAGATTGCAAGAGGACGTTGGAACGGGCTTATCAAATGGGCTGGACACCCAATATGTCTACTGCCTCCTAACCTCCGATACCAACGTGACAGTTCCACTCTGCTGCATTCAGTAGATATAATGGGGATTGCAGAGGGTTCACAACCTTTCATATGATGCAATATAATTGTGAGTTTACAGAGGCTACAGTAAAATGGAAAAAGCTGTACACTGACTTTAATGTACTGTGCAACTAAGTACTAATATTGAAGCAAAACTTTAGAAACGCGTTGTATTTTTGTTTGCATAAAAATATAAGAGCCTTTGGCAGATTTCTTGAGGTGGATTGCTACTAGTTCTTGTTATAGTTTGAGTTATAGAAGATGTTAAGCTTGTTTTCCTTTGTTTACTTCACTTTGCCTTGGTCACGTGTGTTTCCTTTGATTTGTAAATGGTAACTCAGTGCTAGAACCAGTGCAGTTGATCAACAGAGGCCTGTGTTGAAACCGGGAGGTAACTTGATGCTTATTATTTACTAAAGCTACCCCAGGAGCTTTTAGATGCACAGTAATAAGAAAATCTAGAAATAATTGTGATTTGTAATTTTACAAATCATTATTTTGAACAGAAATCTTAGTAAAAGATGATAATGACAGAATACATATTTAATGGACAATCTTAATTCTTTTCTGTCACTCAACAGAACTTATATCTTCTTTCATTTTGTATTGTTTAAAATGGGAAATGCTGTAGAGATTCCAAATCTTTCTACCTTGCCATTTTTATAAATGAGTTAACAGTGCTTAACCTAACACTGATAACCAGCTCCCACTTCCTACAGTCAAACAGTTATTGAATACACCAACTATCAGAAATAAGTTAACAGACAATGTTTAAATATCTGATTGAAAAAAATATATTTTTTTTTAAGTGACCTTGTCTCCTCTGACTATGCTGTTATGTTGCTGAACTGGAAAATTCAGATGAATGGGTATAAGCCAGTAACAGGATTCCTCTCATTTCCTGTGTGGTTGTTATTTTACAACAGATCTTACAACGCAAAGAGTGCTTAGCTTGAGAAGGCCATCTAAACATGAGCCCTATCATGGGTATCATTTTGTAGGATCAGATGCTTCATCAAATACAGTGTATGCAGGAAAGTACCCACGGTAAATACATAAAACGAGTAATTTTCTGTGTCACATTGCATTCTAAGGAGTTAAATTGGACATGGGGATAGTTAAAATACAGACAATGCAGCTTTAATTTGAAGTTGCATTAGCCTTTATAGTATTACCATTTGGTTAAGAATGTTTTTCCGTGTGTAACACTGGATATTTGTTTTTCAAAGGTTACAGCATTTTAATCCAAAGTATGAAATGCTTAAGTTGAAGAGTTGCCATTATTGTCAAAATGTTTTGCTAATCCAGAAGGTCTAATGCAGTATAACCTAGAAGCTTGTTTAGTATGGCTGTATAACTCTCTGTAAAACTGTTTGTTGATTTCCATAGCATAATTTTTTACAACAGAAACATCAGCTCACAGTAATTCCAGTGAGGGTGTTGAATGTTTTCTTATTAGACTTTTCAAAATGGGGATGAACTAATTTCTCTGGAAAAAATATATGGTAAAGTTTTTGCTTTAAATAAGTGGTAAATACTTGTGAACATGTGTAATGCTAGGCTTTTTATTTACTCAAAAATGGCAACAATATTTTCAGAATAAAGCCAATGGAATATATTGCAGATATAGTATAGAATATTAGTCATTTTTCATTTAATGTCTTTTTATGAGTGCATTAAAACTATTCACACAATTTGTAAGTTTCTATTTTTTCGTGAAACCTTTGATCTTGCAATGGGATTTAATAAAACAAAGAAGAAAGATGTGGTGTCTTCTATTTATCTGTGCTGCTAACTGTACTTAGACTATGCTAAGAGAAAGACTGAAATCTCCATCCTTGACTACGCAGAACTCACCTGGGCTTGATCCTGAGCAAACTCATCGAAGCTGGCCCCATTGTGATTGACAGAGTTCGGCTAGATGAACTCCAGAGATCTTTTTAAATCTGAAATACTCTATAACTCTAAGGGGTTTTATATATTACAGATCTAGTTGGTCATCTCTTTTCCCTTCTGCCATTAAGTCACTTCCAGTAGTTTTGCCTTTTACTGACTATTCGCCTCTCTCTTATATTTCTGAACATACTAATCTTTATAGATCTCAGTGTGGGTAATTAATTTCCATGCATCTAGGCATTTACATAATTTGGAAGTTTATGTGGTACAGGAATTCTAGATGGAATTATGTTTTTCTAACTGCAGTGTTGCCACAGATAGCTCTTTAACTTCCTTATAATAAATCGGTGTTTCCTAAGTAGTGTTATAGGAATAAATAACAATGTTGCACACTCTTTAGCTTTTGAAATGTCATTTAGGGGAAATACCATTGAGGGGAAAAAGGTGTTGCCTCTCGTAAAAAGAAAAATTATCCCTGTTTTTTCAAAATTTACAGGGGACTCAGGCAGCTTACATGCTGGATATCCTAGGTTCCAATAGGCCTACTTTACTGGCAAAAAGTCTTTGTTCCTTCAGGATCTCTGTGGGAACTTGCCATTAAGGTAGGTAACCTGTGGCTCAGTATTTGCCTTATCAGGACATTTCTACGCTGGAGGAGCTGGGCTTGTTCAACCTGCAGAAGAGGAAGCTAAGGCAAGCTCTAAGTAGTTTCTTAACTAAGCAATAAGTGGTTGTAAAAAAAAGACAGATAACCTTTCTTTTCAATCAGTCACTCGTCTAAATCCAGGTATAATTGTGTTTTAATGCCACTCAAAAAGTTCACTTGGTGGTCACTCTACCCATCTCTCGCCACTTAAAGGCAATGTGGAAGGGAGTGTCCTCACGCAATGTGTCCCAGCAGGGGAAATGGCTACAAAGGTGATTCACATGCAGATCCAAGTTCACTCCGCCCAGGCTCCCAGATTAGTGGGAATTTTAGTGAATTGCCAAATTCGAGCTGGTATACCCCTTCTCAGCAAGTGCTCTGCGTAGTACTATGCAGCTTCTAGTCATCTATGAGCATGGGCAAAGTTAATTTCTCTGAAAAGTATCATAGATAAGGATAAACTGATACCAGGAGGGCTACAGGTGGCTATTGGGAGTGACTCAGCATTCTCAAAACCATTGCGCAAAGGTCTTCTGTGCTACTCCTACAGCAACTGACTCTGCTTAACCTTCAAAACTCAGTCATGGCCCCAGAACCCCACTGGGTTCACTCACAGAAAACTTTTCTTCCCCTGTAGGTCCTGCAAAAGAGTTTGAGCCATCCTTGATGGTTTCCTAGAACTATTAAACTTACAAATCTACCTAGCTGGGTTTTCAAAAACAGTATTTGGTAAAACAAATTGTAATCCCTTTTGGACGAGAAAATAGCCCTAGTAAGAATAATTAACCAACAGTTAATTTTTTCAGGCTCTCAGCTGGCTTCCACATAAGCAAACTGATGTCCACCTAGATTCTCAAGAAATGAAAATGACCTTGCTGATGCTTGATAAACTGTGACATTGACAGGAACAAAATCAAGAAAGGCAGCAGGCCACATACACAATGGTTACATGAAAATATAACAGAGGCACAAAGCAAGACTTTTAGGAGGCTGACAGGGCCTTGTTCAGGTGATGTGGTCTTGAACAAGAAAAGGAAAAGGACTCCTACATCTTATAAACAATTAGGATGGTAGGGTGGAATGGAATGGAATGGACTGGAATGGACTGGAATGGACTGGAATGGACTGGAATGGAATGGAATGGAATGGAATGGAATGGAATGGAATGGAAGAGAGTAGAAATAGAATAGAATTAGAATAGGATTAGAATTAGAATTGGAATTGGAATTAGAATTAGAATTAGAATTAGAATTAGAATTAGAATTAGAATTAGAATTAAGTTGAATTGAATTGAATTTCAGTTGGAAGGGACCTACAATGACCTTCTAGTCCAACTGCCTGACTGCTTCAGGGCTGACCAAAAGTGAAAGCATGTTAATAAGGACATTGTCCAAATGCTTCTGAAACACTGTCAGGCATGGGGCATCGACCACCTCTCTAGGAAGCCTGTTCCAGTGTTTGACCACCCTCTTGGTAAAGAAATGCTTCTTAATAAAAGAATGCATTGCAAAATAACAATTATAAAAGCCTATGTAAAAAGACTGTGATGATGTCTGATCTTGTAAATATTCAGATTTATACTCTTAAATTAGGTGAGGGTTTATGCTGCTTATTTATGAAACTCCATAGTAACGGAGAGTGACTTTAAAGTAGATCCATTTCAAGAGTCCATTAAAATAAAATTATTTAAAGTGATGTTACTTTTCTTATCCTGTAGCTGTTTTTCTCCCAGCCTTCTCCATGAGTGACCTACTCTATTGGCAGTAAAGGTGACTGAGATTTTATTTGAAGTTCTGGTAAATTTAGAAGCAGAATTATCAAATTGTTTTTTCAAACCACACCCCCTTGGAGATGCTCCAGGCTTGAGCATGCAATCATAGATTGGCACCACATAAAAACCAAATCCTGCTTTGTGACAGCAGTTGTATTTTGCAAATCTAAACAGCGTGTAGATTGGCAAAATCTTCTACTTGGTGAATTTTTGTGGTTTCATGGTTTTGTTGTTTTGGTTTGTTTGGGTTTTTTTTCTCTGAAAACCTGTAGATATTCATTGACCAAAGATGTTTTCTCTCTTCCCTTTTCTCACCTGCCTTTTTTATACTTCTAATTTCTTTGTCTTTTCTCCTGTGGATATCGTGTAAGCAAATGCAGAATAAGCATATCTTATGCTTAGAATAAGCAATTTAGAAGAATGGCTGACAAATAAAAAGTGGAGTTGATGAATCCATGTGGCAGTTCCCATATATAAGATTATAATAAATGTAGACATTTACAAACGTACCTTTTTTCCTTCAATTTCACTGGTTACAGATGTCTGCTGACCCTTACAACTACAATTGAGTAATCTGACGAGGAAAAGTAGCATTAGCTGTTGGATTACCATATACCTGTTGGTAACATAATTTTTTTGTACAAAAGCGTGTCTGAAATTACCAGTATTGTACTTGATCTTGAGACTACAGAATATGATACAAGTTGTTTAAAATAGGGGCTTTCTGGTTTTGAAAATTTTTTTGATAAGGGGTGGAAGGTTCAAGTACTATTTTCCTCTTTTTCTCAGTTTGTGTAGACACAGTGATGACAAGACAATTATTTTTCATTGAAAAATATGTGAAAACCCTGCCTCCCTCCTTCTTCTCCCACTTTATATACAGAGCATGACGTCATATGGCATGGAATATCGCTTTGGTCAGTTGGGGTCAGCTGTCCTGGCTGTGTCCCCTCCCAACTCTTATGCACCCCAGCCTGCTCACTGGTGGGGTGGTGTGAGGAGCAGAGAAGGCCTTGAGAGCTTAACAACAACTAAAAACACCAGTGCACTATTGTATTTCTCATCCCAAATCCAAAACATACCACTATACCAACTGCTAGTAAAAAAGTTAACTCTATCCCAACTGAAACCACAATGTTCTCCACCCCTTATTCCATCCCATTTTGTGTCATGCTCAGGTCTCACACTATCCAATGCATCCTCATTAACCACCCCAACCCCTTTCCCAAGCTCCATTCGTTAGATTGTCTGTAGCTCTGCTGAGGAAAAGAAATAGACATTTAACTGCAAAAGTCTATCAAAATTAAGCTAAGGGCTTACTGGTAAATATTTGTTTAAGCCCCCAAATCCCTGTAATCTCTTATGCTTCAACTGTTCTTGAGCTACTATATCATCTTTTCTCTGCTTCAAGTCAGTCTCACCCTGGGAAGTAGCATTGAGCTGACAAGTGAGTGTATGCAGAGCAAAAACATTGAGCTTCACAGACAGCTGCTTATTGATTGGACAACTGCACACAATTTCTTTTCCCTATTTTTTTTTATTTTTTTTTGAGAGAGAGACCGAAATGCAGAAAATATTTAATGCTGGACATCAAGTCCAAAGCAAATGAAAATAGTCTATTTGCATGGAATAAAATAAAGATAAAAAAATATACATATGTATTTTTCAGATGTCCATAATATATTTTATATGTCTCATACTTGCAGAGCTAAATTCAAGCAAGAATAAAATAAAATACTGTTTCATAACTACAGATCAGGATGATTAGGTAATGAGAAGTATTTCTGAAATTTCACTTCTGAGTTGTTTATTCTACAGCCAAGAAGTTTTGGCCAAACTGACTGCCTCCACTAAATATCTTCAACAAAACTAGAGGCGTCAATAACCTCCGGGTAAGAAACTTACACATATCTCAAACATCCACACTTCTAACAAATGAAACAATTCATTTGCTATTGTGTTTCTATGATGTTCTTTGCTTATACTCTTTCAGGAATTTAAAACCATAACATAATATCCTATTCTTGAGCTTTGCTTGATCCACTGCTGCAATGCTGCAGGTCAAAAAGGGGACCCAAGGACAAAGTGACTAAGGAAACAGAGCTGTCACACGGATGAGGCGTTACACAGCAGTTAAATCAAAGAACCCCAACATTTCATATTACATCATGAAATATCTCATCCTAACTTCTCATACAAATGAAATGGGCTGTTTCTCCTTTTGGTAGAGAATGAAGAATAGAAAATGGGGACAGTATTGAAGTTAATTACAAGAATTCCCTGGCTGTTCATTAAACAGTGCTTATACCAAGAGTGCCTGTCCTGCTTGCAGCAGACAGCACATTATTTTGTTTTACACAAAGATGAAGGCACTAAATGATTTGAGATTCCTTACCTCCCTGTGCTTGGCTCCTTGCATGAATTGTCCACATATGCAATCACTAAAGATGATCTGAGTTGCTGAAGAACAGTCAAATAGCTCAGCTGTTCCTCTGGATCTTTGTCTGCATTAGGCTCAGATTAAGATGAATAAATAGGCTAAGTCTGTAGCTGTGGTTGCTTGACTGGAGACACTTTCTCAAGCTGGAATAAGGTAGCACTGAAATAAAGGTCTGTGTAACAGCTGCATCTCCACGGCTGTCAAAAGAAACTCAGGCCAAAATTTTTTTGTTTAGCTTTTGGGTTGTTGTGGGTTTTTTGTGAAGGCTGTCTGGATTATGTAAGGTAAATCCAAGTGTTCCAGTTTTATAGTTTTACTAATGGGATTATGTTTCACATTTATTTCTGGGAAAAAAAATCAACTATAACAGCAAGCTGAACTGTTTCCACTTCCATGTTCAGGCAGGTCTTTCTACATGTAGCTTATGAAAAGTGTTTGTGGATAAATAAGCTTTAAAAGTCTTAACATGAAAAAATTTGCAACCAGGATTATTGGGCATTTCCAGCTGCTATGAAGCTATGAAGGCTTCTGGACTGAAAATTTCATAATCTCGTGCTTTCTTCATGTGCCCTATGGCAAAGTGCTACAGCCTGTGGTGTTTTCAAAATACCAACGGTTAGAGAAATTTGCAAGAAATTTCTTAGCAGCACTAACTCCCAGTAAGCACAGTTGACTTGTCCCAAGTGCTGTGCTCTGGGTTCTCCTTGAATCAAGATCAACATCTCAGTCCTTACCTTTGACAGACTAAAACATTGTCTTCATGCTGTTGTTTCAGTCTATGGTCACCTCTCTGGATCACACTAAAGCGTGTTGTGTGAGGCATGGGCTCTGAACCAATATAAACTAAAAAATTCTTCGCTCTAAGGGATGGGTATCTTTTTTTTTTTTAATCTTTTTAAAATAGGCAGCAAAGTAATGTTTATAGACAAAACAAAATACCTCATATCCTTCTTTCCTTGGAGACAGATGAGAAACAAATGTAGTGAATGTTAATCACCTTGCTTGATGTTTTGAAAGACGCTCAAATACTGAGGTGAATGAGCAAGCTAGAAAATAAAAAAAAAATATTTTTCTTGAAGAGAAACTTGCTACAAAGGAACATTTCTGATTAGGGAGCAAATGCACCTGGAAATCTTTAATGGCAACCAAAAAGGTTGCAGCTAAAGAAAAATTACTTTTTAATGACTCTGCAGAAGTGTGAAGAGAATTCCAGAGTCCAAAAGCCTGCACGATCTTCCCAACAGAAGAAGGAGGGAAGGGGTATTTCATTACAAGTTTTCAAATTTTACTCTTTTTTTATTGAAGAAAAATAGGGGCCTGACAATGAGTAAAGATTAATACAATATCTTTGAAGCAATAAAAGTTGTGACAGCCTAGGGAAACTGCGGAGCGTTCAGACCAATGTCATTTAAAATGGTGGTAAGGCTGAACTGAAACATAAAATGGGTCCGAAAACCAGGACATACAGCGGCAGGATGGTGGTGGCCCTTGACTAGGCACTGTGTGTTTTTTAGCACATGACATTAGTTTCTGTGCTACACTTCACCTGGTAGCACAAGGAGTGTCAAGAGCACTGCTGGGCTATCAGATCACTCCAGCACACTCTTGCCCCACGACTACTGACTCCCTCCTAAACAAGTTCAGTGTTATTGATGCCCAGTGTCCATCTCCTTAGGCTCCCTGGGTGTAGCCACTGCTCCCTGAGGGCAGGAAGGTTTAAAGGCACAGGTATGCGTTGTCCTGTACCCATCAGTGTCAGCTTGTTCATGAGTTGAGCTTTCCTGCTCTGCAGCAGAAGTTATCACCAATTCCCTCTATGGTCTGAATGAATCACTTCTTCTTAGCAAAATTCTCTGAAAGCAGAACTTAAATTAAGAAATATTTCTGTACTTAGCTCTTTCTGCAACAGTATATGTATTGAAGTCTTTTGCTAGCATAAAGAGCAAATGACCTGATGGCCTTTCTGTTTGAATATGTGCCATTTCCTTTATGTTCTTTTGTGTGTGGCTTCAGAAATAGTTATCAGTAGGAAGACTATTGGTATTGCATTAGCCAGAGATAGGAGAAAAATGCATTTATGGATCAGTATAATCCAGTCATTGGTCTATGGCTGCAAAGCCCTTCAGGGACTGTCACAAATTCCCAGCTGTCCGTGAGTGGTAGATTCTGCAATTGCATATCTGAGCTATCTGCAAGGCATGTAAAATCCTATATAGCCAGGCAGCTCCCTGTAATTTCACATCTGCAAAGGCTTGAGAACTATTACAGCAAGGATGTGCAGTAAACTAAGCTCAAGAAACTTGTTTGTAAAAAATTTGCCTCTGAAAAATAAAGATCTTGGGTAAATCTTCCATGGGTGGTGGAAGCCTCTTTAGCAGAGGTAGAGCTGAGCAAATGCAGGCAACTATTAAATACTGAAATTATTACCAGCCCTCAATGTCTTATTTTTCTGACCTTTGTGTGTTTGTGAGTGTGTGTGCCCATCATTTTTTAAGTGGAGTTCTGTTGATAGCCTTGAAAACTGAAGAGAAATATTACATTTGAATCCATTCAAAAACAAAATAAAAAAAAATACCAAATAAAGCCATCTTAACTGTCTTAAATATTCTACAGTTCAATATACCATGACATAAGGATAAGACTTAGTACTTGGCAGAAACAAAGATGCCTTGTGTAGGATCTTTGCCAACATGACAGAATATGTTTGGGAAGTGGCAAGGGCAACATTAAAGGAAGAGAAATTCTCCATAGATCAGCCCATCTGTTTGTTTCTAGTCTGGGAAGCTGCCCGGTATACCTGAGGGAGGAGAAAGGTTTCCGTAGTGTGAATGTGTGGGGATAACAGAAATACATGAATTGGAAAACAAAAAAAAACTTGGGACAGCTAATGAGCATAAATGGTAACTCTCTGCATCATCACAGTGTAACAGACAAGAATTACAGATCACTACTGGTATTAGACAAAGAGCAAGGATTTCAAAAGCCCCTGGATGACTTAGGTGACGAAGTCCTTGAGGCATTTTGGAAATTTAACAGAGGATGCCCATATACTATTATGATAAGGGCCCTAGAAGTTTCTCTCTTGCTCTTTCTCTTTGTAGGTCAAGCCTGCATCAATAAAAGCAAAAAATAAGGACTTCCTCACTGCACGTACATCTTTCTTCCCTTTGTTTGATGAGGTCTAATAAAGGCATAATTCTTTTTCTCTGCCAGAAAGCAGAAGTATTTTTACTAAAATAAATAAGAAACAAGTGATATGTGGATTTTGCCTGCTTTTAGGATGCCTGCAAAACAATCAGTCTAACTTGCTGGCAGTTACATTGCAAACACTGCTTTTTTAATTCATTGACTTGCTTGGAGTCACCCCTAAATTATTTTTTTTTAACCACAGTCTTTATTGTTTAAGGCTCAGTTAAACTCACTTCTAAAGCTATTGTTACTATGTTAACATTTTTATATCAGTTAGCTAAAACATAACATGAAGGACACTTCATTGTCATTACATTAATCTATGTACTTGTATATGTGTTAATGAGATTTATCATCTTAGTTACACCTTGGTCTTGATCCTTTGCTTAGAAAATACTTAGTGTTAAGTACTGAGTACACAGCATTAGCATTTGTACTAGCATTAGTATTAGTGCTAATACTCAGTAATAATGAATCTCGTTTGTAGGTGAAGTCACAAAGCATTAAGATCCACCATAAGCTTCCATAAAAGAGCAGAGCTGCTACCCTTCTAATTTTGAGCGAACTTGGACCTTAGTCTTTTAAATAAAACTACCATTAGACACATAAGATATATCTAAAAAATGTGGTGTCTATTGTAGTTTCCAAGTAAGTAACGTACAGGAGCGAGCAGCTGGAATGTGCCGCCTCTGCACTTGGATTAATGGACCAGGCTTGAAAGAGTGGTTGAGGGCTAACCATCTGAAAATCCTTCAAAATGGAGATATGATGAATCTGGGCCCCTTTAACCTCAGTTACAGTCTCAATACTCACGCCACCTTGGAACTTACCTCCTTACTCCCCTAGGTTGGAATTTGTTCCTCTAAGTGTATATAGTCTGAGTTGAGTATCTACAGAGTGCCAAAGAGCATTAAAAACCCACAAACATAAGGGTTTCTGCCGTTCAGTATAACCTGAGTTCTGTCAATTTCCACAGGCTCTGAGGAGGTTAAAGTTTTTGAAGCCTATGAAAAAGCTACTGGAGAGAATAAATAACATTTTCTCATTGAGAGCATAGCTTTTATAAAGTGCTTGGTGCTGAAAAGCGCAACAAGGTCTTCCTCAGGTCACTCAGGAACTGAGACAAGAGTAAATACTACTTTTTAACAAGTTTCCAATGAGACTTAACAGCGGCTTATACAAGAGAAAACTTTTAGAAATTATTTTCACTCCTAAAATAAAGCTATCTCTAGTAGAAGTGCAAGACACAGTAATAGAGTAGGTATGTAATACAAATTACAGTTAACCTTTACCTTAAATCTTCAGACCAAGAACATACTATCAATCAGAAGAGAAGATTTTAAAGTGCTATTTAAGCAGTTGATTGTATTTTGTTCTATCAAGAACTGTTGACACTACAATGATATTAATACTTCTACTTCCAACAAAACTAACAAGAGACCACCTAAATTTAATGCTTTTTTGTATTTTAAGTGGTTGCAGAAGTAAGTCGTCTTCCTTCAAGTTGTTCTAACAAGCACAGTAGAAAATCACTTAATCCCTTCTGAATGTAAAAAAAAAATAGCTGTTTGTTTCTGCCCTCTTCCTAGATGCAATCTCTTGCACAATGTTCATGCTCCATGGACTTCTTCACTGTCAGTCATCTTGGTTTTCCATTCTTCATTTCTTACTATTTTAAAATGAATCTTTGTTTCTCAGCTTTGGCCTGTTCAATAGAAAAAACAAACTATAAAGCAGACAAACAGAAAAGAATCTGGCATAAAACCTAATCCCACCGAAGTCTACAAGACCAACAATTCATCAGCAAGATCCGTCACATGATCCACACCCACTCCAAATCAATAGCTGACAAACTACTGTGGCTACTGGGACGTTCTCTATGAGTTTGCTGGTTAACAGAAAGCTACGTTAAATAATATTGCTGGGCACTTGCACTGTTACACCTATTAATCTAAATGAGTCTTTGTACTTGAGTTTTACTGATAGGCCACATGCCTGCTGCTCTTCCTGCTCAGTTTCAGAGTCCTTCACTTCAGAATTCAAATATAACAGGTTTTGGGAAAAATGAATCTTTTGTTTCAAATATACATTTAATAAAGTAATGAAGAACGAAAAGCCCAAGCTCTTCTCTGACCTTCTGGAGTTCAGTCTGTCCCTCTTAAATCCTGCTGTACCTATCTTCAAAGTTAAATTTGTTTGAACCCTTCGATTCTTTTGCATCTTCCCTTCCTATCCTATTCTGGTTCCACTTCCACAAGGGAAAAAAAAAAAGATGTAGGCAGGAGAGAGAAATGTTTAGACTCAGCTCTGTACAGTAGTATTTCTTCCATTTCAAACCCTTCTCTATTTTGCTTTGTGGCCTGTGGCTGTGAAAAGGGCCACAGTTTCATGTTCCTAATGGAATAAAAATGATGGTGTGCTGCTTTTTACTACCATTTCTTCATCCCCCAAAACAGAAAAACAATAGACCTTTGCCTCAGAGAAATTACAGTGGAGATGAATTTGGTGACATGTAATGAGGTGAGAATTTTTCTCTTTTTAACTGCACACACCTTCTCTCTTTCCAGTCAAAATTTTAAACTGATTTTTCTATAGCATTTACATTGATAAGCAAGCGGCTTTTTAATAATTCACCCATGTTGCTGCAAAAAGGGTGGGGGGAGGACTGGAAGTTTAAAACACGAAGGAGAAAAGTTAATTTAAAGTGATGTTTGGTAAAAAGTCCCCTTTGAGATCCTGTTGTGTAATTGAACAGATTAAGAGAACTGACAGTAACTTCACGGTATGCCTAAGTGGAGGTCTCTACGGGTCAACTCTCGGATCTTGTGCCGACACGTTAAACAAGTTTGTCAATTTTCCATCAGATTGATTTTTCTCACAGGTCTGGAAGCCTCGTCTCATTTCATCTTATTTCCACAGGGGTTCTTAACATTGCAAACTGCCATTTACTTTTGTCTCAAAGTGTGAGGAATGATTTTTATCTCCGAGTGGCAATCACGGCAGGCAGCTCCAGCTCTGCTTATAATGTCGCACATTGTCCTCCCTCACCAACTGGGGTTTCTTTTGTGTTTTTCCCCTCTTTGGGAATGATGTGGATTTTTAGAATACATTCAAAATAATTATTAACAGAATGTACTTAGGGCAGATGTCTGTAGTCTCTGAAGTGAACAAAAAAAGCAACAGAAACCGTGGGGTTTTTTCTTTGCAGTTTTCAGCATAATGAGGGGTCAGCTTGAGAAAATATGATGTCTCTGGGAAGGTCACGGGGAAGAGTATTAACCTCTCTTTACATTTCTATGTCTATTATCCCCTCCTGTTAATGTCAAGGGAAGTTATGTGCACAAAGGAGAGAGCACGCTTCTGAATAGGTGAATGCTGCTCAAGATTATAATGGTATATATTTGGATTAATTGCACTAATGACAAAAATCTACTCTTACTCTACACTATGTTAAACAACAGCAAAATTTGTCTGCACTACTGTGGGACACGATTATATTCTCATATGGTTGTGCAACCATACAGTCCCCTTGGCTCAAATTAAGTTACGCTGGACTTAACCACTTGGATGCCCTAATGACCTCTTTTTGGAAGAAGACCACCGTTTATACAAGTGGTATGAGAGCAAAATCATAGGAGACCCCAAACTCCATGTTTTCTCTTGCCTGCAGCTCTGGTAGTCATTTCCACTTGTGAAAAATGGCTGTGGTCAATCATTAGAGCCATAATCACTGTCATAGTGTTTATAAGCATTTCTCACAAGCAATCGCAGATACAAAGCAATAAGCCTGATTCCTACTTTCCTTGGTCCTAGTTACATACTTCTGCCAATAATATGGCGAGACTCATCATCCTTTCTTTTGGAGTCTTGTACAGTGTCAAAGTTTTAATACAAATGAGATTAAGGTCCATTATTTTATTCTCTGAAATGTGATATACTCGACCTAATTAATTAAGTCATCAAAGACAATGTGAAAAGTTACCAAATTGTTGGTTATAAGCTATTCATCACTGTTTGGATTTATTTGCCACCATTTTAGAAACCTTTGTAAAAAACATGGAGAAAAAAATAAAACAACGAAAAAACCAAACCCTCAAACTTGTAGTGATGATTTTTGTCATCAGCACAACTACAAAGCAAACCTGGAGATTTGGGCTGTTGAACTGGTGGCCCATGGGGCACTTCCAGCCTAGGAGGAACCACTGGATGCCAGCCCAGCACTAAGCACCTGGCATGAGAGCTACTGTCCCCTGTCAAAATTCTTTCCATGGAGCAGGTGTACCTGTGGCTGTGGTGGTTGCTCAGGATGTAGGGAAAGAGGTGGATAACCCAGGAAATGCCCGGGGAGCCCTGCAGTTGGAGCCACACTAGACGTTCTCCTGTTTTCGCACTGCCGAAGAGGTGGTAGAGACCTGGCCACCAACTCAGTGAAGAAGTGCTGCATGGGGGAAGGCTGGGGCAGGATGAGGACATGCCCTTGAGGTCAGTCCATGGGGTATGGTGGTGGGGAGGTCAGGGCATAGGGTCGGGAGCCATGGTCACATGGTCCTGAGGATGCAAGGGGCTGGGGAAGGGTGGGGGGCTGAGTGGTTCTGCCCTTCCTCCTTCCTTGCCCGCTTCCTTCCTTGTTTAACCTGTTGTAGACAGTAATGATCCAAGGGTGCTTTCCCTAGGATAGTTGTTGCTCTCTCCACAGCCTACGAAGTCCCAGTTGCTCTCATGGAATTGACATGCCAGAGACAGAAATGTGTTTAATGAGTTAACTTTAAAAACCTCTGCTGCATATTGCAAATAGCACAAATGAAGGGATATATAATAGATAGCTTTTTCCCCAAAAAAAAAATTTGGTATTTCTCTAGTTCTATTTTACATTCTTTCCTCACAGCCAGTAGATGCCCAGAAAAAAAAAAAAAAGACCTGAGCAAAACTCCTTCAATTCCACATTGTATGTGAGCGAGTTATTTGACCATAGTGATGGATGGCTGTCGCGCCAGTGGTCTCGTCTGCGACAGTTTGGTTTGCATGGGTTGGCTCAGCACATGATATGTTTTGGCAAACCCTCAGGAGACTCTCATGGGTAAGCACCTCAGTTTTGCCTGGACTTGCTAAAGGAACAGGTAGGCAGCCGTTGTTGCCCTGTTACAGCTTAATATGAAGATAAACAACAGCAGACTGTGTTAGCAGAAAGGCATTTAAACAAGTATTTACGGGCTTTTGACCGTGGTACAGATGCCCCTAACAACAATCCCTAAAATGGTAATCTGTCACAGAGATAGTTTAGTGAGATAAAGTAAGGAAGTTTAATGAGCTTTAAAATACAAAAATAGTTTTTTTTCAGCTGTTACCAGTTTCTGTGTAAACACTTCCCCAAAGCTGAGCCTTCACCCCGTGAAAGAGGAACTGCTTCCACCGCAGCCCGGCTGCCAGGAGGATGGGGCTCGGCAGGGTGGTCCCAGCTCTGCCAGCCCTCCCTCGGGGCCGGGTGCCCCAGCCCACCCCCCCTCTCCCACCTACCTGGTCACCTTTGCCAAAGGGAAAAAGCCCTTTCCACTGTGCCCACACAACGGCAATAAGAAGACACTGTGCCCAGGCCCTGGGCTGGATTGTAAGAATCAGAGAAGGGGTTTTTTTTGTGGACTCCGTGTGTATGCCAGAAAGAGAAAATCACAGTCTTCTGGTTATTTAAGCATTTCAAACCTGGCACGAGTGTTCGAAAATCTTGTAAGTTCACTGCAAAGTTAGCTTAATAGACACTTCTCACAATTAAATATTTTAGACATCTTACATTTTTCCCATAATTCCAACCATAATTAGATCACAATATGGATTAATTTCTTGTCACATCCAATTTTTAGTGGCAAGGTGTTTTGAGGGAGCGGAACACAAAAACAAGTTGCTGACATTTGTAAACTCTCCCTTTTGTAGTACACGTAAACATAAAGTAGCTGACATTTGGCTCTTTCATCCTTCCTTTCCTGCTTGTTCAGTGCAAATATTATCCATGTTAAACAAATATCATATTATCTACAAATACAGATATATAAATCTCATTGTCCTGGTCAGCAGCTCAGGACCAAACTATCCTCCTGAGTAAGTCTGATATGTAAGTGACCTTGAGCTAATTGCTTTCCCACTCTGTTACACGAGGCTCACTGTACTTTCTAATCTCACGAAGTTTATTTATTTATAGGTAGTAATACTGTATCAATACCAAAAAGGTAACCTCTAAATCGTATTCATATATTTTTACAGTGTGGAATTGCAGGATGATTTATAAGCAAATTCGTGACACAGTTTTCTGGTTACTGTAATTGTACAAATGTAATCAAGCTATAATGAGTTTTTTAATCTATTTTTGGGGTGGAATGGGATGCTGAAGTTGACAATTTTTTGTTCAGTGGCAGAACTACAACCTCTGAAAATTAGCAAAAGCTATGCCTCCTGAAACTCCATACTTCTCAGTGCAAATATACTCAGCAGTGCATTTCTTCACAATTTCTTAGTGCTGAAATCTTTTGAAAAATACTGCAGGAGAATTGGCTAGTACCAAAAGTGTCTGTCCTGTGCATTCATTGCTGAATACTAAATGCTAAATGCTCTCAAGACCCTTTTAAATAATAATACTGCTACTTCATGCTTTAAGATTTTTGTTGGTATGTGAAAACATGAATAACCAGAAAAGCTTATACTTTAATGACAAGCTGCATTAAGTAATATGATGGCCTCTGTGGTGGCTTCTGTAAACACTGTCAGTGCTCAGCATATCCCAGGATCAAATGTCTCATGAGAAAGGTCCGAATTGATTCACTGTTCCCTGCTTTCTTATTGAATGCTTTTATTTTCCAGCTTTCTTATTGAATGCTTTTATTTTCTTTCATAAGCAAGTAAAACTCCAATCATATGAAATGAAGAGGTTATGGAGAAATGGCAGAAGTAGCTAATTAGAAGAACCATTCTCCTCTGGGAGCTGATTCTGGAAGAACTGCACAATTTTAGGCCCTGATTCAGGGACATATGTCAATACTGTGAATAGTGCTTAATCATGAAATCAATACTTCAAATTAAGCGCACGTGCTTACCACTTGGCCAGGAGCTGGTTTGCAATATCATTTCCATACTGTTTAAGAACACAGTGCTAATTTCCTTTGAAACATTTTCTTGTTGTCTTATTATCCAACTCTCTACAGAGCTGCTTTCCCCTCATGAGCCTCAGTAAAATCTGAAGAGATTGTTACCAGTTGTGACTTTGAACCACTTGGAGAGGTGAAACCTTTGGCAAAACATTTAGCTGTCAACAGCTTTGCAAGCCTTGACTTCCAGACCCATTCTCAGCAAGTAGACAGTGGTCACAGTAGAGGATTCTTGAACATGTTTTATTGTGAGCAGCAAAACCGGCCAGAACTTACTTAAGTCTGGGATTTTTTTTTGCCTTTCTGATGGCATCAGCAGGCAGGAAAACATACAGTATGCATTTGGTCACTTAGGTTTTGTCAGAGTCTGGGCTGTGCAGCCAATGTGGCAGGTTAGTCTCAGCACAGGCAGAGACACCAAAGCAGACTGGAAGTCTTTGAGCCTTTGCTAAAATCTAGCCTGCAACTACAAATGCTGAGAGGCAAAAAAAACCCCTAAAAACAAATAAACACCCACCAACCCCAGACCTATGAGAGCAAACCAGAGTATTGGATGCTGAGGCTGACCTTCAGAGATCTCAAACTGGTCTGTGTTGCACTGAGGCTTTCTTCTTGCCTTGCCAGACTTTGGCACCCTCCAATAACACACCCATTGTTTATCCTGCAACCTGGCGACCAAGGTGTTTGCGCCAAATCCGCTGCATTTAATCCATCTTGGAGGCACTGGTCTGACCCTATACTGATCGGGAATCCAAGGAACAAAATTTTCACTGTACAAAGGGTAGACAGACTGGGGAAAAAAAAAATGTGTACACTTTTTCTAATTCTAGGCTTTGGTATCGATGTGACAGAAATTCAACATGTGATAAGAATTGGATTAAGATAAATATTTGTGTGTATAAAGATATAGGAGGATAAAGGTACACACTAAAGACAGGACGGATGTCTGACAACTGGAATTATTAGCTCCTATAGGTGAGGATAGCAGCAGTGATAAGAGAAATATTTAGACTACAGGTAATGCTAGGAGAAAAACACTGTTCTTATTTAGGGCAAATTTGGCTTCTCTTATTGAATTAATCTTTTCTTATATACAGTTGTGCATAGAAACTCTGATATCATGCAGTTTAAGTGATATATTTTATGCATGTCTGTAGGGCAGTTACTCTTTCCCAAGCAGGACAGTTCATTTTGAAGTGGCCATTGCAGGAAGCGCACATGTAACTGACCTACTATTCATATCATGGTTGCAGTATGCGTGCAAGCAATGCTTGCTCTCAGTAGCCTGACACTGGATCTTCACCTTCTGAAACCCAAGCTGATTCTTCACATTTGCTTCAAAATTAGCAAGTGATTCATTCCAACATGCTAGCAATGGCAGAATACCAGCCTGAGGACACCTGGAGCAGCATCTTCTGGGGCTAAATGCACAATATGTATTAAATGTAAGTCATGATCTCACACGTCAGATAGTATTAATGCAGAAAAAAAAATCAGGTTTAGCTGACATGTAAAACCCACCCAGAAATACCAGCCTGTGAAAAACAGTCCCTTGCCTGTTTCCAAGGGCATGGAGCTCTGATGAAGCCTTTAGCAAAGCTGGTGAAGATGTCATCTTATTGGCAGCCTACCCAGTCGCTTGTGGTCTCACCCTTTGGAGACGAGCTATGAAGACCTCATGCAGAGATGTTATCTGCTTGGTTATTATTAGTTACCTGATATTGCTTCTATTGTAGTCCTAGTGTCTTTCATCACATTGTTGTACATGCTCACAAGCTGGAAGTCAAGGAGTAGTGAATAGGTATGGTGAACTGTATTTTTGTAGCGGATTGGGGCTGCAGCTCTGAAACCATGCCTTGAAGTCTGGAGGGTTGACTGTGGGGTCAGGTGGCTGTGGGGCTGCAGTGGGCTGACCTTGGTTGGCTGCCAGGTGCCCACCCAGCTGCTCTCTCATTCCCCCTCCTCAACAGGACAGGGGGGAGACAATTAAGATGGAAAAGTTCATACGGGTCAAGATAAAGATAGGGAGATCACTCACCAGCTCCTGTCAGGGACAAACCAGGCTCAACTCAGGGAAAGTGAATTTAATTTACTGCCAATTAAAATAAGTTTGGAAAGTGAGAAAGAAAGACAAAACCTAAAACACCTTCCTCCCCACGCTCCTTCAGCTAGGCTCAACATCTCTCCTTCATTCCTGACTCCTTCAACTCCTCCCCGCAAGTGGCACCGGGGGATGAGGAACAGGGGTTGCGGTGAGTCCATGACAGCCCCTTTCTGCCACTCCTTCCTCCTCAGGCAGATTTCTTACCTCCTCTCTGATGCAAGATAGGCCCAGGCTGCATTTTCGGCCAGCCCACCTGAGCACATAAGGAGTCTGTGTACTGGCCCTGCCAGGGAAAGCAGCATGCACCTTGCAGACAAAGACTTAATAAGTGCCAGCACTCCCAAGACCCAACAGGAGCCTAAAAACGGATGTGTGTACATTTCCTTCCCTTCTGTTTTCTGCAGGGCTGTTTGCAAGCAGTTCGAAGAAGTGGGTTTTCCCAGCGGGGAGCAGACCTCTGGTTAGCAATCAATAAAGCAATCCTTTAATATTCCTCTGACTGAGCAAAAAAAGAGGTGTGTACTATAAATTTGTATTGAAAGGACGCTTTCCCCCCTCCTCTGAGGAAGCGTCTGGATAGAAAAAGATGGATAAACAAATAATCCTCTGGTTTTAATGAACACATCCATTATATCAGCAATAGGTATGGCAACAGGAATTATGTACTTTGAGGCAGCATCTCTTGTGCCTTGTAAACACCTCAGCCTTCTGTCAGGGCCCCCGCTGGGGCTATTTACAGCTTCAATATTACAAGGTAGCTACTGTCTAATTATACACAACTGGATTGGTTCCTACCACTCAGGTCCTTGGTTAACCCTTAATAATAATTAATTTTTTACTGTTGGGCTGTATATCAACTTAAAACTTTCAAGATGCTAAGGTGTCCCAGTAGAGTAGAAAACCTATTAAGATATCAAGACATGCATGTTTTGCAACTTCTGTTTTCATTGGTGGCAAAAGGCCCCATAGGAAAAAAAAAAAAAGGCAAAAAAAAGAAAAAAGGGAGTGGCACAGAGTCATTGAAACTGGGACTCAGAGCTTATACAACAGCACTTGCATTGCAAGAGGCCTGTTGTTCTCATTTACTTTTAGGCCTTTTTAACAAAGAATTAGCCTGCACTCCAGACTTGGTTCCAGCATACGAGTGTGTTAATCAGATCTACATTAGGCAACCAGTATGTGACATGCAGCCCTGGCTCAGTTCATTGAGTTTTCCTCACTGCTAAGCTTGGAGGAATTTTTATTTGTCCTGTCAGTGGGGGCTCCAATCTTTACATGGGCACTTATTTAAGTCTTCTTGTAAACAGAAATGGCCTGCTTAGAGGAAATGTGGTGAAGGAAAAGGAATATCTGCTGCTGATGTAGCACAGCTCTTCATAGTGACATCCTTTTAACCAGATCATCAGAATTATTCTTGGGTCCAGACCAAGAGCGCGATTAAGAGCTTCTGCTCAACCTACACCCACAGGCTACACTTTTACAACAGAAAAAGGTGAAATAGTAGAAAAAAACTGTTAATTTATTCCTCCCAGCGTTCCTCCCTTTTCTCCCATAGCATTTGATTAAGACAATAGGCTGAGCTCTGCTTTCTTTGTCACAGGTTGTAATGAAGCAAATCATAGAATATGCATTTCTCTCAGTCCAGGAAACATTCAGTGATACAGAAGAACAGCTGGTGAGAAGTGAATGTGAAGCCATTTGACAGGAAGGAAGATCTACCCCTGAGAGCAATTCCAGAGGAAATAAACATCAAAATGAATGACTTACAAGGCACTGCAACCTCATTTGTTGGCAAATTGAATACTCTTACCACACATATAAATATTCTTGAGCAGAGATCAGATCTTGTGGGCTCACAGCTATTAAAACAGCGCAGTTTTAACAGCATGTGAGGAGAGGTTGAACAAACATCTTAGCTGTAAAACTCATTAATGAGCCATCATAAAAAAGTAAATTTGAGAGTATAAATGCTAGAAAAACAAGTCAGGTCTCACAGTATTCACACATGGATGAACAGAGGAAATAGCAGGGAGAAGAGCACCTCAGATGGGGCAAAATACCTCTGCTGGGTGAGCTGTAAAAGGACGGGATGCTCTTGCTGTACAGAACAGGTCATAGGTGCTCTTCAGCTGGAGGCAGGTGCGAGGACGATGCATTGCTCAGACCTGAAGGGTTTGTAAGCAATGGACAGGTCTTTTGGGCTGATCTCTGCTGCAGTTTGATAACCTCAGAGTACAACTGCAGGGAGTGATGTCTGCGTCCAAAGCTGAGAGTAGGCAAAAAACCAGGTGTACTGGTCAATTCATAATACTATACCCAGAGTGGGACTGTGGTAGAGGGTGGAATGAGAGACTGCCAAAACAGGAGGGCTCTCAGTTTCTTTTGCACGTGCCATCAGGCTAAGGTTGACAAAATGTGTTTTCCTTTATCACCTAAAGGGAAAACAGCTTATTTTGGGTCTCTTCAGGAAGAGAGCTTTATTAGCTCTGGGACCCATTTCTAGAATGCTGTGTTTTAACCAGGAAAATTACTACATTATTAAATAAACCTTTGGATATTCATTCACGTTTCCTTTTCCTCCTTTATGATTAAAGCTTCAATAACTGTAGCAAACATATGTAGAGGTGTGTGTCAGCCCTGACAATGCAATTTACATGATGCTTGTGTTGCATCCTCTCTCTTTAAACCCAGGAGAGAAGGCTGTGATTAATTTAATGGTAAGGTATCCTGCATTTATCAAGATGACTAAAGCTAGGGGTTTTTTTTGTGGACGCATGAACACAGAATGCTTATTGTTACATTTTCAAAAGGCATACTTTTTAGAAAGAATAGACTTTTCAACACACAGTTGCTGTATTTCTGAACCGAGATCAGACAACATTAATTGTATCGTTACTCATATGCCCATGCAAATGTAGCCACTGGATGTCTACACTGGTGGATGAATGTGATTGTATGCAAAACGAAAACCATTACAAATTCAGCCTGATGTACCTGAAACTATACAAGAAAGAACAGCTTTTTTTACAGCTCTGTCCTACTGATATATTCAGTTTCTATTTCTTTCATTAATTACAGGGAGATATTGCAAGGTTTATGAGCCTGCCTAAATTTGCCAATGGACTTATCTACTAAAGCAGGACCTTGAAATATGCATGTTCATTTCTCTGAACTAATATTCTTTGCCATTTTCTTCTTTGCAAAACTGCATATTGCTTAAATTTTTTTAGCTAATTTTCAAAATAATTTTGGTTTGTTTTTTTGATTTTTTTTGTTTATATAATGTGGGTCAAAAGCAACAAGAAATAGTTCGGCTGCCTCTAAATATTACCTTACAAAATTTTGCACGAACATACCAAGCAAAAGGTGGGTTAGAGGGAGGAATGGGACAGAAATATCCAAAAAACAGCTGCAGAGTGTCTGGCAGTGATACAGTGTGCAGCATTATAATGCCATCATACCCTCTCAGCATGCTGCTTTATATAAATTGAAGCTGGTTTTTCACCTTCTCAATTGCAACTTACAAAGAGAAAAGAGTGTATGGTAGATTTCTCCTCTCTAACGTTCAAATTCAAACTTTGCCTATGAAAGTCCTTTTTTATTTTTTGGCAGAAAAGCTTCAGATGTTGCTATATAAATTTTCTGTTCTCCTCCTGCTTTTTCCTTTTTTGCCTAGACAGGATAGTTTTTAATATTTCCATTTGTGCTTTTACTTTTCTCAACCTTTCCATATTTCATACATTTTCATGCTTAGAAAGGTTACAGAGTGACAAAAGAATGGACGCACTGCAGAATTTTTACTCTGCAACTTGAAACACTGCCGAATATTTGAAAACTGGCTGAGCAGAAAGGAATGAGGAGATAAAAACAAAAATGAAAAAAACACTTTCTTTTATTTTATACAGAGGCAACAGAGGAAAAAAAACTCTAATAAATACAAATTTTCATTTGGTTTTGAAATAGTACAAAAAATAATTTTTCTGTTCCCAAATTTTTCCAATGTCCCTAGGTAAAAATCAACAATTGCAGTTATAAAGCAAAATAAATCCATGTCTTAAAAAAGGTTCTAGCATGAAGGAAACATTTAGTTGAAAACCCTTGATCCTTCCTACCAAAGCTTCTTATTCCAGTCACTAATTAATGATTTTCAGTCATGCTCCTATTTTTGTGGTCCCACTGAGCTGCTGATCAGAGGTTCAGTGGTCAGTTAAAACTATACCGTAACCTATTTGGTAGATACTGGTAGATACTGATGCCCATTCACCCGTATTATAAGTGGATAAACTGTGTGTCTGCGTTATCTTCAAGCAAAAATAAACTTCCTGTATAGTCTAATAAAGTGCTAAGTTATAAATTCTTGAAATGATTTATTGCTTTAAAAATTTATTTAGACAAAAAGTTCTATAGGTAGTCATATAATTGTCACATCAGAGAGTTATCATAGTACAGAGCTTGCACTGTAATTTAAGACACCAGCTCAAGATTCTGACAGTCTAATGTACGTGTTTCCTCAGGTTTTGTACAGGGTTCATCACCACATTTTGTAAACTCCACTGCATAATCTCTGTGTGGAGCAAGTCAGGTCAAAACAAAACACAACTCAACAGCCTGTGACATATTGTGGGCCTGCTGCTTTGATGGGCCCTTGAAAGAAAAGGCTTGTCTTCAGGAATGTTTGGGAAAACAGAGAAAGGTTAATAACTGGGTGTTCGTTAGGAGACTACTGCAAGCAGAGCACATGCATCCATGAGTCAGCTTTGGGGCTGGCACGTGGCACAGGTACAGCATCATTCTGCTGTCAACCCAAGTTATTAGTCAATTTGGTGGCCTTGTTTCTCACTAACCACAGATGAAATCCTAGCCCCACAAAAGTAAGTGGTAAAACTCCCACCAGCATGAGTAGGGAGGGGTTTAGGTTACGCCTTCTGCGATGAAAGGCCAAAGTTTATACTCTTATTGTACTGATTAGAGCTGGGAATGAGATACTGGCAAGTCTACATTACGTCCTTGGCTTGTGTTTCGTCTATCTTGCTGCCATAGTCCATTTGTTTGTAAAATAGGTGTAAAATTGTCTATGTCACAGGACCTTCACTGCCTTAAATTTATGCTTTCGGATGAAAATGGCTCTGTAAATGCAAAGTAATTAATAATCATGGGAAAATTTCAAATTCTACCCTCAGTGTTCATATTTATGTAGCAGCAGGCTGAAAACATCACATGATAAAAAACAAATTTAGACCTCCAGAAGTCACTTTAAACCCCCAGCCAGTGCACTCACTAGCAATATTCCCCTATTACTCTGCTGGGTGCTATCAAATGATGTGACAATAAACAGAGGCACTGGAAATGGAGCAACAGCAAAAAAAAAAAATCAGGAGTTCTTCATTGCCATATGAAAAAATATCCCCCAGTGTTTCAAATAAATTCTCATCTCATTGAAGTCATCTTTCTATGAGATGTATTAATATATTTTTAAAAACAAGCTCTCTGCCACACTGCAAGTTCCTTGTTGACTCATTTGGTGGCCCCTGACAGAGCATCAAGAGAGCTTTATTTGGAAGGACACTGGGGGGGGACAGATTAAACAGGCTTCTGACTGCATTCAATTTTCTCTAGTTTGGGGAGATTTTGCACCTTTCTTGGAGACTGTACCAGCTGGGATTAGCACATTCCATTTCCTGAACTCCTCATAAGGCTGAGAACTAAAGAAAATTAAAATAAAGGTCAGTGAACTTGGCTACGCTTTTCTCTTGCTGAAAATTTGTCCATATGTTTGTTTCTTTTTGCTTTGATCACATCTTGTTTTGGCAGGCTATACGTATGTTTGCATGTGTAGGGCTTTCATGTTTTTCCATTCCACTACGTAACCATTGTGTGGATTCATCAGAATTCAGCCCATTTCCATTCACTTTTGTTTATGGAAACAATTTGTGCTTAACTTCGCTTTCTCTCTTTCATCAAATTTGCTCACCCTTAATGATTGCAGATAGCTCAAGGTGCCCCTTTGTCTGGCTTTGAGTTGGCGATCCCTCCCTGTTCTACCACCACCATGACCACACCCAGGTCTTCTCTTGCCTAGGCTGCAGGGCCACACTGTCCTGCCCATCCTGCTGTGGCCCCAAAGCCGGCTGTGGCACATGCACACCTCATGGGCTTGCTTAGCAGGCCCAGTGCCAAAAGTGCTGTTTGGGAAATCATCTACAGCCTCTGTGGGATTCTCCCTTCTGCGAGCCTGCAGAGTCAGTGGCAGGATTTTGGGGGCAGAGGGCTTGTCTCTTTTGTTCTGGACCAAGGGCACCAAACCCATGTCACCGAGTCCATCAGTCAGTCACTTGGTAGTTAATTTGGGTCATTTGAACAGACTGGATTTAAATCAGTAAACTAATTGTCACTTCCAACCTCCTGAGCCAACCGCTAATCTTTGCATATTTATACACCTGGTTTTTCTTATCATAGTTCTGAAAAAATACACAGAGGACTTTTTTTTTTATACCAACACCCACCTCTTGGAACAGATCTGAGATCAGGCCTGACAGCTTTGAACTGTACTTGCTGGCTTATGTACACGTTTTGCAAACTATGTGGCAAATGCACGAACAATTTCTGTTGATGAGGTTTTGTTGCTAAAAAAACCCTCCAAGCGCAGAGCAGAGTAGGCAGCTCCTCGGCAGTGCCCGCGCAAGCCAAGGGGAGGGAGTCAGCACGATGGCTACCTTAACAGCCACCCACAAAGCCTACGCAAAATATTCATCTCAGGGGCCAGGACCACAGCACGCTCCCCTTTGCTTGCCTGCAGCATGCCACCCTTGCCATTTAGTTATGTGTTCAGAGGCTTTTTGCCAGTTCCCCATTAGTGTATCGTAATGAGGTTCAGCTTCTGTTTGATGCCACAATGACTCTGAGCAGCAGAGCCTAGAAGTCAAATAAGGGCAGATACTTTATGCAACTGGATCTGAAGTATGGCTGAGCTCAACTAAACCTAGAGGGGACAGCAAAGGGTAAAACAGCTTATACTAGTCAGGCCTTAGTGCTTTTCTTCCTCCTGCCTCTAATTCCACGTTCTAAGCATCTTGGGCCTACAAAGAGATTTACCGCATATGCCATAAGAGCTTCTTTTAATTTCCTTTTTTCTTTCTCACTAATATATTTCAAGTTAATTTCAAGTTAAATCTCACGAACTCTGAGGCTCCCAAAGCACTTACACTGTACTGCTCTGTGCAGGGAGACTTATTCTAACTTGTCACCTTCCCATTTCACAGTAAGTTCAGGCGAGTGAAGAGTCACGGGAAAGCTGTTCTCTGGGATACACCACATTACCCGCAACTTGGAACATGGTAAATCTTGGGAAGTACAAAACACCCGGCTCCCATGGCTACAATTCTTGCTTCTTGTTTTATAGCGCAGTTCAAGTGAGCAAACTAATGCATGGATTTGCAATCTGTAATTCCTGCTTAGCTAAGAGATTAAAAAGGAAGATTAGGATCAGAGCAAGGGAGATTTGCAGGTATTATGGGCAGAGAAAATGTTAAATATTTGAGCAAGTAAAATACGTAAATGAATGTGTTTAGAGTTTAGGACTTTACTTAATTTAACATATGCCAAGAATACTTTCCAGTCAAAACTCCTGTCAGCAGTTCAGGAGTCCGATAATAACCACTGAAAAACGCACTTCAGTACTGCGGGAGGTGAGGAGCAGTTTGCAGACATTTTGTACTCGAGCCCTACTTACCCGCTTCCATTCACGGAAAACCTGGCACCAGGCTGAGCACCATCTGTGAAGCTCTGCATGACACAGCTCTGGTGAGGCACTTGGGAAGATGTCTATTTCTCGTCATATGTGTAATTTTTACTAGAAAACAGGCTGTGGGGAAACCTGCAAATCATTGAAACATATGCTACCAGTGGAAGGCAGGAAAAAACACTGCCCACGCCCTATTGCTTGGCTAGCCACTCTCCAACTCTGATGGGGAAAGAGAGGTGAATCTCAAGGGGGTTGTGACAAGAAGAGATACCTCATATGCTAAATACTGAAAGGATGAAAAATAAAGCATGCGTACAATACAAATGGACCATTACCAACACACTGTTCAAAGTGCTGAGGCAGGACTAGTGGTGTAAACACATTAGTGATTGAGAATAAAAGAATAAGCAACAATATTGAGGCATTTTCATTGGTACAGATGGCACTGTGAGACACTTCAGAGGGCATGACAAAGCTAAGGCAATGAACGAATGAAATTAGCTGGTGGAAAATACGTACCAGGAGGAATTTTTGAAGCACTTGTGCTAATTGTTATGTTTTAGAATAATATCACAGCGCATCAGTCTGATCAGCTCATCAAAAACCTCTCTTTGATTATACAGGTGCGGAGAAAAAGCCAGACATAGAATGTGTAAGAAATGGAATAGAAACTAATATCTAAAATTTTATCATGTCACTGTATAGAGCAGCACTGAAGCACCTTCACTTGGTATTCTACTCTGCTCATTTTCCTGTGTCAGTTAGACAGAAGAAATTAATAAAGATTCAAAGGCTAGATATGAACTAATATGTAACTGTCCTGACACTTCTGAGTTCAAGTGACAGGCTGTCCTTTCGACTTCTTGGTGAACTGATTAATGTAACTATTAATGAAAAGAAAATGAAGCTGAGCGACAAAAGAGTAATGCCATCTCTCTCTTCCTCATCTATTGAAGAAATTATGTCTTCAATTACGTAAATTAAACTATGGCCGCTTCTTTTCCCAGGTCAATGAACACCCATGCTACCTCATTCTCCCCAGTCTTCACAGTTAAGAAAGAACACAGCGCTGAAAAAAATTGTATGCTTCATATGCCCCTGCAATGTTAAAAAGTCACACTATAAAAAACCGTGTCAAAAAGTCACTGTTTTCACTGTGGACTCATGCGATGGCCTGCAGCATAGTCTCGGAAAGGGTGGCAGACAGAGCCTGAGTAATTAGAAACTGTGATGTAGATGGTGGTGGTTATGCTGCATCACAGTGTGCTAAACTCACGCCCTTTGGTTACCACAGCTCTTGAAGAATTCAGCTATGGCAATCATATATCAGGAGGCTTAGTTCAACCAAGTGTTAAATAGGGCAAATTGGGTGCAGATCAAAGGGTCTTTCGTAGCGTCTTCACAGGCATGGGCAGACAATGGCTTGCAAAGTAAAGACATGGCAAGGCATGTGTGAAAAATGACCTCTCCAGCAATAATTCTACCAGTGACAGATAATCAGAAATTTAAATGTTATTCACATCTTCGGAGAGTTCTTAAAATAATGGAGGATGCATAAAACCATTTGTATTTGAAGAGAGAAGTTAAATAATTTAATATTACAGAGCAGGATGCACAGCACTGGGCAGATAAATGATGAAATCCCAGTGCAGTCTATCTTGTGCAGTTGCCACACTAATTACAGATCAATTACTTCCCAGTTGTTTGCAACCTTATCAAAGAATAGTAAATTTACTGGAAGCAAAATGTGATAAGATGTCTTTTCATTATTACAGTAGATTTGTTGAAACAGCTCTGACGTTGAGATTAATAAAAGCTTTCCCAAAGGTAATATGATCTGTATGTATATAGTCAGAATTTTAAAAGCTGAAAACATGATCCTTGGCACTATCATAAGAATTTTTGCTTCTATTAATTGTTATCATGCAAACATCCTTAATGCAGAAGAGGTGGAGGAAAGAAGAAAATGAGTCTGATGATAAACTGAAAGCTTGTTATAGAAATACAAATATACCTTTTGCCTTCCACAGATCAGATAACAAATGAGAGTAAAGTACAAAAACTGAGAAAATATGCCATTCATATTTTAAGGAGGGTTACAACACTGAAAAGGGAGTGCAGGGGAACAAGGGATGACTTTTATAGGCTATTAGCATGGAGACAAGAAAGCAGTGAACCTACAAAATGTTAAAATGACTGAAATAGAGTGCTGTAGTTTGAGAAGAGCCACTACACATCAAAATAGCTTGACTTTTTCCTCTAGAATTTCCAATGTCTTGACTCTTTTTCCCCAGAATTTCCACTAACTTGCTGTGTAAATCTTGAGAGTTCTTTCTGTATGAGTTTGTGTATCAGCAATATCAACTTACACTCCCAAAAACTTGTTCTGAAGGTAAATTTATAAATATTTACTAATGTCAGTAATTCTGGAGAATTATTACGATTGCAGTGTTATTATATTTCAGTTCTTTTACAGCTTTTTGGAGGTGTTTTGGGTTTGGTTCAGGGTGGGGTTTTTCCTGCCAAAATCAGCCAGCCTTGGACAAAATAGAGTTTAGTTTGTAGATATCTGACTGCAATAATTTAAAGTCTTTGTCATTACAACAACTGTTTAAAATACCGTATCTGTTATTCATTACTGTTCATCTCTTCAGGGACAACCCAGGCACTCTTACCAGGGTGGATCCTGTTATACCATCTATTACTCTAGGACAATTTAATGAACTGGTGAGTTCAAATGAGTCTGAAGCCTAATTTGTACACTCTCCAAAGGGACAGTGGGTATTGGGCTGGTAGTCTAGACAAAGTGTAACTCTGGTGGAGGAGAGATACAACTGGCCCTAACTGCCTTCCTGCATGAAAGGTAACAACTCTTGGGCTGCTCTTCAGCAGATAAACTCAGGAATCTTCTGTGCTGTATGCCTTCCCTAAGTCTTGTCTTCTGGAGGAAAGACTTGGCACATGAGTTGAAATGGAGCTGGAGAATTAGGAGATCAGGATCCCATGGCTCACTGCAGTACTCTCCTATTACTCAGACTAGACATCTCTGAGTGTCAATTCTCCTAAGTGGAAATAGCAGCACTCCAAGATGAAACAACCTTTCAGGATGCCAAATTGCTGATGGTTCAACGAGTCCAGCTCAGGTAACGGCATATTTTCCCCAGACCTTTTTAGTGTTTGTTTTCATAAGCTCAATAGCTTTTTTAATCCTTCCAGTCATAATGTATACAATAGACAAGTACAGGTTTACTGATTTCTATTGGTGTTGGATCAGGTCCTCTATTAAGAAGACTCTTTCCATTAACTGACCATAGAGATGACTTGTATATTGAAATTAGCAATCATGCATACCATGACTGCAAATGTTCAGAAAATAACAATGGAATGATTAAGATGTTTTTTGTTCCATGGAACTCTGCCATTTATGAAAGGGCAATAAAAATTAATTTGTTAATGGTGGTAAAGGGTTTTAAAGCAAAAAAATACAATTTAAATATGATGTATTGACCAATGCATTTTTCTAATGAAAATTAATTAGGAAATAAAATTACCTATTATTTTAGTTAACATATATTCCAGAAAATAGAAAAAGAATAAGGTTCAATTTAGTGGGTAATTTTTTTTAATAAAAAATTGCAAATATGGCTTAATATGCCATAAATATATGAAGGAGCAATTTCATCTCTTCAATAAATACAGCTTACATTAAAATAAGTTAGAAGAATTAGATACAAAGACTCAAAATCTGGGATCTTTGAAACTCAGACTGTTTAATTCACATGGCTCTGACTATATTTTAGCAGGATATATGAATCATGCTAGGACACTTTGAAAGAAACTTCAAATGGATCCAGGTCCCTGCAATCTTCCTCAGCATTTTCTTTTTCACTTAAGCAAATTATTCTCACAGTTTTAGATCCAATTCTCAGGTCCCTAATTCATAGAATCATAGAATCATAGAATGATTTGTGTTGGAAGTGACATTAAAGATCATCTAGTTCCAACCCCCCTGCCATAGGCAGGGACACCTCCCGCTAGACCAGGTTACTCAAAGCCCCATTCAACCTGGCCTTGAACAATTCCAGGGATGGGGCATCCATGGCTTCTCTGGGCAACCTGTTCCTGTGTCTCACCACACACAGAGTAAAAATTTCTTCCTAATATCTGTTCTAAATCTACCCTCTTCCAGTTTAAAACTGTTCCCTCTTGTCCTATTGATATACTCGCTGATAAAGAGTCCTTCCCCTTCTTTCCTCTAGGCCCCGTTTAAGTACTGGAAGGCTGCTATAGGGTCTCCCTGGAGCCTTCTCTTCTCCAGGCTGAACAGCCCCAACTCTCTCAGACTGTATTCATAAGAGAGGTGCTCCAGCCCTCTGATCATCTGCATGGCCCTCCTCTGGACCTGCTCCAACAGGTCTACATCCTTCTTATGTTGGGGGCTCCAGAGCTGGACACAGTACTCCAGGTGGGATCTCACCAGAGTGGAGCAAAGGGGAAGAATCACCTCCCCTGACCTTCTGGCCATGCTTCTTTTGATGCAGCCCAGGATCCGATTGGCTTTCTGGGCTGCGAGCGTACATTGCTGGCTCAAGTTGGGCTCATCAGCCAGTACCCCCAAGTCCTTCTCCTCAGGGCTGTTCTCAATCCATTCTCTGCCCAGCCTATATGTGTGCTTGGGAGCGCCCTGACCCATGGGCAGGACCCTGCACTTGGCCTTGTTGAACTTCATGAGATTTGTACAGGCCCACCTCTCAAGGCTGTCCAGGTCCCTCTGGATGGTATGCCTTCCCTCCAACATGTTGACCACGCCACACAGCTTGGTGTCATTGGCAAACTTGCTGAGGGTGCACTCAATCCTACTGTCCATGTCACCAACAAAGATGTTAAACAGCACTGGTTCCAATGCCAACCCCTGAGGAACGCCACTCGTCACTGGTCTCCACTTAGACATTGAGCAGTTGACTGCAACTCTTTGAGTGTGGCCATACAGACAATTCCTTATCCACCAAGTGGTCCATCCATCAAATCCATGTCTCACTAATTTAGAGACAAGGGTGTTGTATGGGACAGTGTCAAATGCTTTGCACAATTCCAGGTAGATGACATCTGTTGCTCTTCCTTTACCAACCGATGCTGTAACCCTATCATAGAAGGGGTTCTTCTCCTGCGTTTAATTCAAACATGCAAGACAGATTTAACCCAAGAAAATACCTGGACTAAGGTTCTAAATGATTGGTTGTTGATATGTGCCCCAGTGCCAGGACTGTACCAATCACTGACAATCAAGACACTTGTGTCTCTGAAAGAGACGGGAGGTAGTATTATATCAATGTGCAGAAAAGTTTACTTTTCACCTTTGCCTAGCTGTGGAGGATATATCTCACTTCATGTATTCTCAGAGGGACTAACCACTTTTTGGGAACTAAAGCTTGTGTAAGGAACTGGGACTGGTAGCTTGTGCCAACTCTGCTCAAGGACCCTGAAGAGCCACACTAATTTCAAGGACTTCAGCAACAGCAACAGCAATGTGCTGTCCTAATTAATTTTTGTACAGCAAGTGTAGCTATTGACAATTTTCATGGCAAAGGATCATTCATTTTCTTGCTTTAACTCCTACTTACACTTTAGAAGCTGAGCGTTTTTTGAGGAAATGTGCAGTTTTGACTCCAGAACTGACACCAGTGCTTATGGAACTGGTTAGAAGTGTGTCACATCTGGCCCACAGATGCTAGTAAAACCTATTGCAAAAGACAGCAATATCAGGAGTTGCATAAAAGCTGAGACAGACAACAAAAACTGTTGAAGGGGTGGCAAGACAAGAGAGGAAATTGCATAGAATAAGATTGTTTAACTAGGCACAAAGAAATGATAGTGAAAATGTGAAGGAGTTTTTCAAATGATTGTAAGGCACTTCTGCAAATTACAGTAAAACTGAAAACTCTTTTCTTTACCTTTGCCCCACAGTGTGATAGCTTACAAGGAAGTACAAGTACACTCAGAACACAAACAAGGAAATCTTGATTCTCCTGGTGAGCACCCAGTCTGTGGAGTGCACTGATGTGGCAGGCGCCTGAGCTGACTACTCTGGACATTTGAAAGACCTTTATAAACTTATGACAGCTCACAATATTTATAGGTTTGCAAACTAGAACCGCAATAAGCATAGTATAGAAGCTCTGTGAGCCAGAAGACTTCCTTTTTCATCTTCAGTGCACTTGGAGTATCTCCCCTGCTTACACACAGGTGCACAGAGTTCCTTCTGAAGGCTCTGGTGCGGGTTGTCGAATGATGAGGGAAACCACTCTCAGTGTAACTGGTGCCGTGATCCAGCATAGCAAATCCTGTGCTGTTAAATCAAGGCTTTAAAGCGATTTCTCAGTATTCAGAGAGGCCTTTCCTTTTTAGGCAACAATGGAAAATAATCTGGATAGACCCTGACCCTTAACCCACAACAGTGAATGTCTCAAGCATGGTACAACGGATCAGAGTTGTTCTTAGTGCCCTTTGCCCTTTAGCATGTCTGAAAGGCAAACTTCTCACAGAATCAGAGATAATCGCTCCTGAATGCTTAGCACCCCTGGGCTTTCAGCCTTAGGGCACGGGGGGTGGAAAGATGACCTCCTGAGGACCCTCCAGCCTTTTTCCTTATAATTCTATGATTCAAACTGTCAACTAGAGGTATTCCAATGAATTTTGAGCCAAACACAGGATGAATGTGACTTACATACCAAAAATATTGCCCAAACATTATTCATTAGCATGTAACTTCTATTAACAAGCCAAGTTTCTTTCACTGACCGGTTTTGTCACTAGGTAAGCTGGAAGCATCTCACGCTGAGCAGATGCTGATTCTGGGCATGGCAGGGCCACTTCACACCCAGGGCACTGGAAAACTAAAGTTGTTCATAATTCTCCGAAGTCTAAACAGAGTCTTTCATGATAAGCAGATGAATAATGGTTCAAAAGTCATAGATCTGATTAAACTGTTTCATACATACTACCTATTACCACAATGTATGCAATCACCCTGCCCCATGGTTTGTCCAGGATTTCTGGAGTTTCCCGGGTATAAGGAGGCCAGATGGAGAACTATTTAATATGGGTGGAGGCCAGCTGGCTGCCAAAAGCTATAAGATTGGTAAGCCTGCATTTAACTTCTCTTCTGCAGTTTTGGTGTTTTGGGGTTTTTTTTCGGTCACAGTGCTCTAGAGGTCCTCAGTTTGGGGTATACGAGGAACAACATTTATAACTGAGTTGCCCTTTTGTGATAAAGGAAAACTACACTGGGCCAGCACTGACAAACACAACCTTAGGTCCTAATGATTCAAGTCTGTGGAGGAGTGCTGTGCTGGTCACCCTTGCATCCCTGCTGGCTTGCAGCACGTCCTGCCAATGATCCCCTGTAAGCAAAAATCTAGTCAGGAAGAACTTTTATAAGTATAAGCGTTTTTTCTTCACTCTTAGGAAAATTAAAAGGCCTGACTTTTACAGTATTTAATAGTGTAATTTGGCATGGCACTAATAAAGGAGGGAGGTTCCACCCTTCCCTTCTTCCCTGCCCTGCTGTAGGTGGCTGTCAGATATACGTCGTGGCTGTGATTACTCTCTGTTGAGTGGGTTGTGGCTGCTTCTGACAAGTCCTGGGTGTATACAACGTAACTCCTCTGTAGGTCTCCACGCTTTCTTTTCCAGGTGGACTTACAGGTTGCACCATCAAAAGCTGAAGAATAGCCCATTTCCTCACATTTTCACAAGCAGGTTAGAAGCCTATGTATTTTTTTTTCTGCCTGCACAAATATCCTTCCAGATAATGGCTGTACTGTTTTGCGTGCCCTGTCGTAAGGAGAGGAGCTCTTGGAAACGTGGTCTTTTCAGAATTTAAGTTTTTAAATTCTGCCAAGTTCCTTGTGAGAGGCAATGGGAAGTGCTAGGACCCTCTGGCAGTCTCCAAGGAGTAATTCAGAGGACCCACTCAAAGCCCTGAGGGGAGGATCTCCCCAGTATCCTAAACAGACAGGTGGGATTGGAACTGTCCCCATGGGACCCGAGGTTTGTAGGGTTCTCTATCCTGGGGTCTGTTGCTTTGAACTTTCAGTCATAAATTTTTTTATCAGCCTGAAAATCACTATAGAATTAATGTAATATAATTAGAAAGTTGAATATCCCTCAGCTCTCTACATTAGATTTATGTATTAAGTTACCTAAATGGACCAGTGTCCAGTCAGGACAGCATTTTCCGGACTCCTGACTCACTGGTGGTCTGGGGCTGAAGTGAGCTAAGTAATATTGTAATAATTCTTACAAATTATTTAACAAATATTAAATTATTTTCTTGAAAGGCTTCTTCCGCCACTGCTGATTTGTATCATGGTGCCTGAAGTGCTCTGCTTCCATTTAAAGCTTTTTGTGCCTAAGCCTCTGCCTTCTGCTGCCCTACCTGTCTTGATCTTTTTGCAGCTGCCACTTCAGAATTTGAAGATAAGGGGCCATCTAACATAGCAGCATTTTTTTTTCTTTCCATGGCCATTAACGTTTTTTCTTTTTTAGTCCTTTTTTTTTTTTTCTTAAAAAGGTACCTTTGTCTATAGCTTCCTGCTACAACTTCAAGGAAGAGACATTTATCTATTACCTTACTGCCGCACTGTGAAAGTCATGAATTATGTTCGTCTACCCAGATAGATTTTCACCCTGCTTTCAGTAGGTCTCCATTAACCCGCATCTGCCAAATTAAACTGACAGGTTTAGAAAAACTTGACACAACAGATTCTAAAATTAGGTCTGCTACAAAAATCAGAGGGATTGAGACCGTGGTTTCCTCCCTCTGTGCAGCTTTAGTTGAATCAGAGTGACATGATAATACAAAGAGGTAAAAGGGAGAAACAATGTTTCAGTCCTCCTTTATAGTAGGGTTTTGTTATTCTTGCTTTAAATTTCAGTGACAAAAGTGGTTCAGAAATCACTAACAAGAGTTTTCTGACATAGATGTGCCTTGTGTTCCTTTACTGGGGGCTTTATTCCTTTCTCCTTTTCTTTTTTTTTTTTTTTTTTTTTTTTTTTTNTTTTTTTTTTAGCTATTCTGAGGACTTCCAAGGATGGTATGTAGAGCGATTGTTGGGAAAGAAGGGAACATCATTTTAAAGAGAAATTGCCAAGCTTAATTGGCCAAAAATTGACACAAGCTAAAGTTCTACAAAATGAAATCCCTACAGCCAGTGCGTTTTCACGGTGAAGTGCAGTCAGGGAAATCAGGAATAATATTTTAAAAGGACTTTGGCTACAGTTCCCAAATAATCAGCTGTTTTAGCTGAAGTCTTGGCAGTGAATCCACCAACAGGCTTAAAAGCCTTCTGCGCACTGAGAACACTGGGGTGAGCCCTGTGTTTGCTTGATGCATGAGTACCCAGGCCAGGAACAGTCCCTGGGGTCTGCTGGAGGTCCCCTACTGCCAACCAGTCAGAAGTGTTTGGCACCTAAACATTTCAGCAAACTCTTAGAGGTCTTAGGTCTTTCTCCTTTCAGGTCTCCTTTCTAAGAGTTATTTGTTTCAAAACAAAAACAAAAAACAAGGAAAAGAAAGAGAAGAAAACTGATTTTGGTGAACTACTTGAACTTGAGCATACTGTTGTGTGTTGAGCATAGTGGTATGTGTTGAACGTGAACTTACACATCATTGCTGGGAACATCAGGTCACCCCAGAGAGATTCTTTGCAACCATGCAAGAGGTAAGCAATATTATTAACTAAGAAACTAAAGGAAACAGAAGAGGTGGCATAGCAAATCCAGGCTACCCTAAGATTACACACACCATTTTTTCTCATAAAGCTCCAGAAGGACCTGCTTGGTAGGACACTGGATTAACAAATGCATAATGACAAATCTTGCCCTTAACTCAACATCTCTTAATGGAACTCCACTGCTGAGGAAGACTCCAAAATCCTCAAGGAAATGCAAAAGATGCATAATTTTTATTTTCTTAAAATTTTGCAAACACAGAAACAGAGAGGACTGACTATCTAGAAATTAATATTTAATACACAACAGATGACTTAATTTTCCCTTCTGAGAGCGAAAATCAAAAACGAAGGAGAAAAATGGGAAAGTTGCTATGTCACAAGCCACAGTTTGAAATAGAATTTCTAAAGAAACTTTTCTTTCATCAGGTGTCCAAGGAAGACTCCTGCCATGCAGCGCCTGTTCCAGTTTGCAGAAAGCTGGGCCTGTTTGTTGTTTTCTTGCTTCAAGGACTACTGAGATTACTAAATCCAGGGGACCCAATTAAGCATCCTCCTTCTGATTGTTTTCTGGTGTTGCTGTTTTACAGTTTCTAGAGAGGCTGGGACCTGTGAATCTCAGTATATCCACCTAGCAAATTGTTTGGCAGGTTGTGTTTCTGTGAAGGTGAAATCCCTCACTTTATAGAGGGCCAAACTGAAGCTGCACTTTGGAATAAGGAAAATACCTTTTTATTCTATAATACCACTGCTTTCACTGAAGAGCAGTCTTGCACTGTTCTTCATTTGGGGTGATCTTTGATGCACTGAATGTCAACATTTTTATACTTTGTATTAACTCATTGTCAATATTTAGTTAGTTTTACAGGATTTAACCTTTTATAGCAGTAAGACCTCAGGTTACCATGTGGTTTTCCTGCAGTTGGCTACTTTGATACAAATGTCTGCAGACCAGAGAGATTAATATTTTAAAATGAATGTAACACATGTAATTATAACAGGCTATTGGAGTGATTTTAGGTTACTTTTATCCTAAACAAAACATAAAGCTGAACTGTGTGGTGTTTTCTTTATCAGACTCCAAATGAATAACAGCAGCATTGAGCAAATGAGTTTTATGTTGATGTATGCTGCAACACAGTCTCACTGGACTTATTTCTCTGGGATTACCTGTAAATCTAACATTTTCCCTCGGGTATTTCTAAATACTAATAAAATCATTTGGAGTTCTGCCTCCCCTTGAAGAACTATAAGAAATTTTGATTCTAAAACAATAAATCTTCACTTAGCAGACTGGTTTTTGTTTGTTGTTGGGGTGTTCTTTTTCACAAAATGAGTAAGGACTGTGTTGGAGATCTTATTTTGGTCAGAGATCAGCGCCAAAACCCCTAGTAACTCATTTTAATAATTTGATCAAACATCTTTAAGAGCAGATTGTTCTGTGTTATCTTTCTGAGTGGGCTGTCGCACACCATACTACATTATAGCAAGTGCAGATCTCCGTATGTGCACAGGTGTTCTTGTGCACATGCGTACATGTAACTTGGTCTGCATAGGTGTGTGTGACTTATCTGTGTCTCAAACAGAGTTGCATAGGACGAAAAGTAGATCTTTCACCAAGAAGATGTTAGTAACCTCTACTATAGTTGAGATTCAGACCTGTTGAAGCCAGGATTCATAGAGAGGGATTTTTCTGTTGTATAATATGTTTCTCTGTATTATTGTGCAGTAAGGACACTCTCCTATAGCCCATAGCATTTATTTTAGTACTTTTTTTTTTTTTTAAACAGCATATTTTCCTGTACAAATGTTATAAAAGCTATACGCAACAGGTTTATTTTACAATTCAGTTAATTTAAAACTCCTGTGTGCTGGTCCAATTTAAACAACTGTGGGAGATCAGACTGAAACAAACAGAAAAAAATTACTTCCTCCAATGCTGACTTTCAAATTGGTTGAAGGACCCCAGAGATTAAACGATGGATGCTTGGTATCTCTCTGTTAGGATCATTTTTTATTTTTAATAGAAAATTTCTGACTGAGACAAAAAGGCCAAGCAAGTTAGTGCCTAGCAAAGTATATCTCATGTGGATAAGGCAATGGGAAAATAAAAAATCCCAAACATCATACAGCACCTCAATCCCTTTACATGAGCCAAGCGTCTTTGAAGCTAGTAGTAATTCATCCATCTATGGATCTACATCTGTTAGCTTAATAGGTGACACAAGGCTGGATTTTAAATGAGTCTAACCCAATAACCAGACTTATGTAACAGGCTTTTCAGGAAGACAGAGAAGGAAGCCTTAATGTTAAGAAACCTTAGCTCAAAGTATCAGTTCCAGTAGCTCCAATGTCTAACATTAAACCTTTCTGTCTGTCTGTCAGTATAACTTTCCTTTGTATTTGGTTTACTTTGGCTATCACATTTGCACTAAGGCTCCTTTTGCCCTGCCGTTAACCTATGTGAATACACAGGTGTGTGCATAATACATGAACAAAGAAATACTATTGTTTCAAAGAATTTCTTTCTCATGGTTGTTGCTGCAAAAAAAAAATGCACATCACATGCAACCATTTTTCTTAATCACTGCCAAAACGTTACTGATATTATGTGTTCCGCTCTCTGTCACTCAAACTACATTAAAAAGCATAGTAAGGTGTAAGTTTCTGTAACTTGGTTGTTCATAATGAAGGTTGTATCTTGTTTTCTTTTACAGGGCTGATCAGGCAGAACATGATTTTCTCTTCCTGTATGCTGGTCTAACTCCACTGACTTCAGAAGAATTACTCTTGATTTATTCTGGTGAGAGATGAAGAGGCTGCTGATTTTCTACCTTAGATGAGTTGCTGGCACAATAGCAGAAATATTATATGTGTTGGAGAAAAAAAATATGGTGTGCAGAAGCAGAATGTCCCACACAACTCAGTTAGTTCAACTTAAGAAATGTTTTCTCTCAGAAAATGCCAATAAACCAGAGCAACATTTTATTTAATGGTGTGGAAAAATTCCACAATATAGCCATATGAGAAATGTATTTAATTTTCTTTTTTTAAGCAAGTCAGCAAGTAAGGCAAGAGTGCATATTACTAAGTTTGCTAGCACAGCCTAGAAGAGCGTATTGAAAGATCCCCTGTAATGCAAATTGGAAGCAATGCTAAGATGGAGTGCTTTGTGCAGCTGCAGAGCACTTTGCTGAACTGATTGGTTTCAGATGCTGTGAATCTCCAACCTTGTTATTGGCAGACATTAAAGCAACAGTGTAAACCTCTTGTGTCTTATTCTCTCCTGATTATACAGGATGTGGTGGGACAGAATAAACATAGCAAGGCATCTTTGCGTTGGAGACGGTTTCAGCGATAAATACAACCTTGGCATAGGGAGGCACAACTCTTGTTGACTTCAGTCAGTGCTACGCTGGATTACTCTTGGGATGAGTTTGATCCTCAGTCTCTTTCTAGTAATGAGTGCTCTGGCAAGAGCATTAAGCACTACAAGCAGAGAATTAGCAGCTCCAGTATTATCCATGTTGTCAACAGACATGGAGAGCAAGCAGGAGGCAGAAGGAAAATATTGTGTGTGCTTTACTGGTTTACAAATATACACTGATTAAATCAGCAGCAACACACTGACAAAGTTAGGACTTTCTTCTGCTCCCCAGTAAATGTATGTAAATAACACATATTTAATACATTTTAAGGCATTTATTTAGATGCATTAACTGCAAGGACAAGTAGGTGGTTAGAGAGGACTGTAAGAGGACTAGATGTGACAATGTCTTTGAGAGTTATTCACAGTGCCGAAAAATATTTCATACATACAAGTTGCAAAGCAGTATGTAACCTACCTTGAAAATAGATTGTCAATATCTTAACATGAATAAGGAAGCTCACGTTGACAGTACAAGAAGTCTGGGAATGTTTATGTATGTTCTTGTTAAAACTAGTGTGTTTAATTTCTGTCTGAGCTCCAAGTCTTTCTGCTCAATATGATTTTATTTCATGACAGGGCAAGGAGGGCTACAGTCTGAAAGAAAGGACTAAATTTTAATAGCCTCCAAATAGAAAAAAAAAAAAAGTATTGAGACAGAAAAAGAAAAAGAACCAGCAGCAAGCATCAAATGAGACAGAAAGAAGTAACAAAGAAATTGGCAGTCAGAGACAGGTGAGAAAAGAATAGTACCACGCATACCAGGTTTTCAGAGACACATCCTCTCTCTCTCTCTCTCTTTCTCTCTCCCCCTCTGTCTCTCTCCCCCTCCTTTACACACTTAGTAATGAGACCACTTGCAACCAGCATTTGCCCTGCTCCTGCTGCATCCCTCTGGCCCGGGTCCAGTGGGACTTGGACCAAGCTGGAGGTCAGAGGGAGGCACAGGGGAGGTAGCTGAAAGGGTGCTGGCTGCTTCTCCTCCTCTCTCCAGTGCTTCTTCCCCTCTGCCCACATCATGGCAAGCGGCTGTGCTTTCCCCGTGCGTTCAGGAGAGCCTATGCCCAGGAAAGACTGGGTATCCCACCTCATCAGTGCCGTCAGCCGGGGAGGCAGTGTCTCTACTGCCAGGCCCGACCCCCCTCCACTGCGCCAAGCAAAGCGTAGTCATAGAGAGATCTGTCCTTGAGTTTTTGTGCCTTTCTCTGTTCTTCCTCCCTCTGTTCTATTTGCTCTTTCTTCTTCCTTCTTTTCCTATGTGTTTCTTAGAGCACGGGCCTGATCTTTTCCCCACAATTCTGGAATACCAGACGCTTCCTGTGATGCTGGGTAAACAACAGTCTTCTGAAAAATCCTTTTGTGGAGTGGGGGAGGATGGCTTGAACCTTTTTTTTTTTTGGTGTTAATCACACATTTCCCCTGAGTTTTGAGCTTAGATGACTACAAAAGAAAACTGAAGACTGCTGTTAAAAGTCTGTGTTCTAGTTATGCACAGGTTTCTGATTGAAGATCGGGGAAATCATATGCTGAAGACAAAGGCCGTTATACATTTTTCTGACAGAGAGAATATAGCCCTAAGGTTTCTTACATTACAACACCTGAAAAGAAAGGGGCTTCCAGCTAGTTAAGGTTTGTTTCTGAGCTAGATGAAGCTATGCAAGCTATAAATTACCAATAAAGTCTCTTCAGTATAACTGCACCCAGAAGTTATTCCAGGCATTTCTGTGGACTCAGTTTTGTGAGTTTATCTGTATAAATGGTTTATAGAAATAAACGTCACATTCCCTGGTAAAATGAGAGATACATGGAGCTTCTATCGTGAATAATGCAAGCTTATCAGAGATAAAAGAACTGATGAATTATAGCTATAGTTTCCATATTTACTACTACAAGCTTTAATTTTTTATCCTATGAACAAGTAAACTGTGAAGGGATGGATTGATTTCTGATAAAACAAGAGCTGATAAAAGCCCCAGTGCAGAATGAGGTATATTTGGGTTGTTTATAGCATGCAATTAGTTTTTCTCCCTAATCTCCTGACCTTCGCTGCTGCTACTAACTCAAGACTATCCCCTCAAATGAAGTGACACTGCAAAGCAAACTATGCACTTCTTCCTGGCAAAGGTGATATAGGACAAACCAACACGAAAATAGGTTTTATCCTAAGCTATAGGTCTTCTGTCAAGTTACAGAAGCATAATTCCCTTGCTAGTCTTTCCTTTAAGGCAAAGAAGATTTAAAAGAATGCTCTGAAAGTAGCTTCTGGGCTTCACCTAAACTAGTCCATTTTGATACACTGGCGATCAAACAACATACAGAAAAGAAAATTATACACTTAATCTTCAGGTAGTCATTGATTCAGAGAATGTTTGTTGGAAGGTTCCTCTGGAAGTCATACAGTTCATCCTCTCTCCTGAAGCAAAATTACCACCAGCTGTAGATGAGGTAAAGCATGACTTTGCCTTGTCAAGTCATGAAAACCTCCAAGCGTAGAGATCCTACAACCTCTCACTGTTCCAGTGCTGCACTTATGATCTTCATTAGGAATTTTTCCCAGATATTTAATCTGAACCTCCCAGCTGCGGTAAGTGTTCATTGCTCCTTTTGTTGTCATTTTCTTCCAATGGAAAGAGTTTGGCTCCACCAAATCATAAATTCCTTTCCAGCTACTGTGGGCTGCTATCAGATAACCACCCCGTCACACTGAAAAAGCCCATCTCTCTCAGCTTCTTCTTGAAGGTCACGTGCTCTAGGCTTCTATCTTTGTAGCCTTTGTTTGACACTCTTTCTCCTTACCTTTCTTGATATGGAACCCAAAACTGGACACAGTATTTTAGGTGCAGCCTCACAGGGGCTGAGAAACGATGCATAGTAACTCCCCTTGATCTGCTGTCCAGGCTCTTCCTAAAGTGTGCACTTTCCCTTATTTGTGATGTGATTGCAATGCTGGCTTATATTTTGCTTGGTATTACTGCCACTTCTGGACATTTACATCAAGACTGCTACTCAGCCAGTCAGTTCCAGACTGTATTTGTGCATGAATTAGGCTTTTACACCCACATGCAAAATTTACACTTGAACTGCATAAGATGTCTGTTGACCAGTCTTCAAGTTTCTTGAGGTCCATCAGGACTGAAGCTTAATCAGCTTAATAATCTCTTCCCCTTCTTTACTGTCATCTACAAATCGCTTTCCTAGTGTCCCAATTACTGATGAAATTATTGAAGCATATAAGCCTCAATTCCGCTTGCTCCTAGCTGCCAACCAGATACCAAGCTATTGATTACTACTGATTAGGTTGTCTTCCTTGTTCAACAACGTGCCCATGTTTTCTGCAAACTTCCTTTCGCTACTAGCATACTTACTAAAGTTACATTACTCTCTAAGTCTAGACCTGGGTTTAGCTCCACCTGAGCTTTGGCCTTCTCCCTAAGTACTTAAGCAAACAAATCTTACATTTTTCCCAATCACTACAGCTGGCTGAGGCATGTGACATATTTTCTAAACTGTTTTTCCCATTATATGCCCAAAATATCCCCAGGGTTCATTGGTCTTGATCCAAAGACCACCAAAAGATAAGCCTCTGATTTCATACTGGAGCTGTACCATCAAGAAGCTCTTTTGTACAGGATGCAATCATCCCTCCTCTTCTTCTCTCCTCAGAGAAGCCTGTGCCTACAGTGCACATGCTGTCCCACTCAGTCTCTGTGACTGTGCTCACACTGTAGCCCTGCAACTAGTCGTGACCCTGCAATTCTTCCTGACTCTTGCTCAAGCTCCATACACTAATGTAGAGACCTTAGAGGTAAGTCTTAGAATCCATTCATCTCTGAGCACAGACTTGATTCACTGGCCATCAGACTCTGTCACAGAAATACACTAGCTGTGGCAAAGCTGATCAAGAAACTGATCAAAGATCAGAAGCTTTATGAGAAACACACTAAAGGAGAAACAACAATCTGTTTTTAATGGACAACTCTCAGAAATATTCAGAAATAGTCATTGGCCCTGGGTAATGTCTGGCCTTGATTCTGCAGAGATGGCAAAATTTATAGTCTATCCACCACTTTTACTGAGTGGCTGAGGCATGGGACACTTTTTTCCTAACCTTCTTCCTTTCCCCCTTAAAGTCTCTATGTGCCAAGACTTGAAAGCAGACTGCCTATCACTTGGATAACCACAGAGTTATCATTAAGTCACAGCATGCACCCGCCCTACTTTGTGTCTGGATTTCATTCAGTGGCCCCACTCTGACAATGAATACTACAGGTAGAATATACAGGGTGCAAACCAGATTATTCTTCTTCTTCTTCTGTCTACGGGCCATTATATTCAGCTTTCTCATTGGTGTTTCTATTATTTTATAGTTTATTTCCTTTGGTACTCTTGGATGAATTTTATCTGTGCGCTCTGATTTGCTGTACTTGAATTACAAGAGCTGCTCCCTGGGAATCACTGTAGTATTATGTCCATCACTCTGGTATTTGCATATTTGTCTGCCAAAACAATTATGCTCCAAAATCTATCTGAGTCACTCTTTTTTCTCGGTAACTCTTTTGGCCATCTGTTCCATTGACAGTGCTCCATTCCAGCATGTAATTGTAGCCACATTATTCTCCATGATAGCTTCTCTGTGTTGCCCTCGAGTTTCTTCACAAAATCTGTCAGGATGGGTGAGGTTTGCTCTGGTCATTGCTGTCTTGGACAGACTCATTTACAAATGTTTCATAAATATTAACCTATTCACTTCAGCCCAATGCACCAAGCACATTGTGAAGAACAATCTCTACAATCATTCCTCATTCTTCTCAGACAAATTGTTCAGAATAGATGCTTTTTAGCCACATAGTCTGTAAATGTAACTGTATCCAGGGTCTGGTGCTTTGTGGTTTTCATCTCACCAAAGAAATAAACGAAAGTTTGCCTCACTCTAAACTGCTGTTGGCACCTATTTAAAGGTGATCACCCATCCCAACTTAAGTAAGGATTGGTGAAGACTTACTAGAAATATGTCCATTTATACAAGCAAACATATCCTTGAAGTAGTTTCTTCAAGAGCTGTTGTCATCACTGCTGTGGTTTGTAGACTGATTTAGCTGCTATTTATGGACTATTGATGTTCCTAAATTACATGAATTTGTAAACACAGGAGCATTATCACCTTATTTTCATCAGGCAATCCTCAGTGGTACTTAGATGAATAATTTCTTTCTAATGGGAACTCTGATAAAAGTATACAAATCTCAACTTTCTCTGGGATCAGTTCCTCTACATTAGGTTGAGAAGAAAGCTTCAGCTTCTGTCCCATCCCATGGGGCATCACAATGTACCAACATGGAGAAAGTGCCTCACAAGCTGACACCATGTTTATAAGTAACTTCCCTTAGCATCCACTTCTGTTTGACATAGTTATTGACAGAGACAAGACACTCTGCTAGATGGTTTGGTCTGATCTAGCAGGACCGATTTCATCTTCTCATGTTCTTTCCTTCATGACTCAAAGTAGAGCCTAAAAGGGTAATGCCAGAGCCCTGCCTGCTACATAAACTCTGTTTTACTGTGGGCAGCTGCTTGCTACCTACTATGTTGTGCTCTACTTCCGAAGTAATCAGGTTGGTCTCTGTAGAGTCATGATTTTATACGGAAAAAAAAAATATCTGTGAATGAGAAGACAACTTTATTCCTGTCTGTGTTAAAGGTGACTAAGGCCACAGTAGCAGAAAAGCTGCAGAACAGGGGAGATCGGCTGCAGTGACAGAAAATGGCATACAATGTTCTTCTACCCATAGATATGAGGGCACCTGGGGAAAAGGCTGAAAATCAGTGCCTTTTGGTAAAAGGGTGCTGTCAGCCTGATCAATAGCTGCAGTGACAACCCAAACTCCTGTGGACTGCTAGCAACAAACACAAACTTTCTGCATTCAGATAAATTCCCTTGGGGATAGAGGATCTGTTTGACTTAAAATATACATCCTTTTTCTGCACCTGTTGTGCTGAAATAGCCAGTATCCCTTCTTATTTTGTGGTAGAAAGGCTTTGGGACTAACTCATCAGAAGACAATACTTCAGGTATAGTATTTTATTGTATTCAGATAAATTATTTTCCTTAATACTCAGACGTATTCTTGGGACAATAGGCCCACTTGTAAAACATAAAAATGCAAGCCAGACAATTTCTTCCCCCTATTACCTTGAGCGGTGGCTGTCGATCCGTAGGTTTTCTTCTTTAATATAATACTGATTTATGGCTTTATGAAATGTCTATGTTCTGACAGTCTTCCCCTATGGATCTCTCTAACACATATCACAAAGTCTGCTTGGTTTTTGCACTGTGTTCAGGATTGTCCTTTTATAGCAGAAATAGCAAGCATTATTTGTGCACTGGAGTATCTCATGCTTTATGACGGTTTAGGGTAATGTGGAGTGAAGGTGGCCCAACTATAAAAGCATTCAATTTACCTGCTACAAGGTAGTCTATCGTAGAGTATGTTGCATTGTCAGCAATATTATTGTTTCATGCACTGAGCTGACTGTGCCTACCCATTCTAGCAAAGTATTTTAATACCTATACAAAAACTCATATACTTTTGTATCTTAACAACCCCCCTATATCTACAAAACCTTAATATTCTTTGCTATGTTTTCTTTTAAAATACCTGTGAAATGCTTACTGGATTTTAGAAACATTAGATCAACAACCCAATGACCTATGTTTATCTACTGAACTGAACAGGAACAGCTACTGAACAGATACAGGCACTGTGAAAAGATTGACATGCTCATAACAGGTGACCAAGAAAGCCTGCACAAGGTTCCAAGCATCTCCACGCAGTTTCTTTTGTCTTGTCTATCTGCAGCAAGACCTCTGTGCATGCTACTGAACAGCTGATGCAGCTGAAGACTTGGATTTGATTTGAGCTGGTGACCATTGCCTGTGAGCATTCACCTTCTTTATTCTAATGCAAGCTACAAGTCAAAACTCACCTGGGGTCAGTTTCTGAAAAGAAATAACATACATCTTCCCAGACTTGGATGTTCCTGAGGATTTGCAGCACTGCTTTTCTCTTGCACTGTCTGACTGAAGAATATTAGTAGTATGCTGTGGAGGAAACGTTTCCTACCTCTGTATTCCTCAGTAGATACATGAAAGTGTCCCAGCTCCAGCTGCCACCTTATTTAAGCACAAAATCCTCAGGAAAGAAAGTACTTTTTTTTTTTCTTCTTTTTTAACAAAGAAACAGTCAACTGATAGATGATAAACACACAGTGGGCAAACAGCTGGCTCAGTGTACCGAGACCCTTGCCAAAGTAGTAGCATATGTTTAAGATGTGCAAGAGTATATTTATTCACTCTGACTACGAAGAAATGAGTAAAAGTAAGAGAGAGACTCATTTTGTGCCTGGTAGGCTGGTATCTTTTTTGCTGCTGTCTATTATTGACTAGATCACATTGACTGTGATGCTTCAAACACTGTAATTCATCAGACAGATGCTGACTAGCTACTTGTTCATTGTTTATTTATGAGCAGGGAAAGATTTCCAAAGGTGTTGAGATAATTTAGAACCCAGCAATCAATACGTATATATTTTTTTAGGTTACAAAATAATAAACCTAAGTTAAATTATATTTGTTGTGTGAGACTGAAAAAAAAATGAACCCTCAAGGGGCAAACAAACTGTTGTTACTGAAGGAATTACCCATTCAGGATGGACTCAGCTGCCTAACTCCTCATTAACTATTTATCAGTTCCTTGGAAGGAAAAATCTACTATACAGTGAATTCCCATCAATATTTAATATAGCAGTGCCTGGAGCGCTGGACTGAGTTTCTCACTTGTGCAGACAGCATAAGCAAAGTGTATACTGCCATATCTCTTAATGGGGGAAATCTCAGATAAATCCCAAGGCTTCTTTCTTTTGTTATGGTTTACTTTATATACTTCTCAGAATTGTTAATGACCTGTTGCTGAGTGTTTCTGCAGGGTTCATGCCAGTCTTTTCCTTTCACACACACAGCAAGTGCACTTATTGATCATCAAGCAGTTTCACCTGAAAGCCAAAAATACACCATATTGACTTAATGCTACCATCTTCTGGTTTGAAAAGTGCGTTTGCTAACCTTGCTAGTTGTCCATTTGTTTAATTTTTTTAATGTGATGAAACTATCTCATCTGAGGGGTTTTTGTTTTATTACCCTAGTTTTGGTCCCTGATAGACAAAACACACACTATAAAAATAATTGGGCCATCTTCATTAATACAATTTTCTTTCCATTTCAGAATCATCCATCATAGTCAGAAAAATTCACCAAAAGCTTGCTAGCTCTTTTGCTATTTCTATACTGTCTGCCTGCCCGTGCAGTTCCTAATTATAGATACTCTGCCATCACAGTTAAATTTACAGCTGCCAGATTACAGCTAAATTGGTTTTCATCAAACTTTTAGCCAAGCCTCAGTTCTCAAGCTCTTCCATTTTTCACTGTCCAGGGCCAGTTCCTGACCTAGTGTGACACTGCAGCAGGGACAAAGGAACATATTAGTGTTTTACTCTGACAGTGTCATATCTGTCTAACCTGTCCTGAAATAGAAGTGTAGGAACTTGTTTTGCACTGCTCTGTGGCAGAAGGTTGTCATGACATTTGTGAAGTGGGAACTTCACAAAGTAAGATGCTGCCTACTGAAGAACACTAAATGATCATGGTCTCAGTACTCACCGCTATCCCCAACAAAGGCAGTGGTTTGGTTTTTTCACCTCAAAGCAGTAGAGACTTCCATGGATCTGCCACAGGTGGAAGAGAAACAGCCAAATGGGAAATCTCTAAAAAGCTAATAAAATAACTCAAATTAATACTATTTTTAAGGTTACACAAACTGACTATTATTTTCTTATTTACTCTGTCACCCTGTTCACTGTAACCGAATGAATCTGCATTGAACTGTCTGCAAAAATACCCTGCTCTGAGCTGGAGATAACCAAAATATTATTCTTTCCAACAGACTTGTACACAGTAGCCTATTCATTGCCACTTGGGCATGAAGTAATCTCCATTACCTATCTCCCACAGCAGGCACTGAGGCAGCAGACCTAAAGAAAAAAAAAGTTATTTGCCTATTCTCAAAGCTATCTGTCATACACAATAATCTGCTAAAGCCTTAGCAGCCAGTGGTGATGTGATACGAATTTGGCCCTTTTGATTTGATTTCCTTTACAGCCTCAAAATGTTTTGCCTTTAATTCTTTTTCTCTGGCGGCTCATATTGCTCCACGACGATCACGCATTCTCTCCTTGTTTCATTTTGCAGCCATTTGGGAACACAGTGGCAACATGCCATGAAGATTGAGCTCATTCCACTTCATTCCACTTACTCGACTGTTCCACTTCATTCTTTAGTCTCCTCAAGATTTATTAGAAAGTTTTATCTTATGTAGCACCCAGTCCTTCTGCCAGATGTACACAGAAGCTCTTAAAACTCAAAGCAATCTGTCTGTCAGAGGAGTTGCCAATGACCTTTTTACAACATTGTTGACCTGTTAATCTAGAGCTGTCACTCAGAATGCAGAACTCATTGTATTTCTGGTAGGAGATTCCCCAAGAGCGCGTGGTTGGACAAAAATGGCTAGAATTAGCAAAACATATAAACAGATTTTAGGCTATCATTAGAAATAATGGTATCTTACAAAATTTTAAAAAATTAATTATGGTATTTGCCAATTGCTGTAATTTATTTTCAGATGAGGGACTTGACTCAGAAAGCTAGTAACATCTACATTGCTTTTTACGTAGCTCTTCTTTGGGGATAATACAGTGTGTATCCAGCAGATAAATCAAGCCCTCAGATGATCATGCCGTATTTTGCAAATTTGAGTTGTTTAATTTGAAGGTATTATCACCAATGTCCACTTCTACCGGAAGTCTCCTGCCCACTTGCATCCCTATCTGCTAACTATGGTTTATAAACCAGACCTTACATTTTTGTATACCAGTTTGTCTACTTCACAAATGCACTTAAGTATTAATGAAACGTAAGTAATTGTATATGAAATGTTAGTTACAATACAGATTTGAACATTTGCTTATCTTCCTGTCTTTCCCTCAGACAGTGAATTACAGTGTGCTGAACAATTAGTTTGCATGCACAGCTCATTAATTTTGAAGAAACTTGAAATTATTGTTCTGGCTCTATCATTTCAGATAAACTATTCTTCTTTTGGTTTTGTGCTTGATTAACACCATGAGTTTCCAATGAGTACTCCACCTCTTAAAGAAACTAGTAGGACATTTCAGAATGGAAGTTTCATCTTGGAATGAATCGTCAGAAACAGGCAGCCTGTAGGCAGAAGCAGAAGAAGGAGCAGAAGTGATGGGATACCCTCCTCTGACACTGTACTGCATCTGAGGGATGTGGAATGAAGGAAAGACCTGTGACCTGTGACATGGTTTAAATGACGAAAATTGGCTACACTTTGGCTACAAATTGGCTCAAATACCACCTGACTCCCACACCCGGTGGGTACAATTGGGAACTGGGGAGAACCTATACACTGTGCTACAGGAGGAGAATGGTAAGCAGCAGTGGAAAGGGAGGGTCCTTTTTTATTTGTGAGGATTCCTGCTTTTTTGTGTTCATCTGTGACTTATTCTGTGTCCAAGCTTTTTAGCATATATTCACTTAAATGTAGATACATAAATACATATATTAACATATTCACTTTATAATAACAAGGTTATAACCTCGCTGCAGTAGCAACTGTGCCTAGCTGTGATTGTGTACCACTAATTCACTCAGGCATTACATATATGTGGTCTTCTAAGGTCCTCCAGTCAAATGTAATAACAGTATTATGTCAGAGTTTGGTGGAATAATTCATTTAGCCTATTCATGCATTTGTAAAGCTATTAGAATAATTCAGAGTCAAGCATACTTCCCAGAGGAATACTGTGGTCTTAGATCGGTATTTACTTTGAGATCTTTGCCTGAAATGAGTTAAAATAAACCTTAGCTGGGTTTTAAACATATCAGTCCCGGTTTGTTCATCTCTGCTGTTTAAGGTAATTTAAGAAAAAAGGCCATAATCCATTTCAGGAATGTATTTCTTACAAAAGATTTTTGGATTAAAACACTTCTGAAGTTTGATTGACACTAGTTAGTGGCCCTGGTGATGTTCCTGTTACATTTAGAACGTAAGAACAGCTGCACCAGGGCAGACAAAAGGTTTTTCCAGTGGCCTGTCATGAGACTGTCATTAGGGAAACTTAGAAAAAAAAAGCTTCAGGAAAGGATAAGCATAAAAAAATCCTGGATGCAAATGCACTCCAACTTCACTGCTAGAAGTACTTAGTCTAAGGTATAGATCTCAACTGTATTTTTATTATGCTATCTGCTTCTTCGGAATGGTGTGATATGTGTATAACAGCCTGTGCCATCCCTGCTGTTTTCATTCCTGATGACCTCACTAGTGCATTAGCTAGAGTGCATGTATCTTAACATAATGGTTTTCCTCTCTCTGTGGAAATAACTGGAAAATCACTAAGGGTCAGGTCACTGTCAACTGTAACTGATCAACGAACCCCCACAATGGAAGAAGGCTCAGAGGAGATGGGCTTATGAAGCTCAGCGAAGAGCACAAGGAGTGACCACAGCTGTTGTAAAGAAAGCTGAACTTACCCCAACACAACGGGGACATAAGTATGGCCTTTGTTTAAGATCAATCGCTCTATCAGTTGAGTGTGTCAACTGGTTGTGTAAATGGCCTTCCCTGAGTTAATCAAAAAGGTGTGAATGTCTTCCTAAGCCAGCCAGACCAGCACGGGGGAAGTGTACACGTGGCTCAGCCCAACACAAGCGTATAAAAACTGAGCAACTAACAAAATGAACTCTGAAGAGAGCAGCAGGCTTGAGCTGGCTTCAACCCATATATTCCTTCCCAGCGACCAGGGATGCCCAGCACTGTGATGGTAAGCATATAGACACTGGTAATGGGAATCACATTTTTATTGTTATTCAGCCGTATATCGCAATTGCTTTATTATCTTTGTGTTATTATTTCAGGGTATTATTGTATCTCTCCACTGAACCAAAATCCCATGTAATGTCAAATATCTTAAAATAAGTAAATTTGGTATTAAAACATGAAAACCATCCATGTGTGGAATATCTAAAAGAACTTGATCAGAGAGAATTGAACTCTAACTTCAACCTAGTCCAATAAGACAGAGGCAAAACTAATTTTGATCATTTTAATTTGAAATGTCTTCTAATTGAATTCAAACACAGGCATTGTAAGATTGTAAATCCCATGAAAGAAGAGTAATTGTTTATGGATACAGCTAGCAAGGATGGCATAAGATTAAAGTACAAGAAGATGTAGTTTGAATGTTAGAATAAAAATCTTCATGGTTACATCTCCAACATTATGGAATAGCTTCTGAAGATAAGGTGAAGATTCAACACTTGGCATTTGAAACTCTGCTGGCAAAATCACTAGTGACTACACCAGAGGAATTTTGTCTATCTCTGTTTCCAATAGCATGTAATTTATTTTAAATTTATTGCATATGCTTACAATACTGTTTCTTTCTAAATGTAATGTCTTTGGTTTTCTTGTCAATGATGTCTTTATCATTACCTTAAAAACAAGATAAAGATAGTCACGAATATAATTTATGTTATTAAATGAGAAATATATAAATTTTCAGGTGGAAAAATCAAGCTACAGTGATCTAACTAATGTAGAATAAAAAGAACTGAATAAAATGCAGTTTACTCATTGTTCAGATGAGTATAAAGATGGAGGCCCCAGAGGAACAGACCAAGGCAACATAGTGTTCTTAAGGATTGTTCTAGTCAATTTGAAAGGAAGCAAAATGCAAGAAAGAAGCAGAGGAAAGAAATGTAGGGAAGCACAAAAAAGGTGCTGTGAAAGAAATTCTTGCAAGATGCAGTTATTGCCTGGGGATCACAGAAGTGCTACAGCACATAAAACTACAAAAATATGGTGCACACAAAGGCTACTGACTCATACCTTTAGTCTCCCCAAAATTTTAAATGTATTTCTGTGATAGGGGCGTACATAGACTTTTGCCTGCTGCTCCTGTGAATAAAGACTCTGATATTCCAACCTATGACGTTTAGTGGATTAAAATGTAGCAAAGCGTTCATGTATGGTAATCTTATTCAATGCGCAAGCAACGGAATAAAGAAAATGGTGGTCATTTTAGCAGACCAATAGGCTAAAAGGCTTCTTTAAAAACCGCTACTTTTCTCTTTAGGGTGAATAATCAAGTGTTTATAAGCCTCTTTATATATTTGATTCAACTTTACTCATAGAGTTAATGCAATAGTCAAAGGTGTAGGTACAGAAATATCTATCTGTGAGAAGCAAGAGGATCTGCTACCTTTATGGGGCTTGCTGAGTCCATTTGCATCCAGTTCTAGTACCCACACCAAAAAATGCTGAAAATTATGAAATTGTTCTGTGAAGAACTACAGAAAAGAATGGAAAACTGAAAAGCAGGTTATTATTGATCTCCTAGAGTCAGTCAGAAGGAAACTTAAGCATCAACTAGAAGAGAAGGATGGTATGAGACCACTTATACATAGCAGATAAAGGCTCGATGAAATCAAAAGAGATAAAAGCTGTAGCTCAGCAAATTTGATCCAGTTGTGTAACAACCAGTTTTATAGTATCACCAGGTTACAGCTGTCCAAGGATATCAGATTGTCCATCCCTCAAACTTTTTAAATCCAGGACTAGACATGATTTGAGGAGAGAGACTCTTCAGCAATCACATAGGCCGAATGCGGTGAATTCACAGGGACTCTAATATTTAAGATCAGATGATGACAATACTAATAATACAATTACAATAATACAATTGCAATATTACAATTATTACAATAGTCTTTTCTGGCATTTAAAATTCTGAGCCTGAAAGTAATTTTTTTTTAATTTAGTGCCTTTCATCCAAGGGATTTTAAGTGCTTAACAAACACTAATTAATTAATCCCCTCAACACTTGTGAAAAGTAGGTAATTATTACTAAATCTGCTTTGCAGATATGTAAGCTGTGGCACAGAGAGGTTAAATGATTTGTCAAAGGTTGTGCAACCAGCAAATATCAGATCTGGACTGCTGGAAAATCTAGGTTGTGAGTACCATTATAACTATGATAACTGTATTATATTCCGGATAGAACAACATTAATCTTCTAATTTCTTAGCAGTCAGCTGGTGTTAACTAAGCATTTGCAACAGTAAAAAAGCAGATCTGAACAGAGGAGGTGAGGGACTGGAGTGCTGATCTGTGAAGCTGAGAGGTTAGTGAAAAGATACAAACGAGAGAATACAATTTATTTAACAAAAACAAAACCAGCTGTTGATATTAATAAAGTTTGGGGTGCAGTGCTTTTGCTTTGTCTAACAAAGATGGTGGAACACATTTGTAAAGACTTTAAAAGGCACTATTTACTGAAGCTACTCACCACAGACAGCACACTCTGACTTTCCATTCACTATTTGATTAAATACAGCTTGGTGCTGCCTGGTATCAGCATGCAGGGTGTTCACAAGTCCTGGCCTGGATTATTCTGCATTAAACTGGGCAAAATTCTGATTTCACTGAATTCAGTAGTAAAACTCTTCCAGACTTCAGTCTTTCAATTCGTGTCGCTCCAAACTCTCAGTCCAGATTAGACTTTTCACTGTTATTACATTTTATTTCTCCCCTTATGCTTGCCTGGGGAATAAATTTTCCCTCTTGTTTGCAGCATCTTATTAAATTGGCCCACGGAGAACATGTGAAAATGGAATGAAAGCTCTAAGGCATACCTTTCACAGTGTTTTCTCTGCAGCATACTTCCTGAGTTGAGGAATTTGGTCCTAGTGCAGTTCCCAATAGAAGAGTATTTTGGGTACCACTGGGGAATGAAGCCAGTACAGCAGTATTTCACACTTCTGGTTTCCTAATGGGGTGGCTCCTACAGAAACCATGATACCTTTAGGCAAGTCTTCCTGTTGACAATTCAAGAAGAGCTGAGAAAAGCACACAAAAAGGCACTATAGGTTGCAGAACTACAATATCATAATGTATTAGTGAGTAACAACCTGATGATCTAGCAGTGATCTGCAATCCACAGCCATTCCTAACTTCAGGGATCTACTCAAAAGTCACAGCCACAGGCTTGAAGCAGATGGTCCTAGAAAAGTACCAAACTCAAATGACTTGGACCTCCCAGCTAAAAAAGGAGAAGACAAAACTCCTCTCCACGTTCCTTTGTAAAATATACTTAAATTGCTGAGTACCTAAAAATGGTACATTATAATTTTTGTTCCTGTGGGGCCACTCATGCATCATGGTGGATTCTCAGTGTCCAGTGGTGATTCTTAGAAACACAAGAATATGACAGAGGAAAGTATCTCCTAGGACTGAGACCATGAATTCAATGCCTTGCTACTGTAGGCAACCTTGTTTCACATTACTGCTTGAATAACCATGGGCTAGTTCATCACTGCCAGATTGTTATGACTTCTATGACTGCTTGAATCATCTCCTGTTTGCATATAATGTCAAGTAAAGATGCTAATGTAAGACTGAATGCAATGCATTATTTCGTTACAACTCACATTCAGCCTCATATATTTCCCTTGTTTACAACCAACTATATTTTCTGTATATTCTCCTGCACGCTCCTTGACTAAGCAAGATCTATCCTCATACCTGCAGAATGCAACAAATCAGAGGATTTTCTTTTATACTTTGGAGTGAAATTTGCAAGCTTCTGAAATCCATTAATATATACACTTTTTTTTTTTTCTGTTAGCTGCAAATAAAACACAATTACGTTAGGAGACCTGGCACAGTATTCTGAGATTTAACACCATTTAGTTGCATAATGCAGATATTCTGGTTTTTTGCTGTTAGGTTACTTATTCACTGTGAGTGAAATCCAGATCTCACTAAAGTCCAGGAGGAATTTTGCCTCTATCTTTCTAAGCAGACCAAATAAAAAACTCCAACTGTAAAAGGTCTAGGCCCTTACACATGACTAAGAAGTTATTGGCAAGCAAGGCTGAATACTTTCAAACAATTGTTATGCATATGCAGTACAAACAATAGTATATTGTGTATGTGGAAACTTTGTGCAAGTCTGAGACCTTTACTGCTTCTGTATCTTTTGATGTTAAACTGCCACTTCTTTTAAAATGCATGCTACTAAATTACAGCCAGGTCTTATAAATCAGTAACAAAAGCAAAGAGAAGCTAGAGAATATCAGGGTAATACAAGTGTAACTACAGCTGTCAAATGTAACCTGACTTGCTTTTTAAGTGCAGTTGCTTAAATGAGTATAAGAAAAACAGTTAAATACAGTAGATGAGGAAAAGGGTAAAGGACAGTAGAATTATCTCAGAAAAAAAATACAACAAAGCATCTGTTTTTTTCAGTTCTCTAAAGGGTTGACATGCAGGGTACTGTTCTTTTTCAACCTTTTTTCTTTTTAAATGCTTCCAAATAGCTTTAATATATTCCATCTATGCTTAGACAAAATAATGAACTGACAGGTATATGATACTTCGAAGGGATTAACTGACTGCTGCGGAACAAACTAGATCAGCTGCAAACTAACTCAAAAACTTAGTGAACTTACTATTTGTAGGTCCTTTCCAACAGAACAGCAATAGTCAAAATTAAGTAGTCTTTCTTTGAAAATTGTAGTTATTTTGATAAACAGTGCTGTCAGAGCAACAAACGTGAATGCCACAAACTCTAGATCATTCACTTTCATGTAAGCTTTACAAGGTTTCTTGTGAGAATACTTCATAGTTAAAGTATGTCTTCCCTTGGGGATCACACAAGCATTTAATTTTCGTTTTGGCATTGGGCCCGTTGTGTTTATGAGGTTCTTTGGAGAAGTGGAATTGATGACCGCAAAGGAAAAAATGAGAGTTACTTATTTTAAACCATGATTATAACCTTTCAAGATTTTCAGAAAAAATATGCTTTCTTCCAGATATATATGTATAAAAAGGGACTTTGTTGCAAAAGGGCTTTAGAATTCCCTATTTAGCCTACCAATATAAACAGTCATCTATATGACCCCTTATATACTATAGGGTTATTTATTGTGCTATAATGGCATTCTTTGCTGTTTTGCCCAGTTACACCAAATACCATATACTACACTTTCTTGATCTACAATGCACAGTATTTTTGTTGGCAAGCCTAAGTTTGCAGGTAAAACTTCAACTTCATTGAATATTCTTTCATTTTTCACATAAGCTTTTCAATTATTAATGAAAATTTATCATACATTCTATTAATCTTGATTTCTCATCTGTCACATATTTAAATTTACACTACAGATACAAGAATCCCTCAAGTCCTAAAGCCTATGCAGTGGAGCATGATCTTACAGGTACAAGCCATGCAAGAGAATCCCTGCTGTGGCAGGTCTGCACAATATTGGCAGGACCATGTTAAGTGTGCTGCTATAGCTTTTCTCATAAGTGACTTGCAAGTCACTCTTTCTGACAATTTGCATGGATTCTGGGCACAATCAGTTATGTTTTCTGATCATACACTAATTTTCTTTTACTGTAACTGGTGGAAGATTTAGGCACTTGTAGGCCTAATGCTGTTGAATTCAGTCCTGTAAAACTCTAGGCATCCTTTACTGCACTGAAGATAATGAGAAATGAATATGCTCGGTCTCGCTCAGTGCCTTCCAGGAGCAGGAACTTTAACTGAGCACTACTGTACAGCAGTTGCAATGTTAGTCGTGCACTGTGTTTGAATAAAGAACATCCATTCTACTGCTTATTAGGTCACGTAGACAAATGCAGAATTTAACCTCAGGGATCTGTTAAATGGGAAGATGTGACAAATTATGTGGCAAACTTCTTCTACTAAAGTTCTGATATTCTAATGCATGTTAAAGGAATGCCAAACTGGTCAAATCCTAGGTAACTTAGTAATAAAAAACCCCACTGTGATTGTTGACTTCAGATGTCGAGTGTCACATTCTGGTTTGATATGTGTGGAGTTTTTTCCTTTTCCTTTTCTTCTTTTTTTTTTCCCCCTGTGAAGTAAGGTTTAACAGTTACACAAAAATAACTGTTACTCCTATTTCTTTGCCCTGAGAAGATGCAGTGACATTTGCAGAGCAGAAAACATCAGTTGTCACTCAAAATGAAAACCTTTTTACTATCATAATTGATTGCAGATCTGTTGATTTCATCAGCAGTCGTTAGAGTAACATGATTTTCCACTCTGTTTCTGCCATATGCCTGATCACACAGAATTTCAGAAATATAAAACAACTACTGTTTGTTTTCTTTTGTTTATGCAGAAACATTAAATGCTCTAACGCAAAGAATACACAGTGGATTTTTCAAGATATTAATAATCCCTTCTAATTAAGAAATCTGCTTATGAATTCTTTTCATGATCATATTTCTACCCTTTAATGATTTATCAGTAATTGCTCAATTCTTTGCTTTGGCATTTCCCCTCCACAATTGTAAGACAGTCTTACATTTTGGAAATGTTCTTTAGTCATCTGTTAGCCGGATTCCACCATCTCCTTTGGTTTCTTCACTTTGAAATGTAACTTTGATATAATTAGTTCTGAGAACACCTTTCCAATGTCAAATATAAGATGCGTGTCTTTGGAGTGCGTATGGCAAAGGTCCAAAATGAAGGACAGTAAAAGCAAACGATTGCCAAAAAGATGTGAAATTAATTTCTTAACTGTACAAGTCTTCTGTAACTTCAATTTCAAAAAGTAATATTTTCATGAACAATTTTCATTAAGCAGTGCAAAATCTGTACAAATGCTAAGCTGAGATGGAACACGTTAAAAAAAAAAAAAAAACCCATAATGAAACAAAAGAGATTGCAAGTGCCAAAGGAGTACTTTCTCTCATCTGAGCTTTTGACATTATGGTCTAAGAAAATAAAATTGTCACATTTTCTTCTCTAACGGTACAATGCTTTGCAAGGTTATGGCACAGCTGATGATAAGGAGAATAATATTCACTTAGAACTGGCGGAAAGCAGACAATGCCTTTCAAACTTCTGCAGTGTTTTCATAAATTCATTCTCCACTACATCCACAGCAGTTTCTGATAATGAGACTATAATCAAAGTCTTGCTAAGCAGGCTTAAAAAATTTTAACCTTATTCCTTTTCTGCTTCTGGCTTTCCATGACCATTCTCAGACTGGCATTTGTCAAGCTGACGTCTGTTTTGTTGGCATAGATCATACATAGCAGCTAATTCTGCTGTGTTCTTGTCTGGCTGAGTCTAATCTGTTGGAATTCAAGAGTCAGCCAAACTCAGTATACTGTATGCCATAGAGAAGGCTGCATACGAAATCTACAACAGAAATGCTATGTTAGCAGACCTCTCTGAGTTAGGAATAGAGAGGGTTAAGAAAATGTTCTCCTAGTCCTTTCTCCCATGCCCCTGTCTTGAAAGTTATGGTTTAGTTGCTTTCCAAAATGTCTTTGATAACTCTTCTTTTTTTCTTTTGTGTATTGGAATTGACACAAACACAGGACTGTAAACGCCAGGTAGCCAGTCATGACTGTGAAATCTGCTATTTAAAAAACACTTGGGGTTTGCTCTTCAAAACTCTACTCTGAAAACTGTGCAGAAACATATTTTTTAAATGAAAGGGCAGATTTTCTCTTAGTCACATGATTCTAACAATGTTTTTTTTCCATGAAAAACACTGTTGTACTACAAACAGTATAGCTAAAGACACTGCAACTGTCTTCCACATTGCCTAAAGTAAATGTGTCTTCAGCATTTCATCACCAAAAACACTGAGATTTCTTTTCTCCAACTGAGACCTTCCCAGGTGCATAGCTGCACACAGACTTCTCCAGGATTTGCTTGCTAATTAATTGTAATAATATATATCAGCCTTGTTTCTGTTTGTTCTTTTAACCAGATAAGATTTTCTCCACAACACAAAGGACCTTGTTCCATTGCTGCAGCACCGGTGTTAACTGTTGTTCCGCAAAGTAAACAGCACTGGTGAGAAGCTACACCCAGTATCCACTGAGGTAATCTTGATGCCATGACAGCAGCCGTCTTGAAGACCAACATCTGCATAGGCCACGTGCCACCCGTGGCACATAACAACTCACGGTCAGGTCTGTTGCTTCTGTTAAGAAAGCAGCTCCTCTGCAAGTGGCTCTCCAGCGTGTAATGCACTCAAAGCTTGCATTAGCAAAGGAGATCTGAAGGTTCCTAAATGGAAAGACTATCTAGTGCCATTTAGCTAGCTTTGCACACAAACTTCTTAGAGCCGTCTTTAGACTATAAAACTCTGCCTATTACTTGTGCTACGTATCAGAGCAAGTGGCTCCAGTGCTAAGAGAGCAGAGCTGTAGCATGATCTGTAATAAGCTACCGAGCAGCTCTTTGTTGTTTGGGTTTTTTTCCTGTTGATTCATTTTCACTAATGTGAGTAATGTTAGTTGATGGGCGGTGCTGTGTGAGGAGCGAACAGTGTCAAAGTCTAAGACTTTGCTATGCACTGGAAGATATGCACAAGCCAGCACGTTTTTTTGCAACAGATACGAACTGTTTATGATTTTACAGCTTATGATTCATACGTGAAATGGGCAGCAAGAATAATGGTTGCAGTTTTGCAAACTTAAATTGAAAATGATCCTGAATGTTGATTAAATTCTGAAAAGTGTTAAAGGGTATCTTGCGAATTTTTTTACTCTTGTATTAATAACAAAAATTAATATTCATGTTTACTACATAGGGCTTGAAGGCAATCAAGCGGAGGGTTTCCATCATGTTTCCAGATGATAACAGTAGTCCACCCTGCCTTGATCTTCTAACTTGTTTTTCTTCACTTATCTGAACATAGACAGGAAAAAAACCCTGCTAGCCGTCCATCCCATGCAACAAGACTTAAACAAGCAACGAACAAAAGACAGCACGCCCATAAACAAGATCAATTTTTCCCCTAAACAATGTATTTCTACACAAAAAAGAACCACATATACCTGCAAACACCAATTTCTTGTCGTATATTATTTTTAATTCAACATTTGATTTGACCTGCATGTGTACCTCTCCTGGTTTTCTGTTGGTTGGTTTTTTTGTCTGTCGGGTTTTTTAATCTCCTTCTGCCTATTTTGAAAATACTGCTTAAAAACAGGGTTCCTAAGCAAACACTGATGTTCTAGACCAGCAGGTGCAGTTACTCAGTGCAGAGAAAGCATCCTGAAAAGCTAACTTTGCCCAAGCAGACTCTGGAAAAATGCAGTCTCAGCATAGGCATTTGAACAGCATGCAACATAAAATACCATTTAAAAATATCACAAGGTCAGATGGGATTATTATTTACCTTAACCAGTTTCAATCCTGCCATGTCATCATAGGAGCTGCACAGATGCTGAAGTGAGAGTGAAAGCCTGCTCATGTAATGTAATCTGTGTAAAGTGTATAGTGTAACGGCTCAATACAGAGCTTTTTGCAGGAGTGAACAGGAATCATTGGGAGAGCTGTATTCTTACTGTCCACCATATCTGATTCCTTTTTTTTTTTTGTCTTATACTTGAGTTTTACAGTATAGCACTTAATCTTTCTCGCACCTACGAGCTTTAAGTACTTGTTTCTACAGTGATAATACCAAAATTAGAGGTTTTGTAAGATACTGGCTCTGTAATAAATTAAGACTGAGCAATAGCTTTCAGAAGTCTGTTGAAAAGATCTTTAAATTAATGTCTTCAATTTGGAGACTGTGGAAGAACTAAAGTGGACGGCAAAAAGGAAAGTTACACGTTTATCCTAGGGCCACGGGTTCTCTTGCTTTGGCTTTATCCCTGGGTTATTTCAGTTATCCTTATTGAGTCAGTGTTAATGACAAATCAGTGCAATGGGATTTACTTTTTGTAAAGCCAGAAACTGTACACAGGATCTTGACTGGGTAGAAACATATGCTTTTATTTGGACTTTCAAAATGACAGTATTAAAAATATTTCAACTTCACATAGATATAAATTTAGAGCTCTTTAAAATGTATCACAAACAAATTCCTCATAATTAGATATTTAGCAAACATGAACAAAAGAATTTGTAACGGCAAACAAACGCGAATTTGAATGGCAACACACTGCATCTAAGTTATTACCTCTATATGTGAAGGGAACATTACACTGAACTTCAAAGTGGATTTTTATATTGTCTCAAGGGGTAGATAAGTACCCTCCTTCCATTTATGTTTTTGAAAATCTCCTCCCTTGTAATTCATTTTATCGCAAACTTAAAAAAAAATAAATCATAAAATGTCAATGTGAAGCCAGGAAATCTTTTGTTTTCTTCTCAAAGTTTTCCTCAATGTACTAAACTACTGAAGTTTCCAGACTAACATCCAAGTAGTTATGCGCTGAAGAGGTCTTGCCTGATTTGTGAGCTGAAGCTCTTTTGGCTGCGCAGCCAGACACGCAGATTTTGAACTGACAAATTGGAAGCAAAGCTGATACCTGTAGATAATTTTCATTAAAAACAATAGCAAATTCCTAAGAACCATGTGCAAAAAGAGGTATGTATGATTTCTGGACACAATAACAAGCCGGAAAATGGCTCTGGATGGTACCTCCCCCCCTCAAGTTGCCTAGAATTCATTACTGTATTTTGTGTTAAGGCATTTTCTTTTTTTATGCAAGGATCTCAAAATTACTCCTTTGAACATCTAAAAACATGAACTTATTGAGCCTCAGTACATCACAGTAAAGTAAGCATATATGTTATCTCTGGTTGGTAGAGTGGAAAATGAGGGTTAGAGAAGCAAGGGAGTCACCAGACAGTTTAATGAAAAGAGTATCAAGAATCTTCATTTAACTCCTCTGTTCTAGCCAGCTGAAAATACTCACACACAAAAGTAAATACTGTGTCAGGTTCGTCTGCAGTCATTTCATTCTGTTCTCTTCCATAAGATCATTTCTTCCTCTCAGGACAAAAAAAAAAAAAAATAAAAAAAGGAAAAAATATTCCATGTATGCAGTAAACACACAGAGTCTCTCACAGGTAAATGTATTTGAGAGGGAAAAAATATCTCTGAGTTAGAGAAATCACCTAGAAAGAAAGCTCTTATCTTACTCAAGATTATTTGCAATCAAATGATGAATACACTCCTCTATAAAGAATTCAGTGATTCTCTCTAACAGTATTATTTATGCCTTTGGTACCTACTCCTCTCACATGGAAATTAGTTTAAGATTTTGTTCTGTATTACTCTTTGACAGCTTACAGTATCAGGGATTACAGTAAAAGATGAGAGAATTTGTAATGATTAACCATTCTGTTCAGTTATTAATTTGCAAAACGAAGCTGAGATTGCTTCTAAGTCATTTTTCAGCAACATATTTATGGGATCAGGGAGTGATTAAAAAAATAAGAAACTGTGATGCATTTAGGTCCTGAAAAACACGTTTCTAGGGGTACCACTGATAAACAAAAAAAAGCTGCATTTTTTTTACAGTCCTTTTAACAAAATATCAAAGATGATTTAAACACAGACCAGCCAGAGTAATATACATTTTTCTGCCCGGCTACCTTTAACCAAATTCTACTTAAATGTAAACACAAGACTTAAAGATTCACATTTTCACAAAATTTAGACAAAAAAGTTTTGAAATGCAGCTATATTCTTCACTGATTTGCAGTACACACCCATTTTTCCAGAAAGGTCTTTCCTTAATTCTCTGGGTTTTAACTAAAGGAAAAAACCCATGGGATTTACTTGTTTAACTCACTTAAAGTCACTGGAGGTCACATCAGAAAAAAGCTGGATTGGGCCCTACTACTTAGTTTTACTTCTGTAGTACTACTCAAATTTGTAAAAGGCAAAAATCGTACACAGAAGCTATGCAAAAACATAGAGATATCTATGTTATCTTCTGTGTTTTGTGGGTGTGCAAGTCTCTTTGAATGGCAAAGCAAATTACTTAAATTACTTTTACAATACTACCCACATTGCAATGCCAGAAGTCATTTGTATCTGTTTAAGTATTGCTCAACAATGATAGAAATACCATGTCTATTTTTAAGGGAAATCAGAAAAAAAAAAAAAAGAAAAATATGCAGGTTTATCACTTTTCCCTGAGACAAAGTCTTTAGCTATGCTTAGTTTCACTGTTTTGAGGTACCTGATCAATTAGCGTAGCGACAGCAGCACAGCATATCAGTACACTGAAATTCGGTGCAACTACCGAGAAAGTACACGCTGTACAGTGTAATGTTAAAAGACTCGTTTATGCTGTGAAGCGGGAGATCCAGGGGCAGCTACAGAGGCTTGTCAGAGGCAGTTTCACACGCACTGACTGTGCGTAAGTACTGTTTTTTTAAACGCTGTATTCAAAACAGTTCAACTGACATTGAACCACTTCTTAACAGTCTTTACCTTTCTGCCAAACAAAGGCTAATGCCAGAGGCCAGTGGTACACAGAAGCAGTTTACAACTATGATATCAATAATTGTTTAATCATGTAATCATGAAAATGGAGAGTGGACGAGAAGTTGGCGTGATCCTGGGTATTGGGTATTTGATGGGTTCATATGAATTGGTTATGAGGCAACAAAAAGCTCGCTTTCTGTTCATTAAAGTATTATAATTTTACTCGCAGAAGTAATTTATTTCTTATTTTCAGTCTTATTTCTTATTTCAGTCCTAAGGATTTATGTCTTTATATTATTTATAAACTAATAAGATACAGCCACCTACAGCTTGCTTGCTAAGTAAAGCAGGGGAAAAAAGGTACCTTCCTGCCATAGTCTTTTTTTGGAGGGTTTTTCAGTTATTAATATTTTGACTCCTTTCCACAGCTTTGTAAGCGTTAAAGAAAAACCTAAGTACTATAGTCCTGCAAGGATATTTTATATAATAGATTAAGCTCTGACTCTGCTATTAAAAGGTGTTTTAATACCTGACCCCTCACTCTTTCCCTCTGATGCTTCCCACAAGGCACGAACAAAGAGGGAAAAAAAAATAATTAAGCTTTCCTTACAAAAAAAGTATTATTTGTTCTGCTTCCTGTAATGGCAGTGATTTCCACATGTCTGTCCGTGCTGGAGAAAAGACGACTAAGGAGACGTTGGATGTGCCCATTCCTATTCAAAGAACTCAGTTCAAACACAGCAAAAAATTGGAAATGCTGGGTTTCTTTTTTAATGAAAAGGCATGAAAAAGTTTGGTTTTATGGTGCCGGTTATACCTGGGGTATTCGGCTGATGTACTTCGTATCCTATTAAGACTAATCTACAGATGTCAACATCGTAAAAACAAGGCTGAAGGAGACTACAGGGAGACAAAATTTAGGCAAGTTTTTAGGCCTTTGATAATAAGGATTTGAAAATTGTACGTCTCCTTTGCTAAAATTAAAATAATAAAAATATATACAAAAATAAAAAAAATAAAATAAAACAAAGAAATATAATAAATAAAATCAAGGGATCGGAGTGTTTCTTTTTAACTTCAGTCTGTGCTCCCTCGCGTCCATCACTTCCGAAGGGGGGGGGG
>RSEF01000031.1:45797982-45833565 GCA_003993805.1 Himantopus leucocephalus | reverse complement strand
CCCCCCCCCCCCCCTTCCCCAGCGCTGCACCAGGCTAGCCGCTTCCCGGGGCTCGGCCGCCGCCGGCCCGCGGGCGCCGAGCGAATGCGCCCCCGCCGCGGCGTGGGCGCCCCTGGCAGCGGGGCGACCGGCCCCTGCCGTCGAGCCTGCTCCCAAGAGTTTGGGGTGGTTTCGAGGGGGGCGCAGGTAGCGGTTCCCCGCTTGTGCCCCGGCGGGCTCCTGCGGCAGGCGGAGCTGGGTCCCGAGCCGCCCGCCGGTAGCGGGGAGCCGGCGCCGGGCAGGGAGGCGGGGGTCTCCCTCCCCGGCGGGACGGAGCGGGGCGGCCGATCCCGGCTTGGCGGCAGCCGCGGGCGAGATCGCTGTCAGGGGCGGCAGCCGCGGCGGCGGGGTGGCTTCCCCCATGCTCTGCCCTGCGCTGCCCGCCCGGCGGGGGGCTCTCCCGGGCAGGCTAGAGGTAGCCGTGAGGAAGCGAGGTAGGTACGCCACCCCGGACCAAGGGGGATGCCGGTGTCGCCGGGGACAGGACGGCGCATCGCCGGTGTCCCCCGTCGGGGCTGAGCGGTGCTGACACAGCCTCCCCGCTCCCATCGCGCCCAGGCGCGCCAGAGGGTCTCTGACAGCAGGCTTTGCATGCGGTTCGACGAGCCTTCTGCTGGAAAGGGAGGTTTCGTTTAATTTTTCTGGAGTTTTCCCTGATGTTTAGCATCAGAAAAATTCAGTCCTGCTCCAAATGGTATCCATGTGTTTGAGTAGAAAGTCACCTGGGTGTTAAATTTTTTGCCTTGTTAAAGTGTGTGTGAGCACACTTCGTTTTTTTTTTTTAAACCTGTCAAGCTAGTCTAAGTAAATTTGGGGACATTTTATCTTAGGTTATCTGTTTTTTATGCTTCTGATACTGCTGTTTGGTTCGAGATTAGCACATTGATTTTTGTCACAGGTCATGTTTTTTAATAGATCTGTGTTGCCTGCAGAAAACTCCTCTACTCGGTATTCTGGAGTGGCTTCAAAATAGGTGATGCAGAAGTTAACGGGCAGAATTTTCAAGTGCCCAGAGTTAGCTAGTCTGTCCAGCACTTTAATACTGTGTTCCTGGTAACAATGCCTCAGCAATAAATAGTTGGCACAAAAAGCTTGAGACAGGATTTATCCAAAGTAACAATCATGCTTGGGAATGATGAATATCTGTAATTTTAAATGGCGATCTCTCTATTTTCCTCTTTTTACATGTGTTAATTGAAAAAAATTGCTCAGAGTAAATAAGGCAAAAAGTTACATTTCACATCACACTCATCAAAGAACATATGTCCCAAAAAATGGCTTGCCTCTCAAAGCCAGAGTTTTTTCTGTTGTTAGGCAAAATGAAATATAACTGCTGGGGAAAAAAAAAAAAAGTAATATTCGCAAATCCCACTGGGCAGAAGGAGGATTGTTGAAAGAAATAGGTTTGGCTAAATGCACATAGTGCTGGCATAACAGCTAAAATACTTCAAAAATAACCTTACATTTAAGATTTTTCATTTCTGCTCTCTTGTGTGTGATGAGCTTACACATAGGTAAAGATGTTGAAAGTACAAGCGATGCTTACCTGATCAGTAGGTATTACGCATTGAATGGATTTGTAAGGATTCTAGTAAGTTTAATCATATTTTATTACTGCTAATGAAATCTCTTCTTAGTCCAACATTAAGCGTCAGCAGACTGCAAAGAAAACCTAGTTTTGTTATTCTTCCAAACACTAGAGGAAGAGTTACTTGTCAGATGTTTCTAAACCTTCCCTATTAAAACCAAATATTTTTTCTTCTCTTAAAATACTCACTGGCCCTCACAATGGAAGTAGCTATTTGGACATGTCATGTTTGTCCGTGAGTTAAAAACAAAAGAAAGAGCAGGGTGCAGATATATTTCTACTTTGTTGTATACAGTGTGCCAGTTTTGGTGTGCTTTCCAAGTTACATGATAATTACAGAAAAACAGGCAAACACCTGAATGGTAGCTGTAAGAGACCCAAAGAAAAGAAAACATTTCTGGTTTGAATTCGTTTCGTCGGAATCTAACCTGAAGGCAGAATTCACTTTGGTTATCAAAATTTTTAGAGCAGTTAACAATGTTGCAAGAATAACTTCACAGTGTTTTATCTGCTTCCAGAGACAGACTCAGGAGATGAACAATCTGGTTTTTATACAGGTAGAAGTAAGTAGGAATGCTTACTTGGTGATAACCATTTGAAATTAGAAGACAAAATACACTGTCATACTTCAAACACAAATGCCACCATTGTGCTTTAGCTTACTTCTTTAGTGTATTTATTCAGAATTAACAAACTGCTGTAAAACTAATTAATTAACTTCAAAAATGAAGTGTTGATCATTTTGATAGTGATTAAAGGCACTCTAAATTAAGGTTTCATCAAAACTTTGAAGAATTTAATAATGATCGTACTTCCCTCAGATACATTGATGGTTAGATTTTTAGTATGAAACTCCAGCAATTTATTGAAATACGTAAAGATCTCATCCTTACTAAAAGACACATTAGTAGTAGATGAGTGGCCCAATTGATAAGCGCTCCTGGTGTGAACAGTATCTGGTAAATAAAAAATCCTAAGAGTCTATTAGTAAAATTCGTATTACATTTCTTGGTTAGTTGCCAAAGTTCCGCTAGAACAATTAAAAAATGTTCTGTGGTCATTATTGTTAGCATGGGTGAGTGATAAAGTTGTACATTCTTACATAGCCTAAGTATTTTCTCAGAAGTGTTTTAAGTATTCCCATGTCTTATTTTTGTTATGTATTTAATTATCAACATACATGAAATGCCATAAATGCTGTAGTGCAATTCCAGGTGAGAACATGTTTAAGTATTAGGATTTCGAAGTATAATAAAATAAGGGTTTTTAATTTGAAATTAATCCTCAAGTAAGCTTGAAAATGTGTTCTAATATTTTTATTATTTATGTAGGCTTAGAATGAAGTGTGCATAAATTCTAATTATCACCTTAAGGTGCATTAGTCTTTCAGCATGGTTTGCATATGTGTTCCTATATAGGACAGCAAAATAATATTGTTAAAGGATATTATTCTGAATCCAATGCTTAAAATAGTTTGGGTAGTTTATTTTGTAATGGAACATATTTATTTAATCCCTATTACTAGTGTCCTTGTAAGTAGAATTCAGCCAAAATGTCATGTACCTGGATCAAATTTTGAAGCAGTTTCCTTGCTTAGTGCGTGCTATTGCTTTTAATCTTGTCAGAGTTCAAGCTGAACTACTTGTAATTATTGCTACATTTTTCTGTGTGCAGGATTGTGGTTTATATTTAGGTATTTCCCTATAAGTTGTTTCAGTGACAGCTTATGTGGCTTCATAAATTGTTACTAGTTTCAAGGTAGTTAAAAATAGTTGTATTTCAAGTCTAGTTTCTTCTCATACATAGGTGCCAAACCTCGTGGTCTCAGGAAAGCAAGTATTTTTTTATTAGGAGTATTACTGGATTTGGCTGTATCTTATACAATAAAATTGTGTGTAAAGTTAACATCCACAAGAGAATTATTATAAAGACATAGGATGGTGACATATTTTCTGTTTATGTGTTTGTGTGGATAATAAAATCAAGAAATCAGATGGTAATTAGAGAATTTAGATACTGAAAAATCATTTCAGCTTCAACTGGTGAGTTCCCATAGTTAAGCTTGATGCCACAATTTGATCAATATTGCTGGAAGGTTTTTTTAAGACAGATATTTGGGAGCAGCCAACAGGAAAGTGAGTGGATGCTTCTGAAAATTCTGTGCATAGACCAGACTTTCACAACCTGGATGTCTAAACTTCAGTGAATTTTCTAGCTGAGTATTTAGGCACTGATTCAGAAAAGCATCTGACTTCCCTGAAGTGCATACCGACACACTTAAGTTCTGTTGCAGTTCTGTGGATGAATGGAAGTGTACTTAAGTGCCTCCCTGAACCAGCCAAATGCGTAGACTTAATTTTGAGGAGCTCTGACCGTGGCTGCTTATGCATGCCTGGCACTCCGCGGGAGCACGCTGACTGGATGGATGGATGCATGTCTGAGTATCCATCCTACTGTTCATTTATATGTGTTTGCAGATTTCACCATGGCATGTTGGTTGTATATGCTGAGGTCATGTGGCTGGTTTTTTGTTTCGTTTGGGTTTTTTGTCTTCCATCTAGAAATAGTTCTGCCCAGGTACAGAGATGAGGGAGACTATGCAAAAATGGTTGGAATAGGAAGGAGGCAGTTACGTGTGTTAAGAACAACTAAGAAGTTGGGGACAAAGAGGGGCAATATCAAGGCATTTGCTTTGGTTTTGGTATTCCGTGTAATTTCTATACATCAAGGGAAGTGTAAGTGCTTAAGTGCTTGGGATATATATATATGTATATACACACAGCTAGTTTGAAACAGCATAGCTTGTATTTTGAGAGCGTTTTATCCAGCAGCTTGCTCTGAGAGCTGAAGAAATCTCTGACTGATTTCTTGTAATTAAAAGATCAGTAGTAGATCCTTCAATTCTTTACGTCTACTTTCTGTGCTTTTAGTAGTTTCACTAACACCTTGTGTGTCCAAAAGAATATTGGTGTTTATTTTAAAAGTGGGGGTTTGAAACAGTTTCAATCATTCTATGGAAAAACTACACAAAGAACAATAGTTTCACTGGCTTCCACCTTCGTATGAAAGGCACCTTGTTAAGTGGTACGTGGTCTTCATGAAATGCTTCGTATTAAATCTTTTCCAAACGCGCATAGTGAGGACACTTCACTGCATTCTTTCTGCTAGCCCTATATCCTTTTCGAGAGGGACAGATAAAGATGAGCCTTTCTCTCCCCTGTTGCTGTGATCCCAGCAATCTACCAGCTTCATGCTGGGCTGAGAAAATGAATGAATGCAATTAGTCCTTCAGGAGTCATGGTCTTTGCGTTCATACGGAGAGGCGTATGTAATATATATGCATTCATATGCGAATATGTATGCATTTCAATGTATGTATATGTGTGTATATATGCATATATATATGTATGTATGTATGCACTGAAGTGTGTCATTAGAAGATGATGTGGTGTAGACTAAATCATGAATGTTGTGTGAGGAAAAGAAATCTCTGAAAATGATTTTTTTTAATTGGTGAACTCTTAAATGTTTAGAAAATGAATAGCTTCGCAAACTAATTCCTAGGTCCCATCTTCCAGCTAAGATCTTTTGTTTTAAAGTTAAAAATAATAATAATAAAAAAATATTTGTACAATCTGTGTTTTAGTTCATTGCCATCTTCCCATTGTGCTGTTTCTTCGCACGCTAGTAGCCCGCGGGTCAGTAGGTGGGCAGGTAGATAAGCAAGCACTCAGGCACACAAATGTAAAATGAAACAGAGAAGATGGGAGGGATATGCTTTGAGAACTCTGTGGGCTTATTAGAGTACCTTGTTACTGCCTCTTCCTAAACCAGTCTGTCGCTGGGCAGAGTACTGCATTGTTGAAACATTTGACTCTAAGAAGCCACGTAAAGAAGGCTGGTCATTTGCATCACCCTAGAGCAGATACTAACAAAAGTGCAACGTTTCATGGAGAAAAAATGAGTAGACAGTAGTTTGTCCATAGCTGTGAGATGGACCTCTCTTGCTTTGGCTCGCTGTTTGTATTTCAGGGGTTTTTTTATGCAATTAGAAGTATTTTGGAACTGGGATTTTCTTCCAGTAATCACTCTTTGCCATCGCATCCAGTTCTGAGCATTGCTTTTTTAAAAATGTATTTGGTCTCATGGTTAATCGAATCTTCCAGTGTTTCTGAATGGTGTAATTCACTGTTGAGAATAAAGGCCCCTGTTTTGTTTAAGTTTTCGTTGCACTCGTGCTTAAAATTTAGTCAGTCAGCAGCACACCAACATAATGAAATGGAAACGTTTGGTTTAAAATAAACAGACACGTTATTGAAATTGCTTCCTGGTGGTATTACAGTTATTGTGAGTAAGTCCTACTGTAATGTACTTCAGCATAGCTGAATGGAAGAATAGAATCCTTCACACATTAGAAGTCTTCCTTGCATTTTTGCGTTCTCCCCATTCATTGTAGCCCCTACAAGCTAGATTATAGTTGAGCTCATTTAAAATGGTGGGTATTATTTTACAGTGTGCAAACATGTATAGATGTACAAAATCCTCTTTTTTAAGAAACTGAGCATAGATTGTTACATTAAAAACCGCAAAAATCCCACTCCTACACAGTTTTTAAAATAATTTGTGTTAAAGTCAAGTATTTGGAAAAAAGGTTGCTGTTTCATAAGGATTGAGATACTTCCCTCCTGCGGAATGCCAAGGTTTCCAATAAAAGAAAAATACACCTCCTATATATATTTATTTATTTTTTTCATCTGGGGAAGCATCCTTCATATTTTACTGTTGACAAGTTGATGAAAATACATTGTTAGAACCTACTTTTATGAAAAAAATAGTTTGTTTATTTTTGACTGCTGCAAAACGTAGAGGAATCGTTTGATGCCCATGTTCTGTTAACTGGTATGCGAGGTGCTTTATGGCCATTTTTCTGTTTAAATGCATGACCAGTAAAAATGCTGTCGAAAGAAAAATCGGCTCACAGATACAAAAGAGTCCTGTTAATTAGTAAGATCTGCTTGAATAGCTAATACCAATTTATAGCAAATTCCTCAGGTTCCGCAATTTTTAGCTGAAAAGCCTTGAAAATTACAATTCTTACTGTCACTTGCATTATAATTTAGTGGAAGCATTTACCTATCCATGCTAATATATGGCGTGGAAAAAAAGGATCTTAGGCTGACAAAACTTGTAAGTACAGTATTAGTTAATTTTCACTTTGTTAATTTTCTTTTCCGTCATTAAATCAGCATATTAATCTAATGTGGAACTGTTCAACAGTAATACCCTCAATAAAAAATTTTACGACATGTTTATCACTGAGTAACTTTATATTTTTTTTTGTTTTCATCGAACTCTTGAAGAACCATTGTATTCGATAGGCACCATTTTTAGTTTTTGATGACAGTAATGAAATGGTGCTGGAGTGTAGAAAAGGAATGATTTGCTTGCGAATCATCTGGTGAGGCAAAAAACTGGAGTAAGAGGTACGTTTGCTTTGATTCTGATCACCCTCTGCTAAAATATCTTTTTGTTCTGTTCTTAAAGATAAAATTTGGCCTCATGACATTTAAAAGGATGCATATTTTGACAGAATGTATTTTGTGCCATAATTAATGTTTGCTGTGTAGTTCCAATGTTCTTTATTCGTTAAAATAATATAATTTTTTCTCCCCGAAATATTTCATTTTTTTGCTTGGGGATGGACGCTGGCCAGTGGTGGGCATATTCACACTGTGTGAGTTGTTCACCAGTAGTAGTTGAGCGCTGCGGCCTTTCCCTAGTGCATAGCAATGAAGGACTACCTTTTTGCTTTTGTGGACTTCAAAGTCGTATTTTTCTTATTCATATGATGGTTCAGAAGAACTTCCTTCTCTCTACAGACATGCAAATCACATTATCTTATCACACAGGGAATTGCTAAGAAATATATATATATAGTTATTATAATGCTAGTACTGTACTTAGGAATTTTTATTTTAATTTTTCCTTTATGTTTGTTTTAATTTTGTAAATAAATTTGGGTATCTTATCGCAGCCTGTGCCTTTGAAACTGGAGCTGAACACGTTCTAAACCTTTTCATCAAAACTAAACAAAAGATACTAAATCTCACAGTGTCTGATATTTTGTCGTTTTGGTAGTCGTGTATAAATAAAATATAGGTGTATTTTTTGTGAGGAGACAGAAAAAAGTAAATACTTACTGGTAGATTTGATGGTGATCTTTGTAGCACAGTTACCAGTCTCTGATGCTAGTTCATCAGCGTTAGATAAGGACTGCTAGCAGCTTTAATGATGTTAGGTCCCCTGGAATTGTTAAAAGTTGTTGCAAATAAATTTGCTAATTAATGTTGTTAATGAGCAGGGAAACCAGCTGCATTGTTTTTTGGGTTTTGTTTTGTTTTGCGTTTTGGGTTTGTTTTTTTTTTCCTTACTTTGGTTAATGTCTAATCAGATTTTAAAAAAACAGTTATGTATTCATACAGGCAGGGCGTTTGGTGAGCAGAAGTTAACAAAGTAGGAGCTATCAATCCTGCTCTCTTTCCTATTGTTTCCAGAAGAGAAGGAAATAAAGAGAGACTCTGGAATTTGAAAGTATTGACCTTCTGACATGCACACACAGCATGGTCATTGCACTGGCACATAAAGTGCCTTAAGCCACCATAATGGCAAACTGCATTTTTGAAGTTACTGATATGAGAGCCAGCTGGATGGGGGATGGACAGCCAACATTGATTCTGCAGCTATTTGCAAGTTACCACTTTAGAGCCAGACAGCTTCACTTTTATATTCCCAAATTTACCACTTAGGAATAATGTTGCTTTGTTCGGCTTAGCCAGGGATTTGCGACTGCTACATAGACTTAGAACCGTTTGGTCCAGAATTGTGTGGTCATTCTTCATAGAGATCTGCTTCACAGAGTAATTTCATTCATCTGGTGATGGGGGAGGGATGAGAAACAGTGAAGGGACATTCAGATATGGCATTCTTCAAGGAAAATGCACATCCACATTAGCTAGTCACTTTTTTTTTAAAGCTTTTTAAAGATAAAGGCAGAGATTTGCATCAAGTAGTTAAAAGCCAATTCAGACCCGTGTCTTCAGACAACATGTGATCTCCTGGATGGGGTCTCCATGTATAGTCTGGAAAAGACCTAATATTTCATGTACTGCCACAGCTCTTCCCTCCTCCCCCACTTTTTTTTTTTTTGTCGTTGTTGTTTGTTTACAGTTATTGCTCCAATACACTTATACATCTTTTTGCGGTTCTCTTGGGGCTTAGTTTATTAAAAATTAGTGATCCATCACTAAGCGGGGTACAGTACAAATACTGGTGCTCCCAAAAGGGAGTTTTTGTGCCAAACCAGAAGAAATAATAGGGATACAAAAGCTGCCAAAAAGCATGTCTCCCAATTGCTAATTAATCAGGCGAAAAAAAAAACCAAACCGAAAAAGCACCTCAGCAACTACAGCTGAATGTGGGACTGTTTATTGTAAATATTGAATAAAGATATGTTACGAGCGCATAGTATCTTTTTGTTGGTAGCTATGTATAATTAAAAAAAAAAGCCAACTGTGTGTCAGAGTTGGTGGGGATTTCTTTTACATTGATGGCATTGTCAGTGGATAGACCTCTTTCAAAAAAAGCTCATGCTACTTTTGAATAAAAAAAATACCATTTTGTCTATTTATTTTTTCTATCTGTTTTTGGGGTGGTGGTTATTAATAATAATATCTATAGGCAATAAGTGAAGCTTTAGAAAAGATATTTGAAAAAACTAATGTCTTCAGTAATCTGGGTTTCAAGGTATGGGAGAAAAAGAACCATTGCTGTGAATATCTGGTATCCAAAGCTGCCAATCACTTTTGGCACAGCTCCCATCATGGTCGCTGTGCCCGTAATTAAATGCCTGTCATTAGTGTATTTTTCCATAACATTTACAATGGAAAAGGCAAGGGGTCCTTGCAGAGCTATGGCTGTCAGGGGAACAATAAAAACTAATTACACACTCTGCTGTCACCATTGTCAGCTCTGCTTTTGGGGGGAAAGAACATGGAAAGTGTGTGCCTAATAATTATATATATAAAATTATATATATACAGTACCCAATTGGGGAAACTCAGTCACAGTGAAGTGACATTTACTTGGAAGTTTATTATCCCTGCATTCAAAAGATCTTAATTCTAGGGTTATATTTGTCCCTTCACTTATGCCTAAGTTGTATACACTTTTCCCTTTGCATTTCAGTCACTTTCGCCTTTCTCTCTTTCTTTCTGTCTTGCACACTTTCTGGTGAACTGAGCTTTCCAATAAAATTGGTGAGATCAAAGCCCGTATTTGCCTGCATTTATTAAGTGGGTGCAAATCATCTTATCCTTTGTATGCTTTTGCTTGTGTCCCACATAGTAAACTGGATAAAAAAAAAAAAAGCTGAATGAAAGCAGCTGGTTTGCATGTTCACCTTTTTTCTGGTTTCAGTCCGTGGTATGCAGGTCATCTGCAGTGAAATCAGGTTAAGATTTTGGAGTACTGCAGCAGTGGCTTTGGTGAAATGTGTGCCAGTTCTATTTATCAATGCATAAATATTTCCAAATGTTACAAGCATAAGTGCATAATTGCAGAGTGAATTATCTTGAATGCTGTCCTTAAAGACATTGAAAGAGTGAAGTTGTGCTTTCACAGTAATACTTCCTAATTTTTTTTTGTAGCCTGTAAAATGAGTAATTTATTCAAGCATTTTTTTTTTAGCCCACTGATTTAAAGAAGAATAGATCCTTAGAACCAGGATTTAGAGTATATTTATGTATGTATAGTTGCAGGCAGGAGCCGTGTGGGATTTTTGAGACTGCTTGGTGCCTAACTGTCGTAGATTTTACTTCTGCTTTTTTACACCCATAGGTATTTAAATACCTTCCAAGAAATGGTCCCTAAAGCTGATTAAGGAAAATAGTTTAAATAAATATCCTAGTTTTTAAAAGTTGCTGAAGTCAGTAGGAGCTGATGGGTACTAATGAGGAATGGAATTCCATCTATTTGTTTGAATTGTGTGCCTCAATAGATACTACAGGACCTAATGTTGGTCTTTTTTTTTTTTTTTTTTNNNTTTTTTTTTTTTTTTTTAAAGCACCGCCTTTTGGTGCTTTTTGATTGCAGTATTTTGGGCGCTGTTTGGATCTAACTCTATTGGAGTAAAAAGGTTCTCCCATTGCTTTGGATGGGAGTTGATTTAGGTCCTGTGTTGATGATTTTATGGTGTAGTTAATGAGTAAGAGTTTCAGTAGTTAGTCTTGTCAATTTTTGTGAGGCCATGCAATCTGCTTGAATCAAATCTAGTGAGAGGGTACAGCAGCATGGGTCCATATATTCCTGTGTGTCTTTGTCAGATTGGGTCCAAATAAATTCTAGACTGTGATTTTTTTAACAGTTTTTGTAGAGTTTGGGCCTCCACCTTAGTGGGGCTGAAGGGGATAAAAGTGAACCTGGTGGAATAAGTAGTTGCTTTGCCGTCAGCTGTTTCAAAAGTGAGAATTGGTTTACCATACGTGATTAGCAGATAGGCATTAGTGAAACTCTGAGGTGTTGGACACCTTGTACAGTGGAGGACAATTTGGTATGTGCCAAAAAAATCACAAATTTAAGATCATGAAGGTAAAATTAATTAGGTGTAGCGCTATATATTTTCCAAAGCACTATATGCAATATACTGCTGTCTTCTAGACAGGATATTCCTTAAAGACCAGATCTCAGTAGATCCAGTTGTTAGACATTAGGGCCAGTTTAATGTTACTTGTATGTATTTGTAGTGAGTTGCCTGCAACATTCCCAGAAATCTTTGAAAATTTTCTGTGAAGTTGATTCTTTAAAGGTATTTAAAAAATGTCCTGTGAATGTTTAAGAGCTTTCTATGTTGAGTTCACAAATGTCGTAAAGGAACGCATACACAATTTTATTGAAGAACTTCTGTCTTAAACAGTCCTTAGTCAAACTACATTTACAAAAAATACTAGGAACACTTCCTGCAGAGAACATGATCGTTTTGTAGCACGCTTAATAGCATAATCCTCACTTAAAAACGTGAAACACAAATCGGTCTCTCAAAAGTTGTTTTACAGATAGGAACTTCACTAGCAGTAGTTCTGTACGTTTGATGAGGGTTTTGAGAGCATAAAGAGATTCTTCATTAAAATAAAAACAAAAGTGTTGTTACTTGCAGTATCTTTAATCAAGGTGGTATGAAATTTCTCATTAAGGTTAAGATTCACATTATCATAACAAGTGACAGTGTGGGTGAAGAAGGAAAATTAATTAAAGAGGTAGATCATACTCGTTTCTTATTATATCATGGCAATTCACTGCATTCAAATTCCAAGCAAACCTTTTCTCTATATTTCAATTATATAAAACTTACTTGCAAAGAACACTTTATGAAGAGAATCTCCTTATTCACTGTTTCTAGTCCAAAGCACGATAGTTAGCTTTAAAAAAAAAAAAAAAAGTATTTTTAGTGATTTACAGCATCACTTTAATATTACTTTTTCAGACCCTGTCTCTGACTGAACTTCATTTTATGGCTTACTGTAAAAAGAAATCTCCGTTTTCCATTTTTCATACTAGCTGTCTTGATTTAGTGCTGATATAATGGCCTTGTTCAGAACAAAGCATTTGGAAGAGTTTCCTAAGCACTTTATTTTAGGTGTAGAGTTTGGAGTGAATATATTATTACTGATGAAAGCAATTTTGCCTTTGTAACTTCCATGAGTAATCAGACCGTTGCAGTGCCCAATTAGGATTTCTGTACTGTTTTTTTCTTATGTACGACAGGGGAACAATTGCATCTTCCTTGTGTTTGTGTGGTTATTTTCTCCGTCAAACTAGTACAGCGGACGCGTACAAGACTTGATCTTTAGATTAAAATTAGTATCAGGTAGGTTTAGCCCAATTGTCTTGAATTGTCTGTTTTCTTTCATATTCAGCCCTACTCTTAAGACAAAATGTCCTCTGCTTTCCACACTGTAATGAAAATGTCAGCAATAAAGCACGTCTTGGTAGTGTCTTAGTCCCAAAAGTGTGGTGATGTACCCAAGTGAAAAACTTCTGTGGTTTTCAGTTAAATGTGCTAAAGATTAGTACTGTTACCCACGATTCCTGTTAGGGATAATATTCTTAATGGTTTTGGTCTGAGAAACATTCCCCCCTTTGAGAAGGAAAAGAAATAATTACTTTTTTTGAGATAAATTAATAGGTTTCAGAGAGAACCTTTCTTGCACTCTCTACCCTTATTGTGGTCCACATCACAGCAGTAATATTCTTATTGAAATAATATACCAGAAGCAAGCATAGTGTTTGCACAAACATGGCTTGTCAGTTGAGAAATTAGCTGATTAATACAGAATATCCTGATTTATGATAATGTGGGATTACTAATTACCTTTTTCTGCAGTATTCCACGATAAGTGATCAGGAATAGACTGTTAGTAATATTCTGCAGTATTTATCTAATGAACAGAGGGTAAAAGAAATAGTGTGTTAACACACTCTGACCAGATGTTGTGCTGTATTTGCATGAAATTCCCATCGAGTTTACTGAATCCCTGGGGATGTTATTTTATTTTTTAAGTTGCAGCAGTGGAAGAGAATGAGGTAAGTATCAACTGTTCAGTTAACAGCACTTCACTGTGCCTCATTCTCTTTTACTACTCTCCAAATTTCAAAAACATTATTAGTAATGTTAAGCTATTTTAAAAAATAGAACGTGATTAAATCTCTCTAAAAAGATATACCATGTGTTTTCACCACTTCTGCAAAGCCCATTTTACTATTTATTTCGGTTGTTGTTTACTGAATGTTTTCTTATCTTCAAAACTTTGGTTCCGTTTTAGCTACTGTTTTGGGCATGGTTACATGTTTATTTTGTATATATTAAAGCTTATTTATCCATATATTGATTAAAATTCTCACACTGCATATGGGGTTGGTTAAGAGAAGGTAATATAAAAGATGAGTAAGAGGAATTTACTACAAACGGATTTTGGTGTAAAGGAGCCTGTACTTATTTCCTTAGGACTGGGAAGCCTTGTAACTTTATTTTTTTGAAATCTGTTTTGGAAACAAACATTTCTCAGTTATTCAAGAATCTTACCTCTGTTGCAGAAGTGTTTGTGTACTTTAACAGTACTGATTCTTTCTACCCATCTTTTGGTGCTTATAAGCTTTCCTGCATTTCGTTAACGTGAGAGGAGTGGAACAGAAAGTGAATCGGAATCCCATCTGATGTTATAAAATTTTAAAAATCAAGTAAATGCAATGGCAATAATGCAACAGTCTCAAATAAAGCAACTCAAACAATCAAAACTTCATGCATCTGAAAATTGAACATGCTAGGTGGGAAGGTGCATCTGTTCTGCTGTTGCATGCCCTTTAACCCCAGGGCTGACATAAAATGTGTTTTGCAAAAGATCCTGACACATCTGAAGCTAAAGCTGTAATTTTTCCTGTTTTAACAGTGGCTTGTCAGACTTTTTGACTCAGAACTTTCAGTGGAGTCTAACATGAGAAAGCATGTTCAGACAGGACTCCAACCACTCTAAACAAAAAATGATACGGCTGCCTTTCAGTTTGAACAGGTGAACGATGATTGTCAATCCAGTTGTATTTCACTGTCAGAAACATAGTTTGGGGGTGTGTGTGTGTGTCTTTGTATAATGTGGAATGGTTATGGGGAGTAAGGGAAGAAGCTGAAGAAGAAGAGGGGGAGATTCTACAAATGACAGCCTCGGTTTTCTGCCAGGATGCTTCTTTTGATTTTGTTTGTTTTGCTGCAATTCTGCAAGCTTTTGGAAATAGATGAATACTTCCACAGAACCATGATTGCAATGAAAAAAAAAAAAAAAATCCTGAGGTTCACATGCATTGCATATGAAGTCATCCCTTTTTTGGGGCAAGTAATTACATCTTGCATATGACGTAGGTCCTTAATATGAAAAATCTCAATTCTTAACCATTTTTTCTATCTTTGTTCTCTAGATAAGCTGAAATTGTGGGGTTTACTTATGTTTTTTAAACATTTGTGCGAAAAGATGCATTGCTATGATCTATGGTCATGCTGAGACCTAGGTGTTGCAAAGAAAACGAGAGCTTTAGATAGTTGATGAGGTGGGTTTCTTTGCATACTTCATTTGCTTGGGTCACTTTAAATGGATTTGCATATAGTAGCTGTCTGATGTATGATTTTCAAACTTGCTAATCAGCTTCAGGGGAAAAATTGCTTTCCTAATTATAAGTGGCTGATTGCTCTTCAAACCTAAGTTGTGGTATTGTTCAGTGTCCTCTGTACCCTTCCTGTCCCTCTTCCCATTTCCTTTTTTCTTTTTGTTCTGTGACCATGAGTATTTCCAAGAAAAAGTATTTTTGATTGTAATGTTTGTCCCCTTATTTTTACCTTGTTAGAATAAAATCAAGTAAGGTCTTGGGGTTCCCAGCTCGTGCGTTCCGCTTGGAAGGAGCCATGAAACAGTGGCTTCAAACTGCAGTAAATATTGACTGGGTCTTTGAGCTGAGCCTTGCTCAAAGCTCACTCTGAAGACTTGAAAGGGTCCTATTGTTCCTTCTCAGTCAGCACTCCATAGCCAAGGCTAAAGTATGCATGTGTTAGGAAAATAAGAAAGGCAGTGGGGGAAATTAAACGGTGAACATAGCTCAAGGCGTAACTGCTCAGGGCAGAGGAAAGGGAAGCCTCCAACAAAAAACAGGGCAAGGACTCAGTGCAGGTTGCATAAAGCTTTGCAGAAGTGGAGTGTCCCAACACCGACCACCCTCTTTCTGTGTGAAGTGCTAGATGAACATAGCTTTAGCATCATTTGGATAGGGTGTGGAGAAGGGTTACCAACTTTTTCGTTCAGGGGATGGTTCCTGCAAAAGATTTTGCAATCCTTTGTGGACAGCTAGGCAATGAGGGTGGATTCTTGGTCAACGCTGTCTCCCTCACTGTTTGAGGCTCTAATCAGAGCAGCGATGGATGAAGTATTTCGGAAAGTTTAACCACTGCTGTTCTGTTCCATGTAGCTGTTGTCTTGGCTGTGCAGAAGGAAGGCAAGATGCAGAGGATGTAGTTTAATTAGGCCACCACTTTTTATTAATCCATTTGGGGACACAGCTTGGCAATAAGACACAGACTGCAGATTGTTGTGCTTTTCTTGGCCAGTCCATCCTCATTGGAGAAGCTTCTGCCAGCCAGTGCTGTCTGGGTCTTAGACCCTTGCTCTAAGGTGGACTGAGGAGCTGTCTCATCTGTTCATACCCTCCTGACCCCTTTCTGTTTTCCTTAGGAACGTTTTTTCCTAAGTTCCTTTCAAATTCTTGTTTGCCAGGATATTTCACCTTTTTGTAGGATGAGTGCTTGTGTTGACTGGGTGCGTAATACAGTACTACATTACATTCACCTGAACCAAATCTCTGTATGCATATAGATCCCTGACTTGCTGTGATGAAAGTGAAATTCATCTCACCAGGCTTCCTACCTCCCTCCCTCCCTTCCCGCCCAAGAAAGGCCTTCAAAGAAAAATATGATTAGCATTGTACCTGCTGCCAGTCCTAGAAAAAAAAAAAAAAAATCTTTCCTGCTGATTCATTTTTGCTTCTAGATAGGTGCTCCTTGAATGTGATGAAAGATGTGTCTCACACATTTCACAATGGTCAGCCATCCTTTTTCCTTTCTAGTTTGTCTCAGTTATGTTCTCTGTTCCCTCCTGTCCTTCAGTCTAGATGATGTAAGGAAACTTCAAAGGACCCGTGACCTCCTTTTCTTCCTACTCACAAGACAAAGCCTTGCCCTCTGCGTTTAAGATTACAGAAATGACAGTGTATCTATCTCATTATTGTAAAGCATATTGGGATATTTTGAATATGAAAGGAGCTGTATAAAAGCAAATTCTGTTTACTGTCCTCAGATGGGAATAGGATTGTCTTGTTACTGCACTGGTCCTTTATCTAGGGAGGAGAAGTGCTTGACACCATGCTAATAACAATGAGTTTGCATTGTGCTTTGCTTGCACCCTCTAGCAGCACTATAGCAGGAAGAAACCCAGTCTTCAAGGGTGTGGTAGGAGAAATTGAAACAAGGATGGGAATTACCTGAAATATGAATATACTGTTGGTAAGAAACTTCAAGTATAGTGCCTTAAAGCCAGCAAAAGCATTGTTTTTCAGACTTACAGAGAGCAGTACTATTTCAAAGCCAGAAAAAAATGACTTTTGATAAGTGGGTAACACATTATTGTAAATTGCTGTGGAACTATGTGGTTGAATTTGAATTAACCAGGATTTTCATTTCACTAGTGATCAGCAGATTTGGTGTGTAGAATACTTAAGAATATAAAATCTGTTAGGTTGAAGTAGATCCCCCCCCCCCGCAAACAATGTTTTTCTTTTTTTTTCCCCCGATGAGAAGAATACTCTATGTAAATACTGTGTGCTGATTGCCAGATCCTGTTCAAATTCCTCTATCTGTTCTGAAGACAGAAATGTGTAGTTGAGGCATTTGTAGTTGTGATACAGAAGAGGAAGGTTTATGATTATATTTTTCTGCAGTGAATCTGTTTTCCTTTGAACTAGTATTTTAAATGCATAACAGATTTACATTTTGTTAGTTTTCCAATTTTAACCATTACTTATGTTTTCTTCTGTCTTGGAGTTTAAACCAACAGCTGGAAAACATATTTTACTGAAAACCACTGCATCACAAACACCAACTTGAAAAAGTTAAACATCATTAGAAAGAATTTTTGTGTATGCGTCGAATGCAAAGTGACTTTCAATAAATCCGGTATAAGAAAACAAATAACCAGACTCTTGTCTAGGCGACTTTTCTTTTCTTTCCTTTTTTAATATCCTTCTTATTTGTGTGTATGCCTCTCTTCCTCACCTAAGACAACAATTTTAATATTGTGATTGATATTTTACAGACAGGAAAATTCAGAGTTACTGCTTCTGCAACAATTGGAACACTTCTCTGTTACATGAGCCATAATATTTTTATTTTAACCTTAAAGCATGTGTGTATGAGAGCATAAAATGCCTGCATTTTGGAAGGGCTTATTGTTCTGACTGGAAAACGACATATTGTTGTACAAATTATCCCTCTTCTACTTTTAAAATTTAGTGTGGAGTTCTTTCTTTGTAGTTGCCAAATCGGCTATTCCAAATGACACTCACTTGTGTATTGATTGACTTTCATTAAAAAAAATGACCAATCAAAATTGTACTGTATTTATGTGCTCTTTTTCTTCGGTCTCATGCTAAAAAACCTCAAAACTTGTGTTCCTTCACTACTGTAGCTGGTATTTCAACTGTAACCATGAGCTTTTTAGAAAGCTTGTAAGTCCTGGTAGCAATATGGTCTTACTTTTTTTTTGTCTGTGTAATACTACATTTGCCTGACAGCTCTGTAATGCAGCTTTATTTTGTATGCTAACATTCTAACCAGCTGCTTTGCCATTTTAGCAGAAGTCAGTTTGAAAAACAGCTAGTTGTTGGTACTTACCACTGTGCACTGAGTGCATCTATTTTCTTCGAACTTTTTTGATTCTTTTATTATGTAAACATACAATTTTCAAATTAGTACGATAGCTGTACGGTATTAATGCAAAATACTCTCCATCATATGCAGCCATGCCCACTGTTTCTCTTAGAAATTCTACATTTATCTTTCCTGTTTTATAATAACAAAATTTTATGATGGACAGATATTATCACAAAATTGAATGGGTTTATTGCAGTCTTTTTAATTTTTTTTTTTTTTAAATCTAATTCTACTAGTGTTTTCTTAAAGGACCTTAAAGAATTAAAATGTTGTAAGGGCTGGGAGGAGTTGAATTTCTCCAACGCTCTTCTCAAGAAGAGTGTTTTATTTTGCAGTAGGAGTCTGCAAAGAACAAAACAAAATTATACGAAGACCTGTTAGGCGTGTCTCCATGAAGACTGAAGCAATGGATGCGGGGGCAGGCGGCAACATAGAGTTACATTGCCTAGTGTACTGCTAACCGTTTACACCTTTCACATTGAAAAAGACCTGCTTGAGAACAAAGGGAAGAAAACCCCTCATCATCCGTGCAGGTACTGATTTTCAGTTCAGCTTCACCGTAATCAGTTTCCCGGTTTGATTGGTACAGCCCATTTCCTGTGGCAGAGTGGCCTTTCGAAGAATTAGCTGAAATCACAAAACATGATAAAGAGCTGTTCTCCTAGAGCGTGGGGTTTGCACCCAGTCAGTCTGTTGCTTTACATAGATTAATCAGGGATGTACACAACCTCTTAACTGAACACAGTTCATGTGTCTTTGCCTCTGTGTTTCAGATTCAGAAAGGGGTTGAATTTTATGTTCTGTATTTGTCTGTTAACCAGATTCTGCATTGACTTGTTCTTTTGTGACTAATGAGAAATGTAAAATTGTGGTTTTGTTAGAACTATACTTAACTTGGCTTGGTTAGTCAGAAACAATAGCAAACAATGGTACTGTAACTGGGCAACACAATTTTATTTCTTGACAATCCAATACTGGGTTTCATTGCTATAATTTAATTGTAATGAGAGGATAATTGAGGACATGAATTTCAGAACAATATAGAGGTGTACATTTTTATTATGATACGTTTCAGTTATTCTTGGGAAAGGTTACTGGAATTGCTGCTTTTGCCCACACTGAGGATATCCATATATATCCTGTATGTATATTTCATATTTCTATTAAAAAAAAAGTTGTGACTTATACCAATGAAATAAAAGCAGTTCTTACCAAACCGTTTTGTCTAAGCCAGTGTCCTTCTATTTTTCTATATTCTTCACATATGTGTGTACACCCTACTTGCTTATTTCTCATTAAACATAATAGTTTTATTATTATGATTGGCATGTTACAGCCAGAAAAATTCAGGATGCGTCAATGAAAGTTCTTCGTGAAGCATTAAAATTTGCTTCTTTATGGTATAGAGTCCTCAACGTGCATGGGCATTTTCTTTTGCATAATTTCTTATCCTATTACAAAGTATTAGAATGGCTGTACCAAACAGGGCATAACAAAGTATGAATCCAACGGGTTCCTGAGGGTCTCCATTATCCATTATCTCCATTCTCTTACCTGAACTAATAATTCAGTTCAGAACAACATAGTTTTATGTCATTTTTATAAACAGAACATGAAAATGCTTATTTAATCTGTCTGGATGTTAGATACGTGCCCAAATCATCCTTAAAAAGCAGATGCCTAGTGATGATACTCGCTGGTTTGACACAAGGATTCTTGCTAAAAGCTGCAGTAATTCTGCCTTGTGGAATATCGAAATGGTGCATGTTTTACAGTGACCTATGCAAATTTCATCAGATAAGATTCATGATATCTGGTCTAGCACTCTGCCTTAACAGAGAATAAAGAAAATGATACAGACTCATATACGTACATTAATGCATGAGTGTTGCTCTTATTGGTCACATTTTTTTTTAAATGTCCTGATATTCTGGTCTGATATCTGTAAAAATACTTTGAATGTGTCATTTAATGGCCTGTCTGATCAGGCACCTCTCTAAAGTACAGGGACATTGTAGTGTTTTAGAAAAGTATGAAATTTTGGGGGGATGGTTTTATTTGTATTAATTAAGTTATTGTGATGTTTGTACTTAAAATAGTTTAAAGAAACTTATAGTCTATAATAGGCTCTGTCATGAATAGTCAGGAAACAGGTAGAAGTGATTTGATTTTTCAACCTGATCTTTTACTTGAGCAGTCAATCTCTTACATACTGGAAAAAAATATTTATTTTCAGAAATGGATTTTGCAACTATAGTGCCTCAAAGTACAAAATTTATAATTTTCAGCTAGAGAACAGGTGTATTATTTTATCCATAGGGCCTTAGATGATGAATTACATTCCTTCATAGTATTTAAAAAACCAAATACGTGTAATGGTCTTCAGATTTATTAATGCAGAATTTTTAAATTCTGGCCTCTAGAATATCTTTTAAAACCCTGTTTAAGTTATAGCAGTTTCTAAAGATATGTAAATTGCACATTCAACTTCAGTTTTGAGTGCATTTTTGTACTAAAATATAGCAATTGATCAGCTCATATTCTTCATTTTCCACAGCCTCTGTTTTCCAGATAGGTGTTCAATAATGCCTTTTCAACAGCTTGTCTAAATAATTGCTGAAATGAGAGAAAGCTTTCACTTGGTGAATTATAAAACACACACACAAAAATCCCTGCACTTTGGAAGGGTTAAAGCTTTTCATGAAGGTTAATAGAAAATAAAGAAGTGTAGCAATGTAGTGTTTGTTTGAAGAATTTGAGCCAAGGTGTCTATTTATCTCTAATGGAGGATGACAACGAAGGATTTAAGAAGTCATCCCACTTATTGTCTCCAACACAAAAACCTTCCGCCTGCATCTTTCAACTTGCTTCACCACTTCTGAAGAAGCAATGGGCAAACTGCTGAATTTTTATTAATCAGCTTAACCTAATGAGATGAAAAGACCTTTTCAGAATTACAGGGAGAAAGATATGCACATACAGAGAAAACTGTTTTTGAATGCTTTCACATCTAGAAATTTTCTTCATACCAGCTGGGAAAAGACAGACCTCGGTTCTGCTTCTGGCTCCCTTACCTGCTATCCTCCTTTCGCTTTCCTACCTAATTTTATATCTTCCATAAACATATGTTCATGAGGTGTTCCCCCCTTCCCCACCCCTTCAGGAACAAGTCAAAGAAAGACTTAATGCGGGTTTGGGGTGGAGGTACCTTTGGGAACTGAGGCAAGAAAGCCTAAGCTGATAAAACGTGACTCTTCTGATGGGGGCCCTGTTTGGATAACTTGCCACTTCTAAATTCTTCCTTTCCCTTCCCTCCCTCCCCCCCTCCAGCTCCCTCTCCCCCCAGCTCCCTCTCCTTTTCTCTTTCTTGTCAAGCCCACTTCATAAACGGTAGCAGCTGGAGATCTTTTTAGTGGCATTCAGGGATTACTGCCCTTCAGGATTTTAATAAGCCCCACTGCCTGAAATGCCTGTGAGGGTGCTCTCTGAGACAATTACCATTCAGGGCTGGGATTGAGGGCCCTTCATGGCCCAGATGGCCAAGGGGCTGTGCACGGGCAGATAGCATTCCCCAAACAACAGATCACCGGAGCAAAGAGAGAGTGGGTTTTTTTGGGGTTTTGTTGGGTNTTTTTTTTTTTGTTTTTTTTGTCATTGGTTAGGATGAGGAGTGGGGAGAGGGAGAAAAGGAAGCGAATAAGGGGGTTCTATCACTTTGCAGCTAATCAAAGCTAAGTTTGCTCATCCTTCTATACATAACTGGATTTAAACTGTGACCTTTTAAGAATCGCAATTTGAAGTTACATATCCCTATTCACTGTAACGCAGCTGCTCTTTGTAATTTAAAAACACAATACCCCTGATTATAAAGAGTATTTCTTGGCTGCCCCCACAGGAAGAAATAACCTGCAAAGGGCTAGAACGAGATCTCTTCTTACTTCAGTAGTGGGAACAGAAGACAAAAATTGCAGGCAGAACTAATTGGTAGCTGTGGATGTCTGGGACAATCTGGAAAGTCTGGAAAATACAGCTGATTAACAGAGGGCAAACATTTAGCCAGAAGGAATTGCTCGTTTAGGTTTGCTTTTACCTGCAGTATGGCGTGGCTTCTAGATGAAGCACGTGGAAATGAAGTGGTGGACTTCGGAAAACGCTTTTTCCTTGGGTGAAATTTTAGCCACTGAAATAGGGGAAGTCCAGGGTTTAGGAGAGGAATTTTGGAGTTGTTTTTGCAAGGAGCACTCCTGAGTGACTTAAGTGCTTGAAAAGCTAATTTCAGTACAGCCAGAGCATGTTGGTCTTGCAGTCCTGTGCAAAAAGTGCGAAATGTGTCTTATTAGCTGAACAGCTGTTCTCTGTCTGGATGGACAGACATTAATTTTTTAATCCTTGGACCCCCTGATGGCAGAAAAACCAATTTGTGCCTCTTCACATTAAAGTTAATATTTGTGATACAGAGCTCAGTTGCTGCCTATTTGCTTTTGACTTCTAGAATGAATACTTCATTCTTTTAAATCATATTTAATAAGAAAATAAAATGCATCATGTCATAAAAGAGAGAAATTGCCTTAAATAAAAAGCATACAGCTGGACTGTCTTATGGCTGAATAGTTTGGATGAATGGGACTAATTCTCTAGTTATTGATCTTGAGGTTTCTTCTCCCATACCCCAGTAAGCTGTAGCAAGTTAATTTGTGGAACGGCTGAAACTCCAATTCAAACTTTAAAAAGAATATTTGATTGCTCTCTGAGAAAAACAATAGATATGAATTGGTGGTAGAATTTTGCATGCTGATAATGTGTATGTAAACAGCTCTGCTTCATAAATGGTTGATTTCAAAGAATTACACCAAATTAAAGTAGGATGATAATTTCTTACTCTAGAACGTATGGTGATGGCTAGGGCACAGAGATAGGTCCTCCTCTTTGTTTTAACACTACTGAATTCTTCCTCCTTCCTCTGAATATTCAGACTTCTCAAGTAGAGTAGCTGTGTTGAGTGATACCTCTGTGGTTAAGAAATAATTTGTAATAGAAATAGTAATACAGGAAGACAGTTCATCTGAAGATGATGTTTCATTAGCCCCTTTCAAACTGATAAGCATGATTGCTTCGATATACTCCTATTATAAAGCTGAATGATCAGCTTTGTTTCTCTCCTGCAGTCCCATCAGACCCTTTTTTCCTCTGCACTTCAGTGTTACTAGGATAATAAAATTAAAAAGAAATAAAACATTCATAATTCAGAGAGGACTTGACTTTAGTAATGGATGCAGGTTGCTGACATGTTAGCAACTCTGGTATCAATGGCCTAGTAAACCAGACAGTGCAATGGTTGCACCAGTTTCTAAGTGTTACAGGTATTGAAACAAATTCTACTTGCCATACTTTTGTGAGTAGACTCATTCAAATAATTGGGATATTCACTAAAGTGGGTAAGGTGAGTAAAATTTGTGCAGTTTTAAGAAGTAATACCATTTTACATATTATTTTTTGAGTCCTCAAATTCAATTTGCATGAGAGAGAGCATTATAAACTAGAACAATTTATTTAAGATTGAAACTTAAGTCTTCTGTTTAATTTGAATTTATAAGACTGGAAAACTTCAGCTAGAGATTACTTCTGTATATATAAACAGTGTTTCAAACAGTCTGGTATATGGTCTGACACTTCTGAGAACACCCAGCATATATATTGCTGCGTTTCAGCTATGCGTTGCAGGTTGTGTGGTTATGCTGGAACATCTAGGCTTTTGTTTTGATAATAGATACATGTGTAATGTTACATATAGTAGCAATTGCGCTCTCCAGCGACATCAGTGTGATTCACTGATTGTCCTCAAATCGGGTGAATATAAGACTGGACTAACCGTGTCATCAGGCTAAGACTTTAGCTAGGATGCGCAGAACTATTTAGAATAATGGGACATTGTTTCTGTATGTCAGTGTAACACTAATGTTGCTTTATGGGCTCTTGATTTTGATTACCATTTTGGATCATTCCAAGATACTTCCATTTTTTGATACGTGTGATTTATGTCAGGAATAGTGTATTTTCAGAAGGACTGGTTTGTAAGTTAGTGCCATGTGCATCTTCTCACCTCTGAGCATTGCTGCAATGTCCAAATATTGATCAAAATAAATATTTAAGCTCCTGTGTGATATTTCCTGTATAAGACCTATGATCCCTCAGACTATGTTCAACATCTAGGTTCCTTCTCAATGTTCAAGGTTTTGCCAAATTCGTTTTGGTCGCTTATTTTTCCCCAATACTAGGATAGGTCTAATTTTGAACACCATGAAGAGCTGAATTTCTCACTCGACGTCTTCTATCAGGATTCTTTGTTAATAACAAAGAACACTAGGGATACATGCAAAGACAAGACTTGAAAAACAGATACCATATTTGAAGGCCTATTTGTAACATATAAAAGCATATAGCACTGGAATATTTTTATTCCCTTTCCTCCATCTTCCAGCATGACGTGTCTGATTTTAGCCTTTTCACATTTTTTTATTTCAGTGTCAGCAGACAGTGTATGCGCGGTAATTTACCTGACAGTGTCTACTGCTGCCAGGTCTAGAAGCCTGATGGAGTCATGGAACAGCATTATAGTGCTTGTCATTTTAAATGTCATGGGCATTTAGCTAAGGGCTCATACAGCCTGAATGGATTTTCTCCAGTTTTTGTTTTAAAAAAGGTACCAACTTTGATTAGAATTTATGCATTTCTCCTACTTAATATATACCATGAAATAATTATTGTTCCTAGTATCATAAAAGCACATCTATAAAAAATTGTTTTTCTTCCATTTATCAACAATGTTGACCATCCTTCTATGTGTTTTGTATTCCTGAATAGTTGCAGAAATCACTGTGGAAATAATTATAATAAGCTTAGATCAGCTGGATTAAATATAAACAGTTAAAAGGTGGTTGATAGACCATTACCATAATCTGTAGGTACTATTTATAAACTTAACCAGCAATTTTTAATCTCTTCCTAGTGGAAGTAATAGTTTAACATTCAAATATAAAATATTTTATTATTTCCTTCAACAATTGTTCTGTTAACTACAGAATCACATTCTGTAAGTGATAAAATATTAAGTAATTTCACTTCAGAACTTCTAAAATTTTGGACATCTGTCTCATGCTTTTAATGAAGTCTGTGTTTTCAGATTTCTGTTAACGGAGAAGGGTGTCACTATCTAAATGTCTCTGTGAGCACTTCCAGACCACACTGTTCAAAGTGCCGTCCCGCAACACAATCTGATACGCTGTAAATGGCCAATATTTTCAGGTGTCCTTTAGTGAAATGAGATGATAGCGTTAGTCTCAGTATGTGGGAAAATTAAGGCAATCCTAAAACTATAGGGAAATTTAGCAGTTAAATAGGAATCTTTTTTGAAGCATTCTATGGATACAGTTTCCCATTTGTATGTTAGGGTGGATTTGTTAAATTAGCAGTGTTTTTTCCATTTTGTGAGTTAAACCCATTGCCTTGAGAAAAAAATGAGGAAAATAATTTTAATGACATGTACAAAGCTAGGGGGAGAAAACGTTTTGAAGAATACACTGGAGTAAAAGTACTCTGGTAACCAGTTGGGCCCTTGATATTGGGTCTGGTTTTATGCACCAGTGAACAAAAGGCACTTAATTGGTGTTTATTCACTCCAAGTGTCCCAAACAGTAAACAGGAATAAAAGTGTTCAGAAGTGTCTGCATGTCATTTCCTCACAACTTGCCATGACTCCCTGGCGCTTCTGGTTTTGTCGGATTATTAGTCTGTGAAGGAAGAGATAAAGCATTTCCTTGTATTGAATTTGAGCACGCTCTGTGCTTTGGGCTGAATGAAATATTAAAGGCTGTTTGCGATCTCACAGATGAGTTGGGCAGGCAAACTTTCGCACGCACATGGAAGGGGGGGCAGACTGAGGTAGAGGCATCCATAGATTGCCGAATTTAGGAGATTTGTTCATGGTTGCTGGTAGTATTTCCCTCGCATGTACAAGGGCGCTCCACCCACATGGTTTTGAATGACTACTTTTAATTATTTTTGTAAGCATCTCTGGACCATATATATGTACTTGTTAATCCTTCCATTGACTGTAACTACTAAACTGTTTCATAAACACAGTAAACATCACTAATTGTAATGGACTCTCCCAATCTAGCATTCCTGAAACCATGGAACCTGCAAGACATGCTTCTGCAAATGAGAGGGTGTGGGCGTACTGCTCTCGTTTTCATCAATAGAACAGATTAATTACAGTTGGAAAGGAGAGCAATAAATGATGGAGTCCACTTGGGAAAGTAAGATACTTTGGGATACTGTGGGGTGATTAAATGTAAAGGGTTGAGTGTATCATCCATCTTTATTTCTCATTTTTTGTAAGTACGCATATGTTGTATATGCCCTTACATAATAGCATGTTGTCATTACATATATAGTGAGATGGTCAGAGAAGGATTTCTGTAGTGTTGACTAATGTTCTTAATACTGTATAATACTACACAGATGGTAATTGTCCTATAGAGAGATGTTGTCCATGGCAATCCTTCTTGATTAAAATTACCTTACACATTGGCTCACTGCTGAGACCTTTCATCCCATGGATGGCTGGTTTTACAAGTTTGGCCTTATCTGTCAGCCCGCCTGTGTGGAACCGAACTGAAATGTATCTATATTACTTAATGAGAAACTTTGTCTTAAGTGTAGGGAAGTCTCCCACTATGAGGCTGTCAGCTACCTAAGCCCTAAAATCCATGATAATTACCGTGTCTATAAAATGCCCGTCATTATGGCACATAAAATGCTTGGCTGCAAAGAACTGCTGTGTGAAGATTGTGTGCTGCATACCAGTCAGCATAAAATAAAACTCCTGGGTAAAAAGTAAATAAATAGACATTATACTTGGTTTCATTTGCACATTTTTTGATGAAGGAGATTTCCAAGTTGTCTGGCAGTGGTACAGCAACAATTTCATGCATGCAGTCTTCACCACAGAGGAACTTAGTGGTACTCGTACAGTTTGGTGTGCCTGTCCGGTCTGTTACAAAAGATGTGCTCGCCCTGGGAGAAAATGGTGCACAAGGAGTTAAGCAAGGCTATTTGCCATCGATCAATACTGGCAAAAATACCCAGTAAGAACCTAGTAACCTTCCAAAGAAGTTGCTCTGAAATATTCATACAACAATAAAGGTTCAAATCCTCCTTTTTATTTGAAGGGAACTTAGCAAAGATGCATCTAACAGGAGGAAATACGAAAACACTTTTCCTCAATTACCAATCGTTAGCTCAAAGCAAGTAATGAAATTGTTTCAGAAAATAACTGCATGATTATTTATTGACTTTGGCTGCATTGATTTGCTAAATCATATGGATGCTATTAAGGTTTGCTGTTTTAAGCAACAACACCCGCTGCCCCCCTTCACCTCTTTCTTTCAATTGACATGGTCAAATCCCAACACAGTTTTGAAACCACAGTTTGAAAGATTGTGTATTTCAGTTATACATGTCATGGTTTCATATTTCTTAATTTTGCTCTGTTGGCCATCCCCACCCTTTGTATTTCAGACTTTCTCTGTGTAGCATGACCCTTAGCTCAGATGTGAAGCTATGAACTGTGTTATTGTATGTGCGCTTTTGGTTCAAAACTCATTTAGCTGGAGAGTGCACTATGTTTTTCAAGTGGAAACATTCCATGTATCCTACATTACGATGTCAAATTATTAGTGGATTTTCAAAGCAAGCAAAAAATGTAATTTAAAGCCATCTCTCTCAACTGCAAGTTTTATTAACAGTCCCCTGGTTGTTTTAAAATAGCATATGTTAGAGCTGTCCCACATCTTATTACTGTAAAGGCTGGTGACAGAAATGCTGAATCATGCAAAGGATATTATGGAAAACTTGGAGCATACTTAAACTAATCCAGATATTGCAAACTTATTCCTTAGCCATTTTTATCTGAGGAGGGCCCCATTTTGACCTTTACCTATGCATTTTGAAGGAGGTATCAAGGGATTGATCTTTGGCTGTTTGTGAGACACCTCTGAGTTGCATACTAGGAGCAAAATTAAACTCTCGAATAGAAGTTATAAAATCTGCAATCAGTGTTTTAAGTGGCAGTACCAAGGTACTGAACATTGGCCTAGCAGAGGAAAATGGACTTTCTATAGTTAATAGTACAAAATCCATTTTTCTAATACGCTGTTCCTTAAAAAGGCAGGTTTCTCTTCCATTCTTAGGTAGCCTAAGGTTATTTTATAGCTGCCTTTTATAACATTAAGCTTGCATTCCCTGCCTGAAAACCCATTTTTAACCTTTCTTTTCAATGAGTTCAGGGTGAGGGAGTCTATGTACCAGAGATGTAAACAGTTTGCCAACTTCTCTGGACCACAGACTTTGAAACTTGCATCTTCTTGCATGTGTGACTCTCAGTGATTCTCTTTTCTAATTAAGAAACTTTTTTTTTGACCCTCTCTGTTGTTAGACCAACAGCAGCACTGCAGCAGGCCCTCCCCATCATCTGAATGGGGGATTTGTCAGTACATTAAAAGGCTGAGCCTTCCCTATGAGTGCATCGCATCCGCCAGCCACGTATCACTGCTAAAAGAAACATGGCACGCAGGTGTTTAAATTATTTACACTCATAATCGGCCTTTATCTTACATTGCTGAGCCAAGCCTCTGTTATTCTAGTGCATAATTGATGGTGCTCAGTAGTGGAAAAGTTAGAAAAGCAGAAGTAATGTGATGCGAAAGTTGAGCGAGGCAGCTCCAGCTGGCTCAGCCTGCCTGGGCTGAGCCGCCCCTGCAAGCCACCAGGAGAAGGCACGGTAACAGACCGGGACCGGGCATCGTGTCAGGGACTTGATTTGGCATTTGAGGGGGAAAGGATTTCTTCAGCAGAGCCGTGTGACTAGCGAGGACTTGAAGGCTTTAGTAGTTTTGTTGCAAGACACTTCCTTAAAGCTTTCAGAGGAAGTAGAAGTTGTACTCTCAGAAAGGGGTAGTTTAGCGTGAATCCTGCATTATTTTGGATGGTGCAATGGCAGGTATGAGTGGATGGCAAAAGAGTCGTAATGCCCCAGTCATTCTAGCACAGAGAATTTCATAACCACGAATATTTTATAAAGGCTACAGACGTTCAGAAATTCTGACCATTTTATCATACACAGGAAGTTCTCATGCACAAAAATAATCCAAAGACAGCCCTATTTTGGAAAGACTTTGGTAATACTCTGCCTATCTTGGACGCAAATTAGTACAATATAGAATACACCCAATTATTTGAAAATATCAATTATGTTATTTCCAGAAGCTTCTGCTAATTTATAAAGCAACTTAATATCTAATTTCTGACATAAATATTGAAATATTTTGTAAAGAATGTATATAATTTACAAATATGGGCCCGTTTTAAAGGTTCTTTTCTGCCCTCCTCTCTCTTTGTTGGGCTTTTTTTGTATTATTTTAAGTCAGCAGTTTTATTTTTCTGTCTCTCCAGCACGTCACGTGTGTCTTGTATGGTAATGCACCTCATACTATGATATGACCTAGGAGGAATGATTGCTTCTCCAATATGAAAAGAAATAACCTTTTTATTAAACAATAATGATTGTTGTTTTGGGCTTTGGCCTGTATCTAATAAAGTCTATAAAAGTTTAGTGCTAAATTATTTTGGAACAGCAGCAATTCCTTTGTTGCTAGTTTTTCTAGATGAATGTCCTAATCACCGAACCCCCCAGCATTTCGTGGTTGTTATCATCAGGTTAGAAAAGGATATTTCATTACAGAAACAAGGAAGATGGTCAAAGTAACAAAATAAGTTAGTCAGGAAGTTATTGTGGTTTGTATTATTGATCTCTAGGTACACTGAAATTTTTTTGTAGCAGTATTTGTGTTTGAGGCAACTAATGTTTAGCCATGTGGTGTAGTTGCAAGTAGACCTCTTGTGTAACTGGCAATGAATAGTGCTAATGAGCAGGACTTTCTCCACTCCTGTGAAAACAAGGGCTGTAAATTGTGTAACCACTGCTGGTGTAGCTGACATGGACATATTGTGACAAGGGATGCATGGCTGAAATAATGAAACATTTGTGGACCTCACTTTTATTTTGATAGAAATTGATACACTTCTAATAGTTGGAGCCCTTGACACAAACGCTGTTTTAATGCACTTGAATTGATCATATATTTTTATACTAAGTAACACGCTTTCTTGTGTGCATGTTGTAAATGACCACACACTATTTAACTAAACTCTGCTTACATTACCTTCGTACACAGAGGTAGTGCTAATGCTGGCATTTGCATGCTAAATGCTCACTCTGTGACAATTCATCAGGTGATAAAGTGGCTAACAACTTTTGTTATTATTTCCAAGCAGAGAAAGTGAATGTTTCATCCCCATTCATTGTTAAGAATAGTGCAGATGCCAAATCATTTCATCCCTATGCTTTAACAAGCTTGTCTCATTAATATTTCCCATATTAATTCTGCCAAAAAGACCCAAACAAACAGCAAGAAAAGAAAAAAAGAAATGAAGGAAATCTTACAAAGATTATTATGATAATAAAAATGACAAAAAATGTACAAAATTATATTTCATGTAGGAAACGCAGCCCTGTAACATTTAATGAAATAACACAAATCCTTACAGCTTCTTTGATGATGGTGCTATAAAATACCCTAATATGCTATAAAGAAGGGAACCTGTGTCCTGTTGGAAATAATGACTATAGGAAAGTCCTGTGCCACAACATTAGGGAGGCAAAAACAGAGAGAAAAGCAATTAGACACTGACGAAGAAAAATCCTCAAGCAATCTTTTTGCCTGGCACTGCGTTAAACAAGAGCTGTAAGGATATGATATTAAGAAGCACATTCTTTCATTGAGAAAGCATTTTGAAGAATTTCATTTTATCAAAATTATATGCACACTGGAAATCACTGTTGTGTTCCAGAATAAGGAAATCAGTGTTTTCAGATAGGTACATACCATTTATATGTTTATATCTCTTTGTGTAGGTATATGATTGTGTGTTTCTGTGTATATAATTGCTATACAAGCTCACATTTTTGTAGTTTCTTTCTGTACCACAAGTATATGAATATCAGTGTCTAAATCAAGACTCCAACTTACCTTTGGCTATGGAAGAGAAGGAGGAAGAAAAGAATGAATCAGAGGAAGGAAGAGAAGAATGAATGAAGCATGAATTGGGGTCTGTTTTTCCTTGGCTTCCATCTTTTAATGGGTTATTCAGAACATCTACTTTAAAGAAAAAGATTTTTAGTCCTCTAGGTGAGTGAAGGATTTAACACTAGCAGAAATTCATATCCCAGCTACAGAGGTGTAATGGCAATGGTGACAGGCTGAGTTTTAAAGGTTGTGTCAGGGAAGTTCTCACCTGCCAGCACTTTAAAAATCGAGATGTGTAGTCTGCTTTGATAATCAAAGTGTAGTTACTGTTTCTTGTGGATTATACAGCTTAGTGAGTCAGCAGATATAAGTAGTTGCAGTTTAAGAAGTTAGGTATTCAATCAACAGTTCTTAAAATGGGTGTATCAATCTATGAAACATCTTCAAGTATGGGCTACTAACGTGTGGATTTCTTAATGCATCGTTTACATCTCAGGACTTCAGGACTGCAAGGTTTTGTGTCTTGTTTTTGAGTTACCTTCTGTTTCTGGGACACTTCTTGTAAGATAGCTATATATTATTTGTAATATAAATTTCTATGTATGTATATATAAAACATATATTTGTAAGATAGCTATATATTTAGTAGCTACAAATAGTTAAGGATATGAAATTAAAGAGTCTCCTTTCTACTTCTCCAGAAATAAAGATGGGCTCTGTTTTCTCAAATCTGTCCAGTCATGTTCCTTGTTAGGCTGTAAGGAGAAGGCTCCAATCCTTCAATACTTGGTTGTAATAGTTAATTAGCACTAAGTTATAGTGAATCTGTCTTGTAGAACTATATTTCTTATTGATCCAAAATTAAACTGTTAATCATAGAATCGCAGAATCATAGAATCGTTTAGATTGGAAAAGACCTTTAAGATCAAGTCCAGCCATTCGCCTAGCACTGCCAAGTCCACCACTAAATCCTGTCCCTAAGTGCCACATTTACATGTCTTTTAAATACCTCCAGGGATGGTGATTCCACCACTTCCCTGGACAGCCTGTTCCAGTGCTTGATAACCCTTTCGGTGAAGAAATATTTCTGAATATCCAATCTAAACCTTTCGTGGTGCAACTTGAGGCCATTTCCTCTTGTCCTGTTGCCTGTTACTTGGGAGAAGAGACCAATACCAACCTCTCTACAACCTTCTTTCAGGTAGCTGTAGAGACCGATAAGGTCCCGTCAGCCTCCATGTCTCCAGGCTAAACAACCCCAGTTCCCTCAGCTGCTCCTCATAGGACTTCTTCTCTAGATCCTTCACCGTCTTCGTCATGCTTCAGCACCTCAATGTCTTTCTTGTAGTGAGAAGCCCAAAACTGAACACAGTATATGAGGTGAGGCCTCACCAGTGCCGAGTACAGGGGGATGATCGCTGCCATAGTCTTGCTGGCCACACTACTCCTGATACAAGCCAGGACACTATTGGCCTTCTTGGCCACCTGGACACACTGCTGGCTCACACTCAGCTGGCTGTTGACTAATACCCCCAGGCTGTTCTCTGCCAGGCAGCTTTCCAGCCACTTTTCCCTAAGCCTGTAGCGTTCCATGAGGTTGTTGTGACCCAAGTGCACGACACGGCACTTGGCCTTGTTGAATCTCATATAATTGGCCTCAGCCCATCAATCCAGCCTGTCCAGATCCCTCTGTAGAGCCATCCTATCCTCAAGCAGATTGACACTTACACCCAACTTGGTGTCATTTGCAAATTTATTGAGAGTGCACTTGATCCTCTTCTCCAGGTCATTGATAAAGATATTAAAGAGAACTGACCCCAATACTGAGTGCTGGGGAACACCACTTGTGACTGGACACCAACTCGATTTAAAACCATTCACCACCACTCTTAGGGCCCAGCCATCCAGCCACTTTTTCACCCATGAGTGTCCAAGCCATGAGCAGCCAGTTTCTCCAGGAGAAAGTGGTGGGAAATGGTACCAAAGGCTTTACTAAAGTCCAGGTAAACAACATCCACAGCCTTCCCCTCATCCACTAAGCAGGCCACCTTGTTGTAGAGGGAGATCAGGTTAATCAAGCAGGACCTGCCTTTGATAAGCCCATGCTGACTGGGCTTGATCACCTGGTTGTCCTGTACGTGCCGCATAATGGCACTCAAGATTATCTGCTCCATAACCTTCCCTGGCACTGAGGTCAGACTGACAGGCCTGTAGTTCCCAGCATCCTTCCTCCGGCCCCTCTTGTAGAAGGGCATCACATTTGCTAACCTCGAGTCAGCTGGGACCTCCTCGTTTAGCCGGGACTGCTGATAAACGATGGAAAGTGGCTTGGTGAGCTCTTCTTCCAGCTCCCTCAGTACCCTCAGGTGGATCCCATCCAGCCCCATAGACTTGTGTGTGTCTAAGTGATGTAGCAGGTTCCTAATCATATTTACTACTTAGTAAATAGTAACCAGTATTTATAAGTGGAGCTAACACTGGGGAATGTTGTGAAATCTGCCATTTTTGGTTTGCTTGGAGAGGTGTGCTGGTGAGAGTCTGGCCTGGGACATGGTGGTAGATGGCTAATGAGCTTTCTGTCAAAAGGATGACAGTTAAATCTCAGATCACAGGGCCATCCAGGCTTGAAGGGACCTCAGGAGGTCTCTAGTGCTGCTAGGTGCCTCTGAAGCCATCCCTGCTCTCGACAGACAGGCCCAACTCCCCTGGCCTCTCTTTGCAGGGGCTGTGCTGCCTGTGCTGCAGCCATGATGGTCTCTGTGGCCTACAGCTCAACTCACTCCGTTCTATCTGGAGCAACAATACATGAGAGAATTACACATAACGTACATAAAACACAAGACCTTATAGTGCTGTGCCCAGAGGGTGCAGGGTGTCCAAACCACTCATCTATCTCGCTGAATCAGGAGGGGCTGAGGGTGTACTTCTAAGATGGTGTCTCCCTCCCGACTGCCATTTCGACCACTCAGGCTCACTCGAGCATCAAATCTTTTCCTGAGCACAGGGCTTGCCCTCTGCACGCTATCACTGCAGAGGGAGTGTGCTGCTGGCACCTGAGAAAGAAATTAACCCAGCATTGCCAGTCCTGCAATTAGTCAGCTCACTGTGCAGGAGGTGGAGGCTTCTAAAAAATCTTTTGCTCTCCTTAAGTAAATTTAAACATTTTTTTTTTAATTATTTTAATCCTTAGCTTTGTTTTGGGTCTCTTTTACGAATTTTTCACATACTACCTCCCATACTGCATGGTGTAATCCACTTTCAGGTGTAAATTTCAAAATGTCTTGATGTCAAAAGTTGCTCATGTTTTGGGTTTTTTTTGTGTGCGTGTGTGTCTGCTTTTTTTGTGTGTGCTTCCTAAGCCAAAAGAAAAATAAAATAGAGACATGTATTTCCAGAGGCAGGCTAAATTACAAAAGCTGCTAGTTACCTTCTTGGATGCTATTAAAATTATACTAGTTATCTTAGAAACTTGTGTCTAAGATGTGGATTTGAATAGGTACCTTCTGTCACATGTAGTTTTCCTCTCTTGCTGTCTTGGTCCTTGCATTTTTTCTTCTTGCGTCCAACAATATAGTTCGGTGCTTGATTTTGGAGAGAGAGAGGTGTCTTTAGCGGGAAGACATACTTATTAAAGTGTATAGACTGTTTCGAGGGAATTGCCTGTCTGGATGGTCCGGATAGCTCCGTGGCATTTACCTGAATTCTTACTGGCCTTATTTATGATTTGTGCTTGTGGAAAGAACATAAATAGCTGGGGAGAAAAACATGCAGGGAATACTGTCCTGCAGATAAAGGGAGGTGGTGTATTTCTGTATTTAGCTTATCTTTTTCCACTGGAGAAGGGAGAATTAGTGCCTCCTTCAGGGACATAAAAGATTTTTCTGCCAGAGTAATTTATAGCATGGACTAAGTATTTTTTGTAGCTGCCAAGTGCTTTTTTTTATGTTTTTGGAAGTAATAAGGCAGGATTACAAACTATAAATTATTATAGTGGTAGCTGCTCACAAGCTTGCCCACCCATTCATGCTGCATAGTACTTTATGGAAAGTTATGTTTAATTTCACTTAATGAGTACTTAGGACTGAGTCCTCTCAAATGCTTTGATGGGCTGTTAAATTTACAAATGTCCTGCAGCTATAAATTACCAATAAAGATTAGTAGAAAGAGTGCATTGCCATATATTTCACATGATTTACTTAATGTCACAGTCTTTTCTTCTCCCCCCCCCCCCCCCCCCC
>RSEF01000031.1:45708870-45797975 GCA_003993805.1 Himantopus leucocephalus | reverse complement strand
TCCCCCCCCCCCCCCCCCCCCGCCCCCCCCAAAAACTGGAGGCCCACAAATGGTGCGGCACGATATGCCTACCATCTGTGATGATTCTTACTTCTGCATTAAGGTTTAACTACTTTTCGGTGTTTTGATTTTTTTTCTGTTTGTTTTTCTCATAAGAAATGAGCAGAAGGGTGTGTGTACATACATTAACTCATGGCCAACAAATGGAAATATGGTAATTGCTGTAATTAATAATATGACGTAATAATTAAGTCGGATAGAAATGCTTTTTAAGCTACAAAAGGAAGTCAGATAATATTTTTTATTCTCAAATATTATTGAATGTTGCTTCTAAAAATAGAACATACTAAGCAAACTTAATTAAAGGCTTAGTCATGAAAATCATCCGTGCAATCAAGTAGCCATTATTCTTTGACTTCACTGATACTTTTTAAGTGAAAAAGGATTATTTTCACTAGTCTATGGATTTTGGAGTTGGGCCCAAAAATCATTTGCTTTGTATATGTAACTGAAGGGCAAATGCAATTTGTACCTTTTGAAACAGATTTTTTTTTTTAATCTGTGAAGGGGACAGCTTGGGCAGCAGATGAAATAATTCCATTTCTTTTCTCCTGATTATTTTCCGAATTTGTATGAAATAGCCGTCAAGCTCTAGAATGAATTGTTCTCCTTATATTCTTGGATTTCAGTTGAGTTTTAGATAAAGAAATCTGGCTGCTTTGATTACTTTTTATCTTGAACATGTCATGTTGTCCTCCCTTCATCCCCTAAAAATAATCTTTCATTGCACTTGCTTTAATAAATGTAAAAGCTGTGGGTAATAGATTACAACTAAAAATGGTACTGATTGATAACTGTGTATGAACAGCTCACTTAAGGAGTAATAAATGTGCTTTCCTAACAGTATTTTAAATAAGATATTTTTTCAAAAATTGTTTTGTTGATTATTTTTCTATAAATGTATATCTGAAACCAAGTGATTACACTGTAGTTTTTCATGACTGAGATTTTGGGGAGGGGAAAGATTGTTGTGGTTAAGTGCTTTTAAGGAGAGCCCAGCATGCCTATGAGGGCTTTTAAAAAATATTACTAACTATCCCTTTTATAGGACAGTAGGAGTTCATGGGAATATGTTATATGTTATCAAATATGAGAGCTGGGGAGTTGTTAACATAATTTTCTTTTTTCTTTTTCTGATTGGATGAATATTAAAATTGTGGTGCTCTTTCTAGGTATAAGTTAAATTTATGCTCATGATCCTATCTATACCTCCTGTGAAGACAATAAAAGTTATAGACAGAATGTAAACTCCTACAAAGAAATCATACAGGAGATAAATGTTCTGCTGGTCATAGATTATGTGACAAAATCATTAGTATGGTCTTACAACAGGAGTTGGGTTATTAAAGTACGGTAGTTACCTTTACATGTATTCATAATTAATTTAAAGAATTTTCTGATTGTTGTTCTCAGAAACATTTTTAAAGCCAGTTTATATTATACATTAAACAAGAACATAGACTCCCTTATTATTCGTTTCTCAAGAAAAAAATGTTTGTGGTCTTCAGGAGAACCTAAGAGAAAAAAAGCAAAAAAGCAAAGCAACTTACTAAAAAAATTGCTGATTTGAAAGATATCCCATATATGGTTCATCCTCCTTCATTTGAACTAGATGTTTTCAGTGCTGTTTCTGATTTAAAGGACTGTTCTGGAAAGATGGTATGTAATTTTTCAGAGGAGTTGTGTGCAGTTTTTTCAGTTTATATCAGAAATGTATCAAAAGACTGCAGTTTTCCCTTTAAGTACTGTTATTAAGTGGTATGTAGTGGTGAATCCTTGTTCATCCAATGTTCATCTAAAGTTTTGACACTGAGGTGTAAGATGTATTTCAGATATATTTCAAAGTTTACTGAATCTGTGATGTGCTTCTTTTGATTACTTGGACAGTTGGCCTGAGACAAATATGTATTGCCTATTGCTGATGCAGAATAGCAGTTGGAGAGCAGGACTATATGGCAAGTTGTCTTTGGAAACTGAGAAGGACATTTAACATGTACCAGAGGAAGCCTCAGAAAGGACAATATTTAAAGGTATTTATAGGTCAATATATTAGGATTGCTGGCAAGTTAGTAAGATTGTTGAACTGTGAGCACCTCCAGATGTTCTGATGAATAGCTTGCTGAGTAAACTGTTGCAAGTCACTTGAACTTCTCTCTGCCAGACATCACAACTGTAAAAACTGACATTAAAACCAAGGATTTATGCAATTCTTGAGAGCTTCTGCCAAATAATGATTTTAAAATCCTGTATGTGTATTCTGGTATCAGTAAAAGAGTGGGAAATAGATGGTAAAGGAGATGGATGAAGCCAGAGACCTGTTTAGGCTAATCTGAGCATGGCAGAGTTTTCTAAAGGCAGGTGATTCTTTGGAGGCTGTTAATATAAACCAGATGGAGTAATATCTGAATATTCTGAAATCTGCACGCAAGACACTGGAATTTGACTCTTCATTTAGTTAAGTAAAACAACAACAAACAAAAAAAGACCATTTTTTCCCCTTTGGTTTTGGAGGGAGAGGACCTAAGGAGAGACCTAACTATATTTTCTCCTCTTAAAGATACTCTTTTCTGAAGTTCTGCTCTGCCATTTTTGACAACTATACTTCACAGTGATAAGCCATTTCTGAAAGAGGGTAACTGAAGATTACCTAAGATATCATTAGTGTCATTAACATGCAGTTTTATATCTTAGATCATTAGCAGTAGATTTTTTACTTGAAAACAAAAAATTTTCTGCCTCGTGGGTAGTTTCACTCTTTATAAAGAAGTATCTGAAAGTCTGTCCACATTTTTTGTTTCTGGTTATGTCTAATTCAACAATGTTGTTAATAGGAGGTGTACACCCAAGGGAAGCCACACCTGTATTCATTGCACCTTATGGAAAGTGAGAATTTAAATGTTGGGTATTATAAGTCACAAGTGCAGTGTTTAAGGTCCAAGAATTGTGTCTATTGAGGTATGTGTTTAGTATCTTCTTCAGAAGTATGAGACGAGAGGTAGCAGCTTGCCACACTTACACAGTTTGGCGAAGATCTAATCTTTCTGAATTCATTGCTTGTGAGTTATTATTTCTAATCACACGCTTGATTGACTCCAGCTAAATGGTTCTGACTGAAAAGGCAGAGAGTTAAATCTAAAACTGTAAGTATGTATTTTAACTGAAAATAGGGATCATCATGGAATGTGTTCTCAATCAGCACTTGACATTCATCTGAATATATAGCGTAAAAGAAAAAAAAAAAGGTAAGCACTGTTATATCCTTGGGCAGGAGCAGTGTGTGAAAAACTGTGATTGAGCTCTGAGGATGAAAATGGAAGCCCTGGAGGGTACATGGAAATAATAAAACTAAGGCCCCTGATGGTGTTACGCTAAGTGTGGTTAATATTGCAAATGTACTATGAGAGGAAAATCAAGTGACCCTTTGAAATCCTTTCTGAGATTGCAAAGTCATTTTGAAGTTTCAGAAAGATACCTATAAATGAGCTAATGAAAGAACTGATTTTTAGATCAAAATGGGACTATATGCAAATGTTATCAGTGTTTGGAAGGTGCATATTACAGTCTTGCCAAACTGTTTCTCAGACAAGAAGATCTTAGACAGATGAATAGTCTCATTTTTTCCGTAATGAGAGAAACTCCTGAGGAGAAGCTTTTCAGTTGGTCCTAAATTGAAAAGAGTTAGAGATCATGACACTAGAACAGTCAAAATGTAAATTATTTTCTTTTCAGGAAAAACATACAAAAGAGGGGTGGTTTTTTTTGTTTTTGTTTATTTTTTTTAAATAAGGGAAAAGTGATGATACTTGCAGATTCTCTTTTTACAGGTATTGGAGTTCAGTTTTTCCCCCGTCCTTCAGACATTAGACTTTGTACTTTTTGTTTTATCTCATAATGCATCTGGAGACTGAGGTTTTTAACATACTAGTAGAGCTCCTTCTAGATTCAGAAATTTCTTGTTCTATTAATTTACCATTTAATGGTGAACAAAAAGGTTTCTGTCCCTGCAAACCTGTATGCTGTGGAGTACCCAAGAAGACAGAATGAAATTGGCTTTTATAAAACATGTGAATGTATTTGAAATTGGTAACCACAATTAAGAACAGAATTGGCAAAGTGAATGATTTACAAGGCCAAACAATGAGGGTTTTTTTTCTGTTTTCTTTTTAAGGGAGAAAATTGGCAGTAAATGTGGATAATAAATTATGATATGTGTTATTTTGCAATTTTTAAGTCCAACTCATGATCTCATTGAAGTCACTGAAAAAAACTGACATTGCCGTAAGTAAAATCGGGAGGATGATCTTTCTGAGAACAAAAATTGATTTAACCTCTAATAATTCCAGGCTTTTTTTTGTTTTGTTTTGTTTTGTTTTTTAAGGCAAATCACTCATGCTCAATTTTTGCTTTGGCCATTACTGTTTCCGTAAGTTTTAATAATTTAAAAGTGAGCTGTTTTATAAAGACATATCAGATGTATTGACTTCATCAGATTATTTGGTTTTCTTACAGTTAGAGGATGTTGATGGAACGTTCAACCATAACAAACTTGTTTTACATTTGCAGATCAGAGTAAGATTTGCATTTGCTGGATGTCATAAATGAGAGTAAAATATGGATCATGTTGGTACATGTGGTAGATGGCCCCATACACCAGGAAAAGTATTTTTGTGGAGGTTGTCAGATAGTGACCACAGACAGGTGCTGGAGTGGCTGTAGGTTCCCCTGGGATCAGAAGGTTAGACAAACTGCCCCTAGGATTTAAACAGGGCAGTTGTTTCATGTCAATTTAATTATCCTTATGTTTTGTGAGGCAGTCACTCAAGTGGTCTGGAAATATTAGGAAATTGGAGGCTTTCACAGCTTTGAGGGCAAAGTTCTGATTGGGTTTGTTTGGTATACATTCACTTTGTGACAGTCTTAATGCAAGTGATGGGCTGTTAGAACTACGAGGCATGCTTAGTGCCAGTACAAGATTTAATCGAGACACTATCATTCAGTGGGAAATGCCTTTCAGTCCAATTTTATTTATATGAATTTACTCTGCAACTCAGTAATCTCTGCTTGGGGTCATTACTTTGATTTTAACTTAGCAATTTAACTCCTGAAGTGCTTCAAGTAAAAATATCCTTGAAGGAATAATAAGTTTAAATAGTTCCGAATCGGTTGAAAATAGTTTTTTAATTTAGTTCAGGCTGGGAGCGCAAACTGGCAGGAAAACAAGTAGATTCAGGAGGAAAAAAGAGATTAAGCATAAATGGTCACACTGTGCCATACAGTTAAAGAATTTAGAGATGGGGCAAAAAGGTTAAATATACCCCTTTCTAGCATTCTGATATTAATAAATATCTAGTGACAATAAATAAAAAGTAATCGCCCAAATAATATTTACTTTAATACTTGGGTTTTTTGTTTGCTTGGCTTTGATTATTTTGATGGCATTACTAATACAGGAGATATAAAAATGTAACTACTGCTTCCTAAATTAACAATTTAGTTACTAATTGAGGAGAAAACATCTTAACATAAATAAAATAAAAATCTCTAGTCATTTCAGCCAACCCCATTGCTTTAATAAAGCACTTGAGATTTTATTTTCATTAGCACTGAGAGGCACTTTGAAATGAGTAACTAGCAAATAAACAAACTGAGATAATTCAAGTTTATATTGTTGAGTTAATAAAACTAATAAAATCTCTACATTTCGCAAGGTTTTCCATTATTACTATTTATTTTATTTTATTGCAGAAGCAAATTGTTAGGGTTATATAGTCTTAGGCATCATGGAAATTTTCTTTACTGGTTTTATGTTCTTTTATGACTTGATGAAGAAAATGAGGCTTGTTTTGCAGCTTGTGAACACGGAAAATGCGTCTTTTTAGTGGTTTCATCTGGGTGATTGTTTGGTTCCTCATTGTCTTTTGCCTGATGGTGTGTGCTTGAAGGTTCATTTTTTCAGCAGCTTTCCGTCTAAGAGGATTCTGGCAGTGTAGAGTAGATTTCACAGGATAGTAAACAGGAATTTTCTTAGGAGCTTCTGTCCTTTGGCATTTAGTCCATTGTATTAATACCACGACTGATACAAACTCCAGAAGCTGCAGTTCCATGTAAGGTGCCCCAGTCAGTCCGTTCTGTACAGTTTTGTGCTTTGCAGTGCTGTTGGCAGCTTTTCTCCTATGCAGCTGCAGAATTTTTTAGATTTTTATTCTTTTAATCATTGCTTCTCTGCCCCCATTTACTTTCCCCTACATTGGGTTTGTGGTGGCTTTTCTCTTTTTTCTTTTTTTCTTTTCTTTCCTTTTCTTTTCTTTTCTTTTCTTTTCTTTTCTTTTCTTTTCTTTTCTTTCTTGTCTTTTTTCTTCACTGAGAAGGGGAATGTTTTATGTCAGAAATACGGAAGCCTATTCTAAAACTACGTTGATATTTATCGAACAGAAGTTTAAAAGAAGCATTTTTTACCTTACCACATGCCTTTGTAGTTCTTATTTGGATCACTGCCCTGTAATACACACCTTCTAGTAACAAGAAAACTTCTCTTAATCTCAACAAACAGTCTGGGAATAAAACAAATAATTTGGAAAGGTGATCTAAGGATTGTTCAGTGAGGTGTGATATTGAAGACATATATAATCCTTCTGTTTTATGAGAGGATATTTTGCATTAAGCCAGGTGGCTTTTTCTCCCACTTTTTTAGTTATGCTGTAATTTGCATTCATTATCTCACACAGTTATTAATTATGTGGCACTTAAATCTCAGTAAATATCAAATGAGAAGACAACATGAATGTGGGCAGAGCAAAAATGCATACAAAATAGCCTGGCAAAGTCTAAATAATCTAAAAATATGATCTGTACATTGTACACGTAATATATTTGTACACATAAATGTACACATAAATATATTTGTATATATATGTCTGTCGAAGTGTGTGTGTGTCCATCTCTTCTGATCTGTGTGTATGTGTGTATATTAATTCAAAAAAACCCAAATTAAAATAATTGGTTTTTTAACATGGCAATGACATTGAATTTAAATAAATGTAATTTGTATATAAATATACAAATTATTTGTAAAACATTATAATTAATTTTCACTGCTTATATTGCAGCATTTCATAGGGAGGAAGTGGAAGAGCTGAAACCACACTCTATTTACTGCTCCTTATTTTGATTTTCCTTCACTTTTCATAGTACCTAAATTCCAGAGACAACATTTGGGGCAGAAGAGGGAGAACGGCACGTCTTGAATGAGCAGATGTTTTGGTTTTTTCTACTTTGTCTTGCTGGTAGTGAGGTGGTACCCTGAACAAAGGCTTGGCTTGGGATGAGTGAGCCATTGAGTGGAGATAATTTCATTTCAGTGTACAACTGAAGAAGAGATTCTTTTTCCCCCCACCTTTTTTTTGGGTGCAGGTCAATTCCAGTGTTTGCCATTTCACCCCACGCTGGGTTGTGAGTCTGATTTACAGCTCATGCCCTGTCGTCAGTCCCCCCTCCTTCCCCCCTTATTTTTTGCTTTGTTTGAACATCACATAAGTCAGTAAGGAGTTAATTTCCAATGAATACTAGACAGGAGCTCCTCCGCGGTGTTTCGTGCGAGGTTTCGTGTCTGTCACTGCCCCTCTTTCATGCTTCTGTGGGTATGGAAATGATTGGAGACAGAGTAGGGAGCGGGCAGCGGGCTCGGTGCTGCAGCCCCGTGACCACCCGGTGCATCACCCACCACCAGTGCCTCCCTCATGCTCCTCTGCTGTTCGTGGCACGCAATGCTCCGGGGAGTGCGGCAGAGGCAGTGCCAACCCAAATCCGCCCTTCCAGAAATTTCTCTCCAAAGCCAAACCCTCCTCCCTCCCACGGAGGGGGAACACCCCCGGGTGACAGCATCAGGGTGACTGTAAAAGTGCCAGCCGACACAGTGATAAAACATGGGCGATGGCAGCGGTCGGTCACGTAATTGTGTTTCATTGCAGTTGGTTTTTAATAGTCTTAGATTTGATGCCTGAAACCTGTGTGCTGCATTGAAAATGGCAGCTAGCCTTTTTTTGTGAAACTCTCACTAAAAGCGTAGCTCTCCGCAGCCGTGCCTGTTTTTTATCCTCTATCCAACTCTCAGTGAAGTAAAACCCAAAACACTGGGAAAGAAGCACCCGTGAAGCAATGAGGAAAGGGAGTGGTTCGGCATTTTTTCGTGATAAGATGTAAAAGGTAATAGCTCAGCAGTTTAAGGGGTTGTTTTGCTTTCTACCTAGATTTGTTAGTATGACTTCGTTACAAAGACTGAACAGTGAAGCCAGTTCATGCATTTGTTACACTGTTTAGGCTTTCAGAGCCTCATTTATTGGAAAATATGGAAATACCAGTGATGCAAGTGTTTACTAGCTTGTCTGAAATGGGTATTGTAACCTCTGAACCTAAAAGAAAAAAACAGGTCATACTTCCTAAAACCATTGTACTCCGCAGAAATTCTCTTTATATTATATTGTCTTTGTATGTTCAGAAATCGGAGAATCTAATAACAGTATTGGAATGAAACAAAAAAAAGACCCTCTGAAAGTCGTTATAGTTGGCACAAAGTGCTATAATTTTTTTCCCCAAGCAAAAATTGTCTAAGCATGTTGTTTCCCTCTATAAAAAATTACAGTGCTGTGTGGTGTTTTGTACCCTTATCAATCTGTCTATTTAAGGCTAGAAATGAAAGAGAGAGTATAATTTAAGCCTGTGTTTTGAACAGAAGGTTTTTTTTTTCTTTTATATTGCCGTCCTTCTGGGCGTTACCTATCCTTTACTCTCACTGTCCTACGGGTCACATTCATTTTTTAAAATTTGTTATTTTGCTCTCATTCATGTTTTTTCACTTATTTTTTTCTTTTTGGCAAAATAAACTGGATTTGTTACTGTAATCTTCTGAGATGTTCAACTTGGTCATCTTTTTTTAATTAGCTATTGAGTGTGGAAATAAGGGAAGAGTAGAATACAGGCTAGTTTCACACGCAAATATTTTGTTGTCTAGAAAGTTACGTGCAAAAGAAATAAATAAAAGAATTTTTTTTAAAAAAAACAGTGTTTCTTATGATTGTTCAAGATTAGCTGTGGTTGACTGTATGCTGACAGAAAGCTGTTTTGCCAGTGATTCAGCATGATGCTGAATCTCCCAGCCATACTTTTTGTTGGGATTATTTGGAGTGGTAGCTACAAAAGTTGTTATTGTTATTACTGTTATTTTTTCTGAACAGTTCTGGCTGGCATCTCGGCTGCTTGCCAGTTTCGGCTTCATTCCACTCAGGAATTATTCGCTTCATTCCTACTTGAACCTGCCACTCCTGCAGCTCATGTTTGTAACAGAGATGGACAGATCAAAGGAGTCAGAGCCCCAGGAAGAGGGAAGTAGGGCAGTCCTCATTGGCACAAAAGGCAATTAATTTTAATTGTTAGGATTATTATTTCTTTAATCTATAGGAGAGCTTTAGTAATGGAAATTGTGTGAATTAAGTAAGTATTCTCAATGATAAATCACGATGGTTTAAGAATAATAGTTTTTTGTATGCGGACTTGGAGCCCTATCCCAACTCTGAAAACAATATAAGCGAAGCTGCTGGCGTCCCACCCGCTGAACAGGAGGACTCAGGCTTGTAGGTTCTATTCTGAACACCATGAGTTGTTGTCACAGGGCTGAGTCCACAGAAACTACCAAAGAGGCAGGCCTGTCTGTGATCTATGTACCAAGTGCTTGAAGGACCTGCTGTGGAGACGCAAGGTTTTAGCCAAAACAGTTTTAATAACTGTTTTAGAGCAACACCAAACAAAGAAAGGTAATTGGTTTTGCAATGATTTGTCCCAGATGCTATTGTGCATAGGTCTGCGGTCTACATTTCCAGTGGAGTGAATGTTTTGGTCAGAGCCAAAACCAGAAACAGATGGACGGTAAGGAGGAAGAGCTGCATCCTTTGGAAGAAGATGGAGATCCTTGCCTTTAATTAACAGGCCTTCTCTTCCCTTCTCTCCAGTAAGTGACATGATCAGTTTCCTTTTTAAACTGTGTCATTGTTGTTTGAGCAGTAGTAAAAGTAGTCCAGTCATTGCCCTTCTTCAGTCATTCTGCATCCCAAGATGGGTTGCAGTTGTGCTGCTTCTCTTTACTGCCACGCTGTGGAAAAAGAAGCCTGGCTTGGATGCTGTACTGTGTTTTCCACAGCATGGCAGTAAAGCAAAACATTGCAGCTTTATTTCACTCACAAGCAGGGTNTTTTTTTTTTTTTTTTCCTTCCCACTCACAATAAGCAGCCAGTAGACGCATCCTTACAGTTTTCGTCTGGGGTAGGGATTGGTGTGCTACTCTCCTTCCATGACTGTGGCACTGTGTCGACCGATAAAATCACTATGGAAATAAATGGTTTTTAAATAAAGTAATGTGCTTCTGAATTAACCATGTAGATGTGAATTTAACCATCAGCGCCCTATTAGGGAGTCCGTCTGGGTAAGAGTGGCACTGAGAGTCACATTTCAGAGCCTGGGACTGAAAGGCATCACATGGCAAGGGGTGCGTGCCGATGGAGGAGAGCCTGGTGCTGTGCAGTGCATGGGATGGCTCGGCTGTGGGTCGGAAATCTCCCCTCACGAGAAGTCTGTTTAGGAGGGAGCGAATGTACTCAGACACCGTCTGTGTGGAGCGAGCCATTTTTGATTCTTGAGTCTTGGGGTCTGGCCAGATTAGCTTTTGGTGAGCAGCTGGACAGATTTACTGATGACACTTAGGTAATAAAAAACTGAGTGTTAGCTGTTTAATTTTAAGTGTCTGATCCGCTGCATCTGTACTGTAGATGTAACACATCACACAATGAGCAGTGTTTGCCAACCACAGTGGCAAATGCACCGGATACTTTGTTCAGTGAAGAAAGGTACTGCTAGAGTCTGCTTTGGCTGCTCTGCTGCTCTTTCCTGTGCCATTTTTTGGAGTTATTTATTTAGGAGTTTTTTATTATTGCTGCCCATCTTCTATTTCCACTTCCTCCATTTCTTCCTTCCCTTCCAACCAGCAAAGAATCTGAGGAATACAGGAGTAAGGATTGCAGGAACTCTCAGCCCTCCCAGTCAATTTGCTTTGGTCCTCTTCAGGAGGGGAAGCAATGCAGGAAATGTCTAATAGGTCAAGCCTGCTCTATGCCATTTAAAGGCCATTTATACACACATAAAAAATTTTTGTTTCTCTCACTGCCTTGCAGCTTCTTTCAGTGACACTAGCTAATATTTCTTTCTTTTTGATTGATCTCAGGCCGACAAGGAATAATTGATACCTTTAATGTAACAACAAATGGGCATAGCTGTCTAGAAATACTTAAATTTGTTTTGTCCCAAGACAGGATCTTTTCATTTTTCAGCCTCTACAGCCCCAGCTGCCTATGAACATCTGGGAGAATAAATACACGTGACAGCAATGCTTAGACAACTATGGGGGTTTTGTTGTTTTGTTCTGTTTTGTTGTGTGAGGGTTTTTTGATTTGGGTTTGGAGTTTTTTTTAGTGTTGAGGTTTTTTGTTTGGTTGGGCTTTTTGTTTTGTTTTTTCCTTGAGGGTGATGGGGATAGCTCAATGGCTTAGCTCTCATCCTGGTTTGTGGACTCTGTCAATCAAGTCTTAATTAAATGCGTGGCAGAGTGCTTTGTTGAACATTTCACCCTATGACGGTGAATGGGTTAATATAAATAAATGTACTGAAAAGACTGAGAGGGCACGGTGTTTTCCTGTATGAGTATGTAGCAAATGCTGCTCCCTTTTCCCAGAGGTTATTAGGTGTCACCTTAGACTGGTAGTTCAAAACACACATTTAGATCTTTTAGAATTACTCATGCGTCATAAAAATAACAGTAGGAATGGTAGTTACTGCAAGAAGAACCGGTAATTTGGTGTGGAAAACAGTCTTTTCTGTTATGTGTGTTCTTAGCAAGGAGAAATACCTTTCCTGCCTAAAGTCATTAGGGGTGTTACGGTGGGATTGTGAGTTAGTTAACTTTCTCAAGAAATGGGAAGCTAGGTGAATAAAATGAAATCATTAGTTCTGGGGATGTTTTCTGTTGTTTATTGCAAAAGACATGAAAGCAAAACATTCAAAAAAATTTTTCTAACCTTCGTTTTTCATCCTTCATAAAGTAGATGCTTTTTGTCTTCTGTTTATTCTACTTAAAAATTTTGCTTTTGAGAACTGAAATGAAAGGCAAGATCATTTGTTTCAAAATAAATGAGAATATATTTAATCACAGACAGTAACAAACAGAGGAGTAGCTTCTGACTGGGGTCTGAGGTAGCTTGCTGTTGGTTATATAGGATTTAGAACTTTTTGCCAGTGTCACTGAAGGACAAAACACCATCTTTTCTTTTGTTCATATGACTTGTGGATGTGCTCACAGCAAACTGAGAGCCTACTTTTAGGTGGCTGCTAGATTGCAGAAAGGCATATTGTTATAGTATTGTCTTTGTTAGCATCACCTGTTGAGGCACTTAATGCAATAATACACTGGCAAGCTAGGACCAAAGCACATAATTACGCAGAAAATATGGACTGTGAAAGGCACATGCCTGCTACTAAGCTATCTCTGATTCATTCACCCAGCAGGGAAAGTCAAACCATTTGAACAGTTAAAGGAAAATCATTCGTGATTGCATCTGTCAGCTTTGGCCAAGCATTTGTTTTTCTGTGATTGCACTTAAAACTTTTTATGCTCTTTTGCCTCTAAATATGTTCAACACCCATGGAGTCAGATGAGCTTTCCTGATGTATTCATTCTTAAGAATAACGGAAAGACTGAAGAGGACTTCTGTGGCTCTTCTATAATTTGGTTTCTACAAAATTCTGATTTGCTTGAAGTTTGAAATCCAGATATTTGCCAATTCACTTATAGCTTCATAGGTGAAATAAGCATGGAGGGTGAAGCAAGAGGCAGAGGAAGTGTGGAGAATAAAAATGGGAAGAGGCAGAACTATCTTTGGAGGAACTGGGGATTGTCAGCTGTTCAGTGGTTTGGAACAAGCAGCCTGTGCTGTTTCCCATTCATTTGTTCCTTCTGTCTCCTGTTCTATTATCTGTGACTTTGGTGTTCATCCCGCCCTAAAATGACCTGAGCTGATATTACATGAAGGTGAAGATTGTGGTAAGGGATGGGGGGCTGATGTCCCCAGGAGTACTGATTTAGCTATTAGTTAACAATAGCTATTGAACTTGTTCTCCTTGAGTGAATTACATGGCGTATTGCAGTAATAAGTGGGGAGGTAGTCATGAGAAGATGTGAAAGGGAAGAATTCCTCCAGGGGATGAAATTTTCCTTTTTATCTTTTTTATTTTTGTACCATGTATGCATTACTTACTGTATGTTAAAGTTAAAACTCAAACTACTGAGATTTTTTTTTTTCCTGAATAAGCAACACTTCTGTACATGGCGATGTGCCTTGTTAACAGTTGGTGTTTTGGTATTTAGAGGGGGAGTTGGATGAGGGAGTACAAGGAAAGTTTGATCCAGCAACAGGACTGCCATTCACAAAACTAAAGTGGAGCATTAGGTGTACAGTTCCAGATTGCAGCTCACTTAATAATTAAAACTGATGTTTTAAAATTGCAGTTTTACAGCATGTTATGATACTTGGACAAGAAAAAAATTAGTTTTTTCTTAAATAAGTGGCTCTACCAGTTGTTTTTATTTCTATGACCAGGCTGCCTCTCTCATGCAGATTACATTACCTTTTCAGGCCTTCTGTATGGAGAAGAGGGGTCAGTGTTGCATGCTTGCTCACTTGCTCATGCTTGTGCGTACACACATACACATGCTTACTTTCTCTCATGGTATCTATAAGGGGGTTAAGGGAGGGAAGGAGAAGAATATAAACAGAAAAACCACATCCTGACAGCTGCCTCCAGTTAGTCCTGTTTTTCCCCCGGACTTTTGAATCTTACGGTGGCTCCTAATTTGTCCCACATGAGTCTTCTCCCAGTGGGGCTGTTTTCCGTTTCCTTTTTGCTTTCATTTGATCCAAAGTAAACAGTTAACAAAGAATAAACCAATTCAGGCAGCTGTCAATGGACCATCAGCTTTCAGGTGTCTCGGACAGGAAGAAGAGGGCATATTATTTTGAAGGTAAGAAGGGAAAATGGGACTGAAACCTGATGCCTGTGTGGACCAGAAAAGTATTTTCAGGTCAAGTCTGCTTAAGACAATGTGGTCACAGTTTGTTCAGGAGGTAAATTTTGGGAGAGCTGATTTTGTTTGGTCAACATGTGTACAAACCTCTTCATGTAAAAAGGCTTTTAGATTAAAAATACATGGGGTACATGATTTAAGGGAAAAAAATCACGACACTTTACTAGTAATTCGTAAGATCTCCAGGCCCTTTTCACAGGGACCTGTTGAAGTATGCAAACATTGCAGCTGCCAAATATGGTGAAACTGCATTTGTTTGCTGATTTTTAAGATAAGGTTTCCTACAAAGTCTGAATGTATCTTTCTTTTTATGTAAAGGAGCGTCTAGGAGCAGGGGTGATAAGCCACCTTTCTCTTACAGATGTATAGAGCATGTCAGAGCAGCTTTCTCCTGCCTGTCCAGTTAGGTTAATCTCTTCCAAGTACAAATTGTTTATCATGACTGTAAAACTCAACAAAGTCATTTATCATGTCACTTGAAAACTTCTGTAGTCTATGTTTAGGAAGGATCTAAAGGATTCCCATGGCATTTCCTCCAAAAAAACCCCAACCCAAAACAAGAATTGATGCCAAAATAATACACTTTATATTGAGGTCTCCAAAATAAATGGCATTGCAGCTAGTTGCCTGCAGGTCATTATTGGCTCTGCCTTACTGTATTAGAGTAAAACCTATCTTGCCAGCTATCTAGGTCTGTTGCAAAAACCTATCACTCTATTATTGAAGCTCTGCTTCCACTGAAATTTGGAGGTATGTCTACATAGACTGTCTTCCTGTGATTTTCTAGCTTTGGTGGCTTGGGTTTGTTTTTTCTGGGGGGGGAGGGTTGGATAAGGGTTGAGTGGAGAATAGGAAGGAGGACTAGTTAAGATTTTTTTCCATCTTGTCTACATTTTTTATGAGAATGATTTTCATAAAGATGATTCCTGCTATAATGATATGTGGTGCCTTTGTGTAATGCAGCTTTCAGGGCTTAGTGCAGTGTTCTGCAGGTTCTCCCATTTCTCAAAAAAAGTGATCCATTAGAAGAAAGTGAGCTGCGTTTCTTAATTTTGCTTTCATCATTTTCCATTATGTTGAAATAACTAATACTGATGTCATTCTGTAATGATAAAGAATAATGCAACTGGCTTTGAACACCTAATTATTTCTCAAGCAAATAGTTCTGTTGGCTTCATCTGAACTTCAAGGAGAAGTGGGATCCAAGGGAGACTCAGGCTCCTGAAGGGTAAAATAAGCTCTTGTCCTTGTAGTAGTCCTGTAGAAAAGCAACGTAGTGAGGACTAGCTGGAACTTGGATGCATTTGTCAGGAAAAGATAGATCGGCTGAAAGTGAGGGGAGAAATGTATGGCAGAAATGGACCCTGAGATCAGTCAGGTCTTGTGAGAAGGAACAGGCAGGTTAGAGGGAGCTCAGGGTCAGGACACCTCTGGGAAGACTTTTGGAGGGAGGGTTGGAGCTTGGCTGCAGCCAAGATTGTGAACAGATAGACAGAAGCAAGCTTAAATGAACACCGAATTTCAGAGAAAGAAAGCAGTAGAGCCTGTAGGTGGCATAAGGTGCCTCATATGTGTTTTTTCATGAAATTGCAGGGCTGCCTAGTGAAATGTCAGAGAAGCAGAGAGGTCTGTGCATATGATGACTGCTGCTGGGATGCCAGTGGGAGGCTGAACTTAGGGGCAAATACAGGTGTCTTCTGGGGTGGGGGCAGCTGAGGTATTGAACTATAGTTCAGTATAGACAGTAGGTGTGCTGTCTGTATGCTGCTCACTGTTAACAGTACCAATTTTTAATTTTATAACAAATTTGGTTTTTTTTCTATTTGGAGGGACTGGTAAAGCTAACACATTTCATAGTATTTGCTGTGAGTATTTCTGTTACCATGTTGCCATGACATCTATCTGTGTAAATTTTTATCTAAGTAAATATACTCCAAATTCCTCCCTGCCCTACCAATATTTTGCAACTGTCTCAGTGTTAGTTTTGGTAAAGTACAGCAGTAGGGTTACTTTTTTCCCTCCTCCCAAAATTATGTAAAAGAAAGAGCAGTCCCTGTGCTGTTTCATACTAGGGAACAGTGTGTGTATATACACATTTGGATTATTATTTTTAAAATTCTGTTGAGGCATAAACTGTGTCCACACCTTATCAGAAACACAAATCTCCAGTTTTCTGCTGCTTTAGCAGTTGTAAAAACAGAATATATGTATGTCTCCTTATCCCATTGAAAATTTCTTGTTTAACATTTATTGGAATGGTTCTTATTATGCCTGATGTGTATCTCGTGGACAAGCAACAAGGGAGCTTTGGGGCCAGAGTTGCTCTCCCTGAGGTTTTGGGTTCATTTTGTAAGTTTTGCTTAACCTAAGTGCTGGACTGTTTTTCATTTCTGCCATTTTATTGTCAAAAGTGGGTGTCTGTGTATGCTCTGATTTGGTTTTGTGCTTTGGAGAGAGGACATGACACATTGTTTCAGTGAGCCTATCAGCATATACACCAGCAGAAGTTCCATTCTGGGGAAGAAAACCCAGAAAACAGACATAAGAAAAAACTTTGACTAATCAGGTGGCTAAGTTGAAGGATTATTTCTGTTGGTGGTTTATGTCTTAAGTGAACAAGTTCTGTTGTGAACTATATATTAAATACCCTAGTTACAGCTTTTGCTAAAGAGCTAAAGGAAATGTGGGATTGAGGGAGGGGGGCAGAACTGGTGAGGGGGCTGGGAAGGAGGAGAGGTGTCCTCTGCAGGAGTTGGGAGCTGGAGTAGAAATAAGGAGGCAGACATGAATGAGTACTTTGTGCCAGAGAGAGAAAGCACTGCATGCACCACATGCGCAGAAAATGCGTGTAGGCAAATGTGTATATTTATGCTACTGTGAAGGGGTGGTGTATATTTATGCTACTATGACAGGGGTAGGTGTTGAAATAAGTATCAACGATGCACAGTTTATGGGATTTTTATGGCTGGCATCGCTATTTGCCCAACTGGATACAGTAACACATGCTTGTCTCCCGCAAAACATTCCTTTCATCTCCAGCTAATGCTGTTTAATGGGCCTGGATAAGGACTACGTAAACAGAAGCAGAAGCTGCGTGGTTTGTGTGTGTGTGTGTGTGTGTGTATGCGTATGTATTTAGCTTCACTGTTTTTACACTCTCTTTCTCTCTCACTTGGTGAAACAGCAATTAGAAAAATGTCGCGTGGAATGGAGGAAGGACCTTGTGTGGCTGTCATCTCTCACCTGTTTTTACATGCTTTTACTTCAGCTGCATCATTACCTTCTCTTAGGTTGCCTTAGAAGTAAACCCAGCACTGCTGGAATAAGAGAAATAAATCAGCTGTATCTCTACATATTTGCTGATTTCTATGCTAAAGCATGGGAAAAGAGAAGAGGATCAGGTATAGGTACTGCCAGATGATTTTTGAGAAGATGAATGTGAGGCACCTAGTTGCAAATGAGATCTTTTGCTCTGCTAATTATTTTTTTCCCCTTGAACTATCTTAACATTTTTACAAATAAAACACAGTCTGGGTTCCATTCTTGACATGGCAGAAGCTTGATAATAAAACAGAATATTTGCAGAGATCTTTGCTTCGGATTTGTTCTTTAGATTGTTCTAGGATGGTATTTATGCCCCCCTGTCTGCTCCCCCCATCCCCAATCTTACCTCCAGCAGAAAGAACAAAAATGCCTCTCCTGCCCAAGTTCTTAAAAAGCCTCCTCCTGCCTCCTACTCTGTCTTGTACCCGAAGCTGTATGAGGGGAAGTCAGTCCAACGATGAAGATGTGTCTACTGCCTTGCAGTATCTGTTAGAAGGACAAGTTCTTCAGACATTTTCGTGAAGTTGAGGTGAAGGTAACTGAAACAGCTTGAAAGAAATAGTATTCTCTGCATGGCCTTTCTGTGTATGCTAAAGCTGAGAATGCAGTCAGACTACAGCAGTCACGTATGGTGAAAGAAACTGCCGCTGTTTGCTGTTATTCTTTTGTCTTGTCTATTCAGTGTTTTAAGCTGCAAGTAATAGATCTTGGCCTCCTGTGTGAGGTGCATCTATTTCTCAACGAGTCCCTGGTCTAGTTAGTTGCTTCTGCATTTATTAAATGACACAGAGGACCTCCCTTTGCAAAGAGTTGTTGCCTTTCCCAGTCTTTATGAAGATGAATTAATAATTTTTCTCTCTTAATTAGGTTCCATCTGCTGTTCCTGTCTTGAATTCTAAAGGTTATAGTTATTACCATATTCATAAAATCGCCCAACTGTGTAAGAGAACTTTAACAACAATTTTAAAGCCAAGTTCCTCTATTATGCCTCATTCAGTGTACATTTTGCCATCAGTGATAGGGAAGCTGATCATGTGGGGCAAGTCCTGCAAATGCTTTTCTGTTGTCTTACAGCAGAAACGTGCCACCTGCCAAGAGAAGTATGCATGTATTTCAATAAAACTCTTACAAACTAGAGCTTCCAAACACCAAAATGCCTGAATATCCATAGGTCTTGGATAAAAATCTTTTTAATACTCTGACTTCCTCTAAATCTGTAGCACTCGCTATGTTGTTGCTCGCTATTATAAATTGAATGTGCAAGAATATATACTGGCTTTTAGTTGAGAGTGCATTTGGCGTGAACAGGTAGCCTTGTCTTTGTCTCAAGAAATCTGAAAAGAAAGCCTGATAGACCGAGATGAATACTATGTAAGTGTCGACTGATGATTTATTTTTCCGTAAGGTGCAAAGGGCACTGGGGAGCAGATCTTAACATGCGTGTCACTTCAGGTACAAGACCTGCAGCTACAAGATAATCACATCGCAGTGTTTGGCACAAGGTTAAATTTTCCTTCTCTCTCAGCATACATGTACACACCTTTTCCTACCTTTCTCTGCTTTTCTCGCACTTAGTCTGTAGCAAGTACCTGAAGGTAAAACTTACTTTCATCTGCCTCCCAGCCATCCATTCCTTCTGATCTAGGCTTACGCTGGTTATCTTTCAAATGATAGTATGTTTACAAGAAGAAAGAAAATAAAGACATCTCTGGATTGCTTGCTTGACATAATCCCTTTCTTTAAGGAATACCTGGTTGTTCCACTGATAGCTAAATAGTATGGTCAGTGTCTGAAATCAGCTTTTAGAAATCGATTCCTCATCTTGCCTTGTGGGTGATTCCTCACCTCATCCAGTGGGTGGTTGTCTTTGTTTCTGCCCCAGCTTATCTTTCCCCTTGTATTCTGCAGTGCTTTGCAATACGCTGTGCTCCTAGGTCGATCTGAATGGACATGCAACATGACAGATGATCTTCGGCATGAGTATAAGGCAGTTCCTGCAAATCAGAGATTTGGGAGCCTGGGCGTTGAGATTTAACAATTCTTCTCTGGTCAATTTTAATAGCGTACTTCCTCCGGCAACCTGCTTCACCCCTTCACTCAAAATTACTGCCTGTTCAGTGTGATTTATTCACTTAACCCTGAGCCAGAGGTTGCCAGCTTTATACCTAAGTGCTAAAAGGGAACATGTGCCTCTTCCCCCTTCACAGGTCAGTGCATTAGTCTGAGCTGCTGAGGAGAGCAAGTGCACTGAAGACTGTGGGTGAAGAAGGCTGAGAGGTTGCTCAGTGATGGAGGGGCGGGCAGGCAGCTGGTATTCAGCCCTCCCAGCATGGTTTGCCAGAGACATCTGTCAGTGCCCTCAGTCCTTTGTTATAAAGGTGGTAATTTTTTGCCTGCCTGCAGTGGTGAATTACAGTGCTCAACCCCTGCCTGTGTTCTTGTTTGGATCTATTTCAGAGGTTTTGTCTTCGTGTTACTTGAGAATGGCCAGGGAGCTCTGGAGCAAAGTGGGTTAAATGTTTGTTAATCACTCTTAATACTCTTTTTGCAGTTGAAAATGACGCACACTTGATTCTGCTCTACCTTACACCTCAGCTGGTTCCCTACCATGCTGCCTGCCATGTTCTTGACAGCGACAGGCAGAGATATACTCATCATTGCTATCTGTGGACTGAAAGCCAGTATGAACTGTGTGCGTGTGATGTGCAGGCTCAGTCAGTTTGTATACTCGAAGTGACAATCCATTCAAGTATTGAGGTACTGGAGAAATAATCTTAGCTGTGTTGCCATTTAATTAACTCTTGATGTAGCTGGGAAACTGTGCACAACCGTGTAATTTACATACCCGCATCTATTTCAGAAAGTAACAATATAGTATGGGAGTTAAAAATGAGACCACATTTCATTTCAGCTTTTGGGGATAGTGGGTTTTTTTGAGTCTGTTGCTAATGGCAAAGGAGCTGTGGGCATGTCCTCAGTAGATTTGTTTGTGTAGCATAAAGTGTACTCACACTTGCAAAGAGAGCCCTGGGACATGGATATTTGACACTGAGCTATAAATTTCCTTTATCTAACAGGCATTTGAATGTATTTCTTCAAGCACTTCAAGAATCCCATCCTTCTCCGTGTTGCCCTTAGAGTTTAAGATTTCCGAGAAGAAATGCATCCCAGGAGAAGGGCCAAATTCTGTTTGCATTTGTGAAGCTCAAATATATATTTCATAGGGATTGCTAACACTGCAGTTTGTGTCTGATTATTTTTTTTAAGCTTGATGAAATATGTGGTTATTGCCAAATATATTTTTTCCCTAAGCCTTTTGTGGGTGGGTAATATCTGCCTCTCCTTCTGTCCTCAGGTGATAGAGTATATTTGGATACCGTTTACAGATTAGTCAAAAGTGTCTGCTGCTGACCTCTTGGCAAGTTACTGTATTTATCCCTATCTCTGTTGTCTCTTGCTGTCTTCAAGGACCTCTTGGAATGGCAATAATTTTAGGAAATATCTCTTGGGGGGCGGGGAATAAATAGGACGTACCTCAGCCTCCCTGCATCACCTTAATTGCAGTTATTCTCAGGATTTGGATTTTGCTGTGTGTCTTCCATGTCTAGTTTGTGGTTCTTACTCCAGAATTTGGTGAAGAGGTGCTTTAGCTTTGCCCATTTTACTCAACTGAGCAAGTCTGCCAGGACAGGGTTCAGTGCATGTGTATGTAGGCAGCTGATGGCTTTGTATTCCTTTTTGAATTCAGGATGCTGCCGTAGCAACTACAGGTGGGTTTTTTTGCATAGAATTATCAGCTCCATAGCTTAGGAGGCTGAAAAGTTGTTGAACTCATAAGGGAGTATATATTTTTTTAATTTGGTTACCTTTTATTTGGAATTGAAAATGATAGCAATTTAGATCTTATTTGAAAAGTAACATACAAGAAAGTATAGATTAACACTCCCTTTTGTGTGTCTGGTGTCTTTCCTTATTTTGTGTAAGATGAATGGATGGACAAACCAGTAATACTTTTTTTTTCTGGCATGCCTCATAGGTCTAGAAAATTAGGAATTAGCAACTGGCAAAGACTAACAATTTTTGGCTTACTTACTGGAGGAGTTGTGGTGGGGATGACCTCCAACAAAGGTGACTGGTGGCATTCGGCATGAAATCCTGCTGTCTTGGGATTAGTAGCCATTGCTGAAGCAATGAATAAACAAGGATTGGTCATTTAGTCATTTTGGAATGTTTTAGAAGAATAATGAGGAAACAGCAGCAAAGGACTTACCTCTTAGCCCAACAAATGGAAGAAGTGCCCTTCCTTCCTTCTGCTGGAGTTCTTGTAAAGTGGGAGAGTGTTACCCAAAACCCAGGTGGAAGAGTGTGTTTGTGTTGCACTGGTGTGCTTATATAAAATTATGGTGTATTCTCTGCCATAAAATATGCTAGCAGGTTTCGGTACTGTGTATAGCTTAAGGCCTCATGTCAGACTGCGCATGTTACTGATTATTGGAGAAAATAAAAAATTTTCCCCCTCTCCCCCAAGGAAGGGGAATTCTGATGCAGAGCTGGTCAATGAAACGCTGCCTGTGCCATAAAAGCCAGAATGGTGTATGCATTTGTGCTTTGCCATAGAGGCAAAGCACCTGCTCCACAAGAGCGATCAGTGAAATTACTAGACGTAATTGATGTTTGTGCAAAACAGTTTGGTTTTTTCATTCTTGTGGTTAATGTTCAATGTGATAATGCAAATGAGTCCTTCATACCGCTCCCTATTCTGTCCTGTCACATGTACTTTTTATCTTTTTCCTTTGTCTTGTGGGTACTAGCAGTTGCTAAATGGCTTTTATAGAGGATAATATATTTAGGAAGCAATTTCCATTTGAGATTTTTACTGCTACCTCTCCCTCTCTGTGACCTAGGGAGTGGAAGGCTGATATAATACAGTTATCTTTCCAAGCTGAGTCACTTTAAAGCATGTGCTTGTAATATATGGTTTTTAATAATCTCTCCTGCCACAGAGCAGAAACTGGTCTCTGAATGAGGACAACCAGATGAAACTTACTTCCGTGTAAACATGGCTTGGGCAGAATCAGCCAATTTCAAGGCGGATTAGTGTCAGCGCAGTGAAAACAGGATAAGGAAGTATGAATATGGGGAGAACTTGAGCTTCACTTGTAAAAAAAGAAAAATCTGCATGGGATTGTTTCCCTTCCCTTCCCCCAGCTGCAAAATCTTCTTGTCCTGTCTCATGAGCCTTTTGTGGCTTAAGGGTAGAGCAACACAACGGGACAAAAAACTGAAGGGAGAGCTGGCCTCCTATGTAGGCAAGCAGAGCTTAACACTGGCTGCTTTCTCATCCTGATCTGAAAGACTGCAGGTCCAAATCAACAGTTTTCTGTTCCTGATGCTTCTTCTGGGAGGAGCGTCAGGAGGAGCAAACTACTTCTGTTTACTGTCCTGTTTTTGACCGACCTGTGGTTTTTGTTTTAAGTGTGTTTGTGTCCAGGCTGAAGAAGATATATATTTGAAAGAAAAAAGGCCTTGAAGGGTAACATACTTCGAGAAATTTGTACCAGCTGCACTGGCCAAAAGTCCTTAAGCCTGGGACATCTGGGCACCTGCAGAGACCTTTTTTCTTAGTAGTCCATCCTGTAAATAACCTTTCATTGGGAATGCTGTGTTGGGGCTGCAGGTGCACCTTTTTGGCTCTTGGGAGATGTCCCAGGAGCTGCTGCTCAACTTGCAGCAGTGAGTTGTATAAAAAATTTTATTTATTGCAAATTTACCCTTGACAACATGGCTGAGCAGCCTGGAGCTCATGTCATTGCTAACTTTTGTCTTACCCTTTACACCTGTATTTTGATAGTCCAGGACATGCTGTGTGGTTAAATGGGTTTCTGCTGAAGGTTTGATGCGCGATGCTGGTTTAACAGGGACTTTTTATTCTGTCAAGAGTATAATGTATCTGAATATTTTCCTCCTCCAAATTATCTTTATCCATGAAAACAGTAAAAAGTGCAATTTACCTTGGAAATCTTATTTTATGGCGTTTACAAACAGCTTACTCATTCTTAGTACTTCTCTCAGATGTGAATTTTTTTAAATGGTCTGCTAAAATTATCTGAGAATGAAGCTATAAAAAGCTGAGGGCTTGCACATCTGAAATGATGAAGAAAAAGAAACCCGCAGAAATTTCATTGTGATTTCCATGTTGGGAGTGATAGCTGGGGTTTTGCCTTCAGGAACAAAAGATTAGCAAGAAGCAGAGCTTTTTGTAGGAGGTTTGAAGTAATGATGTGGTTGTCCCAACTTGCAGCAGCTCATTGAAAAGCATAAAATATATTACTGGATCAGCTTGCTCCTAAACTATGTAATTTAGGATAGCATAAATGTGTTTCATATTAAGTGGGATCTTATGTTGATTTATTACCTGACTAATGTCATCCTTCCTATCCAAAGTGGTGTGTTTCCAGATTCCATTTCCTACTGATTGTTAGTACATAGTTTCTCCAGGGCTGTACTGCGGAGGGAGTTTCTCTTGGGATGAAACGTTTCTGGAAGAAGGCTGCTTTTTGCTGAGGAGCCGCATGTTGATTGGCAATGTTTTCTAAGCAGGTTCAGCCAACAGCATCCACATATTTGAATCTGCAGAGATTTCTGTGAAAGATCAATTCTTTTTAACAGTTGCTTTCAGTCCCTTCAGCTTTCACTTTCCCCCTCTTTGCAAATGTAAATCATCCCAAAAAGTTGCTTTTTTTTCTCTTCCTTTTTTTTTCTCTCCTAAACCAAGAAATGAGGCATTCTGCTGTAATATTTTGATAAGCTTCCAGCTTTACTAACCCTATTTTATTTTAATCTTCTGTCACACGTTGTAGATCTTGGCAAGCTGAAAAGTTGTGGTTCAGCTGTTGTTTCCATTTTATTTTCTAAAGATGTGATATGTTTACCCAAATAATGAAAAGCTGTGAAAAGAGCATGGTAACTCTTTTTGGCACCTCCCCTCCTCCACTGAAGTATTTAAGGGGTATATAAATTATGAAATAATTACCCTGCACCTCAGGAACTACCCAACTACTTTCTTATGGTGGGGTAGATATAGCATGGGGACGCCTCTTCTTCTTTCAAACCATAAAAGGAATCCTGACTCTAAGTTTTTTAAGCTGTTTGTCCAAAAAGCCAAAATTCTCCTTGTCTGTTGTTTAAAATGACTGGATGACTGTTTATGAGCTTCGTTTTGTTTTGTTTTGTGTCTCTCATACTTTTTTAATACAGCAAACTGTGGCTGTAAAGTAGTTCTCTGTTGTAATACGGAAGCAAAGAAGCAATGATTTTACAGGAATTACTTTTTTCAGAGCAGAATCTCTCGAGCAGTTAAGCTTGTTGTCATTTTAGAATCGAGTGCATGCACCATAAGCAATAAAATTTCCAATTCAGTGGTAAACAGTCTCTTTGAACTGAGCTGGGGAGCAAGCTGTCTAATTTAAGTCCTGAGCATGACTATTGGTAAAGGTAGAAAAACATTGTGCCGGAAGGGTTATTTTCAAATTGCCTGATATCACTGAGGTCTCCGAAAGGAGCTCAGAGGAGCCTAGTTCTCTTCTAGCTATTCTAGTGTTATGCAAAACTAGTAACAACAGCTTGCTTTCTTCTGTTGCTAATTTTGGTCTGTACTTATGCACCTGGCATTACTGCAATTGCTTTGTAAGTTTTATAAACTTGCAAGGAAGGAGTCATTAAGCATCTGTTTGTAACTATGGAAGAAATGCTGTTGATGCTTTTGCAGAGAATCAATTCTTTTTTTTTTTTTTTACTTCGGGTGTGCACAGAATAGTTTCGATAGTAAGAGCAGCAGTCTTGGCTCTGCCTTGCACAGAATCAGTTCTTTGATTCTGGTAGTAACAATACTGAAGGCTTCTAAGAAAGTGTAGAAAAATATTGCAAAATGTAAATCAATATATTTCCTTGGTGTGTCCTGGCCTGGCTTGTGGCAGTTGGCAACTTGGAATAAAAAAAAAATAATATTTGAAATGGAGATTCCATTAAAATCTTAGTTAAGAATGAGATTTGGAAGCATATTAACTTCTTGTGATTTTGAACAGACACTGGGTTTCTTGTCTGTGTGGGAATAATTCTATGAATACTTCTGATGGCCTAAAATTTCACAAAATCATTCTTTTAGTTGCCCATAGGTTGTAAGAAATTAAAAAACAGAAAGAAAAACTGCTATGGTGCTAGTGAAAAAATTGGCTAGTCTTCCTATGTGCCTTGCTGTGTCTATGCAGAGTCTTCTGTAAATTATTTTGTGTATCTCATTTTCTTTAGGAGTGGGGATATGAATTGTTCACCTCACCAAAGTGTGTTTTGTTCTTGGAAAAAATGTTACACTATTTGAAAATACCTTCATCCCAAAGCCAATTAGTAGACAGATTCTGATATTTTGGTGGCAGTAAAATTTCTGTAAAAATTCAGTAGAAGCAGATTAAATATTTAAAATGTTATTTTTATGACTGTCATTCTGAAATTAAAACAACTGGGGAATAGAACTTCAGTACAAAGTTGACCCAGAGACAAATACACTTGAAAGGTATTTATATGAGTAATTTTTTATTTTTGATTTTTAAATCCGTGGACCTTCAGTAGCAAGCAGTACTCCAGCTGCTGTGTGGCTGTCAGAAGCTGCTGCATGGATGTCTGTGTTGCTAAATATGCTTTCTTGCAGCTTCAAGAATGTGATTGCGTAGCTGACTAATAGGTTGTGTTTATGACAGGACTGAGATATTGCTGCACTCCTTGTCCAGAGCATGTAAGATCAGTTTTTATGTTCCACGTAGTCAATGATATACTTTAAACTCATGAAAGATTTATTAACAAAGACTTCAAGAGTGAGCATTCTGTGTTGTTTAATTGGTAAGGCATTCTCTTCCTCGGAAGTTACAGTTGCTGTAAGCAGGGAAGAGTGAAAATAACCATCATATAAAATTATTGAACAAAGCAGCAACAGAATTGTGGCTTAATACAGTCTTACATGCGATGTAAGAGATCACAAACTACGTCTTTTAAAACAGATAGGTAGAGTGCAGCTGGTGCTACGGTAGTCTCCTGGGGCTTGCTGTTGCTCCTTTTCAATTTCCCCTCATCCTGAGTTTCCAGTTTTACTCTGGTGAGGATTTGAAGGACTTTTGCAGCTCACTGCAGGGATCTTTCAAAGATATGCATGGGAGCAGCTGAGCCATTTGAGCACAGAGAAAGCTTGAAAATGAGCTGACCTTGAACAAAACATTTTGCTTTGGTTATCGTTGAAGGTAGGAGGGCTGCCTGTTACTTTCTGCCAGACAGCTCACCCATTGAAGTGAGAACCTTAGCTTCCCCTTGGATTAGTTGTGAAGCTGGCGTACTAAGCACTCCGCTCCAGTGTGTGTACAGGTTTGTGCTTACCGGTGCAAAATCAATTTGCTTGCCTCTTCCCAATTTGAAGATTGTCTTTTGCCTGACCAGAGTTTTACAAAATGTTTAGGACAGATATCTGCTAAGCAGGATGGAGTAGTGCAGTTCATTTTTTCTTTTAAAAACAAGGTGTTTGATTGTACAAAGAGAACAACGCTTTTCTAATCAAAGGGATTACATTAGATGTCCCCACCCTTTGGTCCAGCCAAATCCCAATTGAAAAGCATAGCCTGCAAGTTCGAATGGGGGCCCTTAGTCTGTTTTAAGCTTCAGCATGCTGAGATTTTTCTCAGCTTTTGGATGGTAAACAAGTTCTCTGATTTTCATCGATGATATAATTTAACTTTTGGCAAGGTTTATGGCTTTGTTCAGAAAGGAGGGATGAGCTCTGTGGCTGAAGCTACTGAGGGACACATTTTACATTTAAAGATCACCCAACTAATCTCTCTTTTTAGGTCTCTACAAAAGCAGCTCTTTATGGAGCTCAGCAATTTCAAATAAAATCATCTTTGCCTTTCCAAAACTTGGCAAAACACTGTGCCCAGGTTTCTTCTAAGTAGGGAGAGGCCAAGCTGATCTTTCTTTATATTTTGTAATGATATTCTTTCTTGTTCTGTGTTGGACAAGTGGATTTTGGATGCAGTCCATCTGGAATGTTAGGTGCATCGTAGAAACATCCCACTGTTGCAAAGAGCTGCTCTAATTTCCAAGTGCTACTAGACAAATTGCAACTCTGGTTCTGTCAACATTATCTCTTGGGTGTTTAACAGATAGGGGTCACCATCATTGAGACAAAGGCAGATGTGCTTTTTTCCTGTACTGAAAACACTGCTGTATAAGCAGCAGCTATGTAAAAATACACAAACAAACCCTTTGCCAGAATCCCAGGGGGGTACTGTTCATATATTTGTGATTCATTTGTTCAAGAAAACAATAAGCAAATATGAATGATGGCTTTAGGTGAACTCTGAAGGACACAAGACATGAGAATGCTGTTTACTGCTTTGAAAGTGAGGATCTTGGCTTAAGTTTTGTGACCTGAAAAGAAGTGCTGGCAATGAAAGGTGAAAACCTGTTTGATTGGCCTGTGGTCTTTTTGATCTGTGAGCACAATTTAGCATACCATCTGGGGAAAATGTCTTCTACTGGCACAGAGAGGAAGTAGGCAAACCAAGAACAGTGTCCAAATATACTTTAATTTCTGTTGCTCTTGATTCTGTTCAGTCTCATTTTGATTAAGGGACTAGAATTGTAGATCTGCAAAGTATAATACACAGCTATCCCAGCCACTGGTTACTAGATTACAAGGATATATTTAATCATATCCCTATTACAATCTATTACCAGGGCTCTAAAGATGCCTCTCCCCACCTTGCCCTCAGCTTCCCCCCTCCAAAAGACAAAAGAAACTTGTTTTATGTACTTGTAAAGCTGCGTTTTTTTTTTAAAAGGAGCACTACAAGCTAGCGAAGAAAAAATGAGGTTTGCTACTGTTATATTACTTATTTTTAGTTATTCGTTATTGATAATGTGTGCACTGCTGTCTAGATTGCATAGGAATCATTTGAATGAATTGAATTTGAATTGATCATTTGAATCTTGCATCAAAGTATGTATTAATTAATTGGATAAACTGAGTTAGCAGGGTTCTTTTGTTAGACTGTACTACACTTGCATTGCTTTTTGCAGAACTATAATTTGGTTTTTGTTTAGTTATTTTGACAAACAAATCTATATCTCTCCCTGTCCAGAAAAAACCTTCAAATTTAATACTAAAAGAGACTGGCTTTTTGGAACTGGAAGGCAAAATATATCCAAGGCATTTCCAGCTGTCCCACTCATCTCTAGAATCTAGTGCTCCCTCAACAGCAGTCAAATACCAGATCTTTTCTCCCTATAAAATTCCTTACAGACATGGAGTAATTTAGACTCTTCTTCTCTTTTTGCACTTCTCTGATGAGTATGCCTGGAACGCATGAAATAAACAATTATGAATTAGAGAACGGAGTGGAAATGCAATACAATGTAACTAAAGAAAAAACAAAATTGGATGTATAGAAACTGAGGGATATTTGAGAAGGAAAAGGGGAAGAGCTTAAAGCACACTTAAGCAGAGATGGAACGGAGTCTTCATGAAGATCTAAAGAAATGTGTCTTTTCAAAGGGCACTCAGAAATACTAAGGAGATGATACATTGTTGAAAGCAGAAAAAGAAGCTGCCGACATAAATAAGTTGAACATTAAAAGGCAGTTAGCTCTGTATGGCTTTCTTCCATCCTCTGCTGTGCCGAATTATCCTTCTTCTAAATTTTCCTTGTTCATTAAACAAATCAAATCCTCTCTGAGCATTTGAGAAATATCAGAAACTTTGTGGTTTGTTTTTAGCTAAAGCTCAGCAAGCTGAAGGGATTGCTCCTCTAGTTGCTTTTCACCACTTCGATTCTCATACAGAAAGTATTGCTGCCACAGAGTTTTTTGGAATAAATGTTCATGCTTCGGTTATGACAGCCCAGGTTTAAAATAGAATCATCCCAGTAAAAGTGTACAAACCTGCCTGGACTTACTGGGGCTGTACCAGGCTGTACTGCAGAAACAGTGGAGGTGGTGTGGTTGGGGTGGCAGTAGTGGAGGGGCTGTCACCCGGAGCGGCAGCGTGGGCAAAGCAGGCAAAGAGTTTGAGAGAGGTTGTTTCTGAACCATCATGAAACCGATTTACCCCTCTTACTTGGTGCGGAGCCGTCCTCTGCTAGTCGGGAGGCGGGGAGAGGAGTTTGGGAGGATTTACTGTCCCCACCTGCTGGATGGGATCAGTGTAGCCTGAGACTGGCTACGGGTGGGACTCAAAAGAAATGTCACTTAGGAGTGTGTCAAACCCCCTCTGTTCTTCTAATTTGATAATCACAGAAGATTACAGAATTGATGCGAAACGTTAAAATACCTTGCCTGGGAAAAAAACTCCTGTCTTTTGTAAGAGACCACTTTATGGCAAATATTTTTACATCCTTGAGCCCTACTACTAATTATATATTTGATCATTCCCCAAATTATTTTACAAACAAAACTCTAGATTTTACTTCTTACAAAGGGAAGTCTATAAAATGATCACTTGGTATATTACCCAAATTTTATATCTTTTATTTTTCTTTTTTTTTATGTTTTCTTTTTGGACAGTCAAGGAAAACCTGGCACTATGATGTAATCCTCTTAGCTCACTTCTTTAAATAATGTTCTAAAGTTATATGATTGCAGGACTGTTCTAGCGTGTGAGACTGAGTGACACAATTGTTATGTGGAAAGTACTATAAATTTATCTTTACCAGTTTATATGTTTGAGAATGAAAGATGATCATGTGTAAAACGACTTACCAAAGGCCGGGGGGGAGGAGGGCGTTAGTTAAGGAAACAATGTCATGGTAATAGTTGCTCTGTTTCTCCACATCTTGATCTGAGCCAAAATGTTGATCACTTAAAAATCTGTTCTGTGTAGAGCACTTGTTAAGCTTACATTTGGAGATGATCCTTTAATGGCTGAGGTCCGGTGTGTGTTGAACGCTTGAATTTACTGTGAGTCTTCAGAGACGAGTCAATTTATACGGCACAGCATACGAGGTGTTGAAGGCATGTGCTGGAGGGGGTGGTGGCCCCTGGGGAATATTTCTTGCAGGGGAAAGGTTACTATGGTGATGCCAGTAAAGCAAGAAATGAGGTAATACTTTGTGATAGTTGGAGGGAGAAGTGAACAACTCTCGCAGATGACTTTTTGATACCTTGGGCACTGAAGAATATGTTTTGATTATTTTTTTTTTTAATGTTTAACTGATTAATTGGGTACAAATTTCTGTCTGCAAGAGTTACATTTCACACAGTATATTTTCACCTTATGGTCCACTTTGATTAATCATCCATGTCTTCCCCTGGATGTGAAGCAATGAAAGACTCCAGTTTCCCTCTTTGCTGTATTTCAGGGATTAATGGGAAATAGTGTCATGCTTTGTCAAGGGACGATTTTTCATATTAATGTTTGCAAAGCAGAGACAGTGCCCTGTGCTGTGGCTCTTTACCATATTAAACAGGAATGTCCTTCAAAGTCTTTGTCAATGATGGATATAAATCAAAGTGAGAAAAACGGTACATACTGAATTTAACATAACTGCATTTTTTAATATGTAAGTAGGCTTAACTTTTTCCTGGTCTTAAGTCCATCAAGATCAAACTCAAGCAGGCATTCACATCCACAATTGAAACTTGCCAACCTTTTCCTTTAAGTTAATGATAGTCCAGACTCTCCCCACTGCTTTTGTCAATATATCTTTTAAAGGCAAGCATTAAACTTAGGTTTGCCTTAGTCTTTCTTTTCTTTATTCTTTTTCTTCTTCACAGCTTCAGGCCCAAAGACTTCTTTTAATAGACATTAGTTAAGGCTTGGAATTGAGTAGACATTTGTGAAGGAGACTTGAAGTTTGGAACAGAATTGTCCTTTATAGTTTTTCCATGGAGGAAAAAAATCTTCTTATGAGAATAAAGACTTTAACCTAATCTCTTGCCATCTGGAAAATGTAGAAGCCAGAGGTTGTTGGCACTAGGTCACATCCCTTATGTAAACTGTCAAATTCTTTTCATATTAATGGCATATCAAGTTAAACCCATGAGGTTTGTCATTGGCCAGAGCTAATTTATTGATTTTTTTTTTTAATTTTGATTCTGTCCTATTAGTACTTGATAGCATTGACTGATTTTTGGTAAATGTTCATCATCTTGGTTTAGTACAGAATTTTCTAGTCTTCCCCGGTTCCTCAGTTCTCTAGTAGGTGATGATGTTTTTTAGAGTCCTTTATGTGAATTCTCTATGAAGGGGAGAATTTTCTCAAGTGACTTTTGCAGCTAATTAGCTTGAAATGAATCTGGAGACAACTGTTACGTGCAGTGAGATGGCCTGACACATGCCACCATATATAATTCTAGCGCTTCAAATTTCTGGATGCGTGCCAGGATCCAGTGTGGTAGTTATCTGTGGAGGACTCCTCCACAGACTTAAGCACAATCAATCAAATTAAGGTTCCTCCCCCCCTCCCCTCCCCTGAAGGATTTGGTGTTTGTTGTTGCCTTTTGTTTGTTTGTTTGTTTGTTCGTTTGTTTGTTTTACCAGCAGGCAGGCTGGGGGGAGTAGGGTTGCCATCACATCACGCTCCCCTCCTTTGTGCTCACAACATGCACATAAAAGTGACAGGTTGCCTCTGCCGATTACCACAGAAAAACAAAGAGTGCGGGAATGGGGCAGAAACAAAGAAAGAATGTTTATAATCATTAATTTTTTAGTCCGGGAAGGTAACTCTCTCTGGAAATTGGCCCTTAAGCTCTTAGCTATATTGACAGCTTTTTTCAAAGAAGGAACACTTGCCAACAGCTGCTGTTACCAAAGTTGATACGTATTGATTTTTATTTTTTTTCTTTTCTCAAATTTTTCTCAGCTTCCCTCCCATCCCCAAATAAAAAAGAAACCATGAACTCTGTTTTAGACCTTTTGATAGGCTAAAACGTTGCACAAGTGAAACCCTCAAAGACTTGTTATTGCAGAAAACAGACTTTAATGTTGCATGCTGAGAATAATGACCAATAGAAGGAAACCATAATGTTTTATTGCCAGACACTTTGTACTCAGAATATTTTACCAGAAGGTAAGATGTGTTTAGGGGAGAACAGCATACTTGCTTTAGCTAGTACTTTCTTCTTCCTTTTTCCCCTTCCCACGTGATTAGTGTCTTATCTAAAGAACAGTAAAACAAGGCCAGACGTACTAAAGGTTGTTACGACTGATTATTTGGTTTCGCCTTTATCTCTCTGCTCACTCATAGATCCCCCCTTCTCTTCGGGATGTTTAGAGGAGAGAGATAGGACCAGGTGCAGGGCAGAGGTCCCCAGGGCAGCCAGCCCATCCTCACCCCGGAGCAGGTTGTTCTCTCATGGGTGAGGAATGGGAGTTGGACTTTTTTTGCCCTGGGATAGCACATCTGAAGTAGGGTAGTTAGAGAAAGGAAACTTTCAGAGGTGGCAGCGCCAGTGCTTGCAGTAAGTTGCCCGGTGCTCGTTTTCCAGCAGCGGCGGCATTGCTGTCGGAGTGGGAAGAGCCGAGTGGAACATATTGGCAGATTTTCTTAAGTAAGCGTTTCCAATTGATGATGGTGGGAATGTGCTGGCGGACAAGCTCGCTGCCTGTGTTACATGGGATTTTCTGTCAAAACCCTGAGGTACTACAGGGGCGTTGATAAAAGGGCCCCCACTCTGGTGGTGCAGAAAACTGTTGCTACAAAATACCTTTGTCAACCCCCAGTCACAAAACAATGTGAAAAGGGAGGGTTGAATTAAGTGTGAAGGTGGGATGAAAAATAGGAGTGTGATGAAAGGGAAAGAGATACAAAATTCTTACGTTCAGTTGATATACAGAGGTCTTAGTTTGTATTACAGTAACTCCAAATAATGTGCCCTAATGTTGACTAGCAGGATGTAAAATTGTTTTATGACTGTGCCTCAAAAAGATTTGCTTATAAAACTACAGCATTTGCTTGACTTCCTAGTTTTCAGTGAAGGAAATATGTGTGTTTCTCTCAATGCTATGGCTCTGCTGTTGGGATGCAGAACCATAGGGCTGCCAGCTGCTTGCTGGTGCCAGCTTGGGTTGCATTGGTGTTGAAGGGAACTGGGGCTGGAAAAGTATTGTGGCTTAAGGTTTGTTATTTTACCAAGCCATTTTCTTTTCTTTTATCCCTTGGTAAGATCTTGCAATGGCACAGTTGGTCAGGATACAGCCGATCAAGTTAAGGATCTCTCTGGCAAGAGAGAGTGCCCACGTTGAGGAAGACAGCAGGAGGTGCCCTGGGCAATTAAAGACAGATGTGGGAAGAGTACCGGACCAGCAGAGAGAGGAGGAGTTCACACAATCAATTTAAATTTCTCTCCTTTTACTAAATTAGTTAGCACAGATGCAATTCCAGATTTTTNCCCCCCCCCCCCCCCCCCCCCCCCCGCCCCCAAACCCAGTGATACTGTTTTGCTCTTGATGGAAGCCAGGGAATTGTGCATTCTTTATACTATTTAGTACCCTGTGTCTGTTCAAAATGCATTTCAGTAGGCAGGTTCTCTATTGTACTGCTCTCACAGAGATTTTGCTGGGCTGTAGGGAAATTGTTGTGTATGAATAATAAACATCATCTTTAGGGAACAACCATTACTTTTCAGACAGTAATATTCCCAAGTTATGTTATGTAGTTGCTAAAATATGTCAAGCCTTTCATTTCTCTGGAGTAACGAAAGCTTGTTCCTCTGCTGTGTATTCCTCCACATACAAGGGTGTACGTACACTCTCCTGTCAGTATGAGAACCACTGCCCTTGCATTTGAAACACGCTAGAAATTCTAGCCAGAGAATCCCACTGAATTTTTTCTTGTAGCCTGGAGGGGAACACGGATTATTAGTTGTGTTACGATTTTATTCAGAAAATGAAGTGCTGACATAGATTTGTTTGCTGTTACATTTTAATTGGCAGATGTACATTTCTCCCATTGCAGTTTGTAGGGTGAGCAGCATAATTTAGCATCAACCCGCAAAAACGTGAGTGACACTGAAAAAAATAAAAGAAAACTAAAAAAGTCAAACCCTTTTACTGGCTTTAGGTATGCTATGCTCTACCCAGACAGCAAGCCATCTGCACAGTGAAAAGTTCACTGGTTGCGTGCTTCGAGCTTGTAACCACAACGTATTGCTTTATCACTGAGTGCTTTGGCTTGAATGACCGACCCAGTGGGTTCCCATGCAGTATCCCCCATGTCGGATTATACGCATCCCTGATGCTGGAGCGCTTCCCATTCTAACTGAGGCAAACCAGAAGAACAGAAGCCACGCAGCAGGTTGCACAGCTTTTGATGAAGCTCTTTGCACAGACCACTTTCTCTTAACTGGGAATGATCCCCAATAACAGCTGCTACCAGTTCTACTATTAGTCACTCAGTTTCACTTACAGACAAATCTAATCCAAGAAGGTAATGTTAACAAAATGTACATACTGGTAGAGCAGTTGAAATTACATGCTGCAGACAATTAGTTACTCTTTCAGTGGGTTTTTTGGGTCCGTTTTTGTGTATATCGTTGTTGCAAATTTCTTTTCCTTTAATTTTTAATTGTTTCCCTTTGGAAATAATCTTGTGAACACTATTAAGTCTGAGTCAGGTTCACACCTATTGCTCCCTCATGCACTCACAATTAATGAAAATGTGTACACTGTATGTAAAGTCACCTCTTAAAATTCCCTAATACATGAGGTTTTATTGTTCACAAATTAATGTCATGAATCCATTTGGACTCCAACCAGGAACTTGTTGTAATTGCTCACACATAAGTAAAAGCTTTCCCTGTGTTTTAATTAGTTGATGCAAGGGATTAAGATGATTATGTGGAAGGCAGTGCAGTTTCTCTCTTAATAAATCAGGCAGTGTGGGTGCCAAATCAGCCCTCGATCCCATTTGGGCAGAGTGCTTTGATAAAGGTACCAATCAGACCACTAAGGCTTCCTGTGGCAGCAGCAGTGTAGATCATTTGGGTTTGCTGATACTGTTGATGTGCAATGTGGGATATTAATCAGGACTAATTATACACATTGGCTATGAAACAAATTCAAGGCCAGTGCAGGGCATGCTTCTGTATGTAATTACTGACTTTAAGGTACTGGGTTAATTGACAGAAATTAAGAGGACCTTCCATTTACTGACATAACATTTCAGAATACCAGCTCACTACAATGAGTTTCTTTGCAATTTGGTCCAGTTAGTTTTAAATGCGTGCCAGTATATGGTTACAGAGACATCCATTACTCCTTGCCTATTTTTTGCATTCCTGTTCTGTACCTTTTAATTTTCTCTTAAACCCTACCAGAGTGGCAGCAAACAATGAAATACTGCTAATAACGATAGGCAGCATGCTCTGAGACTGCTGTGTAGAATGTCATTAGCTTATGTTAGACATTCGGAAGAATTGCAAAACCCTGTTTTGTGACTGAGGGCTGCTTTTTTGATGCAGATTAGAATGTGTGTGTGTTTACCATATGCATCTGATAATGCAATTTATGTGTTTTGTTAAGACAGCAAATGTATATATATATAGGAGATAAAATCCCAGTCTAAGTGCACTCTCGTATCTGTGTATCTATATATAAATTTGAGTCAGTGTGTCTTTTTGATGTACGGTGCAAGTGACGTTATTCAGGAGGGCTGAGAGGTGATCTTCAACACTGGCCTGTATAGAAGGGAAACTGGAATAGAGAAAGTTTGCATATTCTTTGACGGAGATGATTGCAGATGTTTTTGAATTTTTACTATCTTAGTCCATCAAAGATAAGCTAAGATTGATTAGAGAATTGGATAGGACTGTCATTCAGGGCTTTAGCCAGACTGATACACCAAGAGAAGAGAAGTCAACAAATACTCCTCTTGCTATTTATTTATGCTTCTACCACTGTAATTGTAAATGGAGGAGGGAGGTCTGAGTATCTGAGTTAAAGGAGATCTTTCTGTTTGAGTTTCATGGCCCTACTTCCTTAGTGCATATTGTGTGCTGGCTGAACCAAAGAAAATGTAAGAATCAGGTTTTGCTGTTTTAATGTGTTTTGTTGTCATCTGTGCAGCTATGAGAAAAATGCTCTTCTGTCTCTATCAGTTCTGTTTTAATAATAATTGGTGCTAATGGTAATAGCACGATCTCCTTTTTGCAGAAATACTTGACTGCAGTTCACTCAGCGCCATCCATAACAAGCAGGAAACTTGCAACTGTCAAAGCCTTTTTTCTTTAAGTCTGAACTTCTGTGGCATAAATTGCTTGTAGATGGGGTGTGAGCCAGTCCATTCCCATTGTCTGTGCAGAACTAGCCACGTGAATGCCACAAATTAATCACATCTAGAGCGAGAATAGAAAGCTCTCACCCACTAACACGTTTGTGAAAGCAGCTTTGAATCCAAGGGAAAGAACCTCTCAAACAAACATGAAAAATGTTGGGCTTTTGAAGGCCAGGGAATTGTGCAGCCTGACCGGACCTGCCTGCTACCATGTGGGGGGAGTGAGGGATGGGAAGACGACCAGCCTGGGAGGTTTTCTGCTAAATGATCTGCTTTCACTGACTGATGCTGGGGTCGTAAATGAGCTGCTTGCTGCGGCTGGGTTGGCGCTCAGAGCGCAGTGCCAGCTGTCTGCCTTGCTGGGGAACAATAGCAGTACCCTTTGGCGTGTGAGAAAGGGACATTCAGGCATAATGTTTTATTAGACTTTGGGATAACCTTTCCTTTTGCAAACCTCAGGATTCTTAGATAGGAATTATACAGTGTCATTTATAATTAACCTTTTTTCTCCATACCCATTTGTGCATAAGAATTCCTTAAAAGGTATCCATGAATGGCCAGCATTACGCATTCTGGTCTTGCCTTTCTTTTTTTCTTTTATGTTTCCTGTGTGAAAACTGAGGTGATTTTGAATCACTCTCGTAATTTAGGAGGGGGAAATAAAACCCAAAACACCCAACAACCAAATCAGGAGTAAAGGCAAGAAAAATTACTATATTTCGTCGGGGACGCTTGTAATGCTGAGCCTGAAGAGAAGGGTATTGATGTCCTTTCCCTCCCTTCTTCTCAAGTTCCTTGGACATAAAAGGGATGATAGATGGAGAACTTTCGAGCCCCTTTGTTTCACGAGATTCTTGGAGTACAAATTCTTTGGAACAGAAACAGTTTCTATTTAGGTGCATGCATGAAAGCGGACACATAGCAGCCACTGTCAGAACATACACGTAATTATTATATTTATAGTTTATGATAACAGGGTTGAACATGAACTGAAACAGTAGCTAAAGGACAACTTTTTAAATGGTGTGTTAAAAGCATGGTGTTTGCCTCATCAAAAAACTGCAATCGAATGCTACTTTCCCTAGTCTTTTGTTTAAACATTTACCCTGAGATGCTAAAAAATCTTATCTAACAGAAAAAGCGTACTTTTGACAAATACAAACTTCAGTGTTTAGGGCCAGAAATTGTATTAGCAGAGAAAATAAAAGATACCATGACATTTACATAAAGATTACAATAAATACAAAGCATCAAGCGTTGCATACTTTTCCTGGTTTTTTTTCTGATCACCTGAACATCCTAGCTAAATTGAAAGTCATTTCTAGTGTGCAGCCTGAGTTCTTGGGCTGCAGGCTTTGTATTATTTTCTTTCTTAAGTGTTCATATGGCTTGTTTTCTACAGCATGTGTACTTTTTTTCCTTCTTTCCCTTTTCTTTGCAGAGAAAGCACACAGACCCTGTGGCGGGAGGTGGGGGGCCAACACATTTCCTGTGCAGCATCATTTAGTCCCATCGTGGACTTTTTTCATGGCTTTGCCTTGCAACTGCTCTCACACCACTGCTGCCTTCAGATCTGCTGCAGCATCTGTACTTTCCAACCTCAAGCCTCAAGTCATGCCGAAGGTCACATTACAGCTAACCCCAGAGAGTAAAACATGAAGTAAAGGGTATACAGTTTCTCAAAGAGATGACCCTTCTGCACTTGGCCTCTGGGAAGCTCTGGTATAATGACAGAGCTTAACAGCTTGTGCAAGCGCTACTGGCTTGGGGTTAGCCCTGTTAAACAAATGGCTGGCTCACATTACTCGCTGTCCCTATCATATTCATAACTTGATATTCAAGAAGCACCCTTTAGGAACTTGTGAAGAAGGAGGAAATAGAAAAATTGCAGAGACTTGGTGGTTTGTTACTTACAGATGTTATTTAGAAATTTGTCTGTGTATTCTTTTTTCATCTCTGTTTGAGAACAGCTTCTGGGAACTCCTGTGTAATAACAAAGTGAGCAGCAGTGTTGTCTGAAATGCTGAAAATGCTAGAAAAGCATGCCTTGCAGGTACTCTGGAACTAACTGAATGGCATAGATATCTGAAACCAGCCATAGATATCTGAAGCCCTGAACCACCACCTTTGTAGGTACAGAATTTTTACCCCAAATTCAAATGCACTATCATTTTAAGGAGTAATATATAAATTGACGTGAGGAAAGACTGATTTTGTCACAGACTGAGATGGAGTTAGCAGTACAATAACAACTACTATTAGATACTCCTGTCACCTGAACAAGTTCTGCACTGCATGCATCTTCAGGGCTGTTGACAGCTAATGCTTGCTTTCTATTCATAAATTATTTTGGACCACTCGTATTATCACAAGCTCTTATTCATCTCCTTATCACTTCTTGTTGAGAAACCATAGTATTCAGAAAACCATGTGGAAACCCTGATGGTGCTCTAAAGGCATTAAATACTATCTTGGTCACCGACGAACTGTAATTCCCGTTCCCTATGTAGACTAATAAGCAAATCTAGAAACTGGTACCAATTCCATCTGAAGGAATCCTTGACAGGTCAGAAATGTTGTTGACATGTCAGAGCAGTATCCACTGTCTGGACTTTTAGGATACCTGTGATAAGAAGAATCTGGAAGATTGTCACTTGCTAAATAGTTCATGCAGTATCTTATCAAGAATTTGGTGTAGTCTGGCAGAGTAGAGTATGTAGTAAAGTAGTTCTGTGGTAAAATGTTCACTATAAAGTGGTGGTGTTACTGCAAAAGGCTATCTTCTCTTCCCCTGTCTTCTCCCTCCTCATTACCTCTTCCTTTGTGTCAGCAGGAACATCTGTTTGCAGCAGTGTGGACCTATGCCAGTTCAAAGGGATTGTGAACCTATATCACCAGTCAAGCTGTCTCTGTAGTAAATAGCTACTGAAATAGTCCAGCATGGTCTCAAAGGCAGGAAAAGAAGAATATTTATTATTTCAAAAACCCCTTGTCTAAACTTCAGGATTTTGTTCACTTACTCTGAAAGATTTGTTTAGGGTTTTTTTAGTTGTTGTTGCTTGTTTGTTTCTTTGGGGTTTTCTGCTGTTTTTTTGAGTATGATTAGGAAAAATGTATCAGATATGTAATCACTGCACACCTGCAGAGGACAAAGTAATTTTTTATAGCCTGATGGATGATGTGCTGCTTTTTTTTAACTGTCGTTAAAACTGAAATGTCCTTTTACAACTACTTGCATTTGTACGGTTGTGTTTATTTATATATTATATTTTGGTTATCTGTCAATGATTCTAGCCTTTACAAAAGTATGTTTGCCTCTTGGAGATTACGTAGATCCTGAGGTAGTACAGTTCTTCACAGATGTGCTCTCAAACTCAGTGGAATGCTGTTTACCAGTAAAACTTCTCCATGCTCCTGTATTAAAGTAGGCCTGTCTTACAGGGACATATGCAGTATGTGAGCTGACTACCTCCTTCTCTCCTGTTGCCCATTATGCAAATATTTCTTATGTCAGTGCTGTATTATGAATAGATAGATTTGTACTGTAATTTGTTTCATAATGTAGGAAAAATCTTTTTTTAAAAAAAAGTTAAGTGCAAGGAACTTACACCACAGTGGTAAGAGTATAAGGAATTTAAAGTAAATTTTATATAGCGTCTTTCAGGTTTTTTTGTATCTCAAAGTACTTCACAATAATTGGTTAGTGGCTAGAACCAATCTGAATACATTATATCAAAAGCTAATCTACTTATCTTGTCAATTTCAAAATACATGTTGAGGTAAGCTATATATATGTGCATTTCAGTTTAAAGCATTCTGTATTTTTCTATTTTGAAGTTGCAAATCTAAATAAGTTTCTTTTCTAAAGGATAATGGGCTTTCCAGATGTATCAGCAACTATCTTTGCTGTTTGTGTTTGAATTATAATGCGACTGACATTCTCTCTCAGTAATTCCACTCATTATACTGCAGAGATCACTACGGAAGCCTCCCTCTTCAGCGAGGCAGAGTTGTTTTAAAAAAACTTCTTTTCAATAATTTATTTCCCCTGCTTTGAGAGAAAATATTCTTTCTACTCTTTATGTTATTTAACTCAATGTACATCCTGATGAAATCCTTGAGAGACAGTCACTCTGCATTTAGTCACAGATGGATCAGCAGCGCCACAGATTATTACTAAGTTTTGCACTAAGGAGTTGAAGAATTCACTGTATATGTGTTTTCCGAAAAGGACAGATGGCACTGGAACCGTGTTTCTACCTTTGTTTTTAAATATCCCTTAAGCAATGGTTGTATAGGAAAATAAGTACTTAGTCATATGTTTCATAAATCTTTGGAAGCAAGCACATTGATTCTCCTTATTAAAACTCTATGGAGCAGAACCCCCACACAGCTACATTTGACCTTCTCATATTCTCTAAAGACACTAATTTTTTTCCTTTTTGAAAATAATGTTACTATGTTATTTCATTTCTTGAATAAAAGAAGGGAGTTGTTTGGGGAGTATTCACTGGCTAATATCATGGCTTCCCAGATTCAAAATTACTGTCATACCTGGTATTTGTGTGCTAGGTTTCTGCATATTTGATGGACTACTGTCGTAGCTGGTGAACTCTTCGAGATCTTTTTTATATTTGTAGCTAAGACCTACTCCGCATGGCATATAGCATGGGTGGACAACTAGATGGCTTTGAGTTTTCTTTCTGTATCTGTTGTCTAAAATGGCTAGTAGTAATAGTCATGCAGTGCTTGTGTTTCCCTAAGAAACACGCAAATGCAAAACTCAGAGCTGCGAAGTCAGTAGCAATAAGGGGTAGTTATAAGCTATTTGTCATCCTAGTCCCAGAGTTCTAGAGGTTTGGGTTTTTTCTAGCATTCTGCCATCGTGCCCCAGAATTTTTTTATATGAGACTGGTATCCACTCCTGCCCTCAGCCTATATTTCTGTAAGTTTCCTCAGTGCCACAGGCAGAACACTTTTTCAAAGAGAAGTTAGAGAGCTGCTTTCTGTTGCTCTTGAGGTATATCCTCTGCCAGAGTAATGCATACTGCAAGGTCTGCTTTAGATGACTCTCATCCCTTTTGGTATGTAAAGAGTGTGAGTGGATATGAGGATTTTACCCTAGCAATCCAAGGCGTGTGCCCCACAGAACAGAAATAAGGCAGCTGTTGTTTTCTGAGTCCTCTGCTGGAGGCAGAGGGATATTCATGTAGGAATAATCAGGATATAATAGAATATGGTGCTTTTTTCTTTTCTTCATTCCTTAAAAGAAAAGGAAGGTGAGGGAATGTGTTAACTTAATTAGTGTCAAGGGCATGCATGATCTTCATCCCTGCAGGTTACAGATGAGGACAAGCTTTTCTAACTGTTAGTCTTAGCTGGGATCTCGTAACATTTTGTTTGCAAGATAAAGACCAGGCTATCTTCACTTCTCAGCCTTCAAGAGAAAATTATGTAATACCTATACATGTTCATATTTCACATCCAGTCGTCAGTAGTGCTCCGTACATACCTGTCCCTCAGCAGGCAAAACCTAGCTTGGTTTCCTTATGATTTATACAATACTTAGCAGTATATTAACTTATGTTAAGATGGCTGAGCCTGATAAAATGAGGTAGAAAGCCTTTAAGCTGTTGATACTCACTTTAAATACAATGTCACAATAATGCTCCAAGCGCTGCCTCTGTTTTTGTGGCCAGGATGTCAACTGGTAAACCACCACAGCTCTGCTGGCTGAAGTTCACTTTATTGTGGGTGGGAGAGACAAAGAAATAAGTCACAATAAAACAGCTAGAAAGCTAAGAGAGAATAGACCTGCGCTCCTGGGACCACACAGATCTGCTTGCTGGATGTCCTGCCAAACAACGGGGGAGGATAGCTGTCTGAAGGTTTTGCAGGTTTTATCGGAGCAGGGTAATGGAATTGACTGTCTGGCAGACAATCTGATTTGGGAATTCCAGCCAGCCGTGCACCCATGTGTTGACTAATAAGTCAGTGCCTTGCTAAGCCTTGTCATTACCTAATATGTTTTTGTTTAACAACTTGGGGCCTTGCAGGAGAGCCCTGTTTACATTGTAGTCTCTCCCTGTTTTATTCTTTTTCCCCACCTCGGAGCTCTGCTGGGTTCAGGGAGGCTCGTGGGCAAAGTTTCCTGGCAGGAGGTGCACCTGTATTTCTGGTGTGTTTGTTTGATGGTGTTACTGAGTAAGGAGGTCTGAACTGTTGACATACAAGTTAATTATCTATCTAGAAAGCAGAGGCAATATTATGACCAGTATCACCACTTTAAAACTTAGTAATTACTAAGGCAATATAATTGCTTGATTTGTGAACCAAATAGCTGTTGGCATTCATTTCTATAAAGTAGGAATTTTTTTAAAGCTTTGTAAAGGCAGATTTCTTACTTTCCAAATTTGAAACTTTGATTTAGGTTTCTTGGTATCACATACTATGAATATGCACACATAGTTCGGTATTTTTTCAAATCTGCTTTTGTGGCTAAACTTTGGCATTTACAAGCAGCTGCACAGTTTTTGATAGTGGGTTTTTTGTGTTTCGATATGCCAGTACTTTGACATGTAAATACTTGTTTGCATGCCTAAGCCTGATGATTTTAGTAACGTGTCACTGATTTGTTGCAGATAGAAAACTCTGAGAGCAGAAATTTATGCTTGCAGAATTTAAGGCCTGGTCAATTCCGATTTGGAATTCAGACATTTAATTGCTTCTGTGTTCGCTCTCTTTCTAAATTAATTCTCTGTTGCATAGGAAATATTTTTTTCACGTCCTATTAAAAAATTTAAAATAGTGTTCCCTCCCAGTAAGATTTTTTTCTTTTTATGTGAAATGGCTGATGTTTTTCTTACCAAAGAGCAAGGTAGCCAACAGAGGGAGCACAAATTCTGTCATGTTCCCAATCTTGCATGCTGGTGATAGCCTGCCTGGTAGGACAACCAGGAGCCGGGTCTCATAACAGATGTGGCACAGAGAGCAGTGTTAAAATATTGCATCAGTGCAATGATAGTTGAGTACATACATTTACATAGGTAAAATCTATCTTGATTTTTACTGTTTTCTTTTCTGGATGACTCATCCTTCAGACACAAAGTATTACTGAGGAAATAACACCTGAAAAAAACATTCATGGAAGCAGAAACAACATGTATACTTGGTTCGGAGTTTTGTTGCTGTCTTTAGATGGATCTGACTGAATACAACACTGCAAATGTAATGCATGCATTATTTAGTAATTATTTTTTTCAAGATTTGTGAGGACAGGGACAAAAGGGTAGCATCTGTGCCTAATTTGAATACATGATTAAGGGCCATAATCTCCTTTAATTTATATACCCAGAAAAGTTGGAAAATTGAAACTCTGACTCTTCCATTAAATGGGCTTAGGAACACTTACGTAGATGCTGTCTCTGGTCACTATGATTTGTTGTTACTATGATGTTCTAAAGTTAGAAAGTAGTATATTAGTGTAGCTATTATCATTGTTGTTATTGCTATAGTGTTTATTAAATCAGTTTTCCTTGAGAGTATAAGGTTTTCCTTTCAACTTCTTATTCAGTTGCATGCAGCGTTTATGCACTTGAGTTTTAAATTATTATTTTGACATTCTGCTTCACATTTACTCATTTTAGCCTAATCATGCAAATGTCTAAGCACGTGTATGACTGAACTTGTATGAGTTGTTTCTCTGAAGTCAGTCAGTAGGACTGCTTGTATGGGCAAAGGTTTGGGCATGTGTAACTTAAGCAGCAGGACTGCAGTATGCTTTACAGAGACAAGGAAGACAGGTTTATTAACTTCAATTTAAAATGTGCATTTCCCCATAGATGTTTTTTTAACCTCTGAATTTACAGGATTTTGCGATGAGTTTGTAATGCAGAGCTGGAACAGAGGCTTGCCAAACCCATCTCTCAGGTATTTAGAGAGACTGCTAACTATAGAAACGGCTGAATCGGGCTGGTTTCAAACTGGGAAAACCCACAGATGTAAAAGTCTTTGTAGCTTGCTAGCAATGCTCTGAGACACCCAGCCACCCAGCGAGTGCTAGTGTTAAATCTTTGAGAATGGAGTCTGCTTTCTTGGCAGGGAATTTATTAAATCAAACACTGACCTTTTTAAAGCCAGTAAAGGCAAGTGTTTCCTCTATCTGGATATACAAACAAAATCTCCAGCATTACGGTCTTGCAAGCACACTGCACAACCTGCTGCCCTACCCTTTTGTAAAAGAGGCACCACACAGTGACGACACAAATAGTGTCGAAATCCTGTAATGGTCTCCTGAAGACCTTCCTATCCCAAGTGTGCTATTAATTTGTACTGAAGGAGCAACTTTTGGCTACACAATAAAAAGAGGAAAACGTTGCTAGGAACAATAAGGGTTCCTGTTAGTTGTAGTGAAAAGTGACGGCAGTATCGTCTGGCAGGAACTTAGGCTTGCATGTGTGAGCAGTGTGGTTTAAGCTGTAGTTTTACAGATCAGTTTGGTGTGTTTATACTGAAAGGTAGTGGGCATGGGTCTTAGTCTTGTCCTGCAAGAACATGAGGAACTATTTTCAGTTCTCCCTGAATGAAATAGATAGAACATATTACCTTCCTTAATTGTGGAAGAAATGTCAGTTTCTTGCTTCTTGGACAGCTGTGAAAGTTTTGTCACTGAAACAGAGTTATTGAACTGCATGATGTTTTTTACATTGCCCAGTAGAAGACATGCAACAGAATTCCTGGGCTGCAAAGCAGGCAAGAACTGTGCTGTAAGTGTACGGAGTGGAGATGCACATACTTTTACCTCAGTGTTTTTAGTATTGCACTGTTTTCCTTTAGCTTTTTTAATTTGGAAAGCAAAGAGGAAGAAGCCCTTTGCATTGCTGCAGCATGTAGAAAATAAATACATTCTGTACTTCTAATTGAGTTGGTTTCTTAAGGTCAAATTTTACTCCTCTGATTGCATGAGCAATGATGCTAAACTCAGGCAAACCACAGTGCTTAAATTTGACACTTAGAATTGTATTTAAGTACTTTCTTATATCTACAGGCTTTGGAAAACAATGGAAATAATTAGTAATGAGTGCTACAGAGGTAAATTGGACCACGAATAATGTAGCCTGGAAGGGTAGCTGAGGTTTAGAAACAAATGGCAGCTTTACCTTTAAGTTAAGTTTATAAGGACGGCATTTTATATTTCATCCTTTTTCAACACTTGGATCATTTATTTCCCCCTGAGCAATATGAGACTGTAATGTGAAAAGGTTCTGGCCCTTCTTCCCCATCCATATTAGTGATTAACAGAGTGAGTAATGACTTCAGGCGCCTTTGTGGCACAGTGATCCGCAGGAACAGAATCCCACCATAGTGAAATGTGGTAACAAATGTAGTAAAGTAGGAGAAAGGCAAAATAATGTCTGCTTTGCTTTTTGTTTGTATTTCAAGCACAGTCAAAGCCCAGATAATATCTCTGTCCTTTTGTTGTTCTTCACTAAAATGAGTAGTGATTCCTTAAATCTGTGTTTTTAAAAAAAACCCTTGAACTTCCCTGTTTTAGAAAAGAAATAAAAACAGTTTAAGATTGTCCAGGGATTCTCAGACCTTTTTATTATTGAATTGTTCTGTAGAAGTCCTATTTTCCCTCTACAGTCATTTTTTAAATTTTGAGAAATTTATTTGTGTGCAAGAAATTCTCTGAGGAAAATCCATATTAACCTCATGCTAGGGAAAAACCAAAACAAATCTGAAAACATTTTATTTGAGGACTAAGAATAGGCAGGAGGATGGGGTGGGAAGAAAAACGAAGTAAAAATGCCATCTTAGCAAAGCATCATCGGTGTAATAGAAATTCCAATTGTAATTGGAGACAACTCTCTATGCAGCCCTATACACATCTGTTTTAATAACATTGAATTAACTTATTTTGGTAAGTCATGTTCAAAATTGCTATGGAAGAAGCACTGAACTATGTGGTTGGCACTGATCAGTGCTAAAATACACAGGCAAACTGCAGAATTTCATGGTTTCCTTGTGTGCTGAGCTATCTTTTTAAATGCATTTAACTGCTCTGCCATCTAAACCCCACTTCTCAGTTAGGATTTTGGAACTCAATTATATAAAATTGCATGCCCAGCTTGCAGCCATGACTTCTGTCAGAACAGGAAAAACTGGTTTACTATTTGCGTGCCTATGTAGATTGTGTGTACAGCCAAGTTTGTTAAAAGTTAACAGTTGGCTTGTTTCTAGAAGTCCCTCTGAAGTGGGCTGACGGGTTTAGATGAAACTGCAAGACACATTCTTGAATTCTACCTTTTATCACAAACCACATTTATATGAAATACTGAAACAAAAGGTTCAGCTCACTGCACAGCTTTCCTGTCTGGCTTTTAAAGCACTTAGTTGAATGAGGGAAGCAGGAGATCAGTTTATTCATGCCTTGCCTTCTTTGCAGAAGACTATTAGCAACACTTACGACTATTTCAAAAGTAATGGTAGCTCCCGTGCACTGGTACCTGTCTGCATGGACGAAGACCACCAATTTACTTCCTATGGTTACTAAGATACGTCAGCTGATAGGAGACCGTATGTATTTTGTCACTGTGCTTGAGGAGCTTCTTGAAGTAATTTCGTGTTGCTTCTAAGCACTTCTGTGTCACTTCTGAGCTGTTACAGCATCTAAGAGGTTTAATTTTTCTATAGTCACATGTTTCAAGAAATGACAAAGCTAAAAAAAATCTCGTTGTACCTTTATGGGACGAATGTACGTACACCATTCCTGGGCATTACCAGTGTTAAATCCTTTTGCCCAAGAAGAACCTCTGAAAGAAGAACTCATTCATTTTATTTATTTCTTCTCTTTCATATGTATTTACAGGCATGTGCAGTAGACAAGTATAATGGTGGCTCTCTGACTGGCTTGTGCAGTACACACTGCTGCAGCATGCTGCATCACTCTCTTTGGACCATGGTCTGCAGTTCCTGTTGCAGGATGTCATCCCAGGTCCTCTGTGCAGCACAGGGTGCAGGAAGTACGAGTTACTCAGGCAGTGAAGGAAGCTCAGCCTGTAGGTTCATTTTATTTTGTGTTGCTTGGCAAAGTCGTCTTATAAATATGCCAATTAGCACCACTGCTTTGATTGCTTTTTTTTTCTGTGCCATGCTTTCAGTTTCCTGCCAGTAGGAATAAGATTGAAATCACTGATGAATTTAATATAGGTCAGTAGCCTATATTCTAGCCATATTTCATTTGGTTAGCAGCAACCAGGACTGTACTGAGATTAGGTGCCTAGAGATTACTCTATCTCTAAGCCTGCCTGCACCCCATTAACTGTGTTCTTACTCCATATGTTCCACCTCTTCTCAGGAACAAAGTAGATTTGTCTCACTGTCAAAGAAAATTTTGGCTAGATATGCTTGGATTGCACTGATTGCAAGTATCAGTGAATGCAGGAAGCTAAAGGCAGTAATTAAATATCACAGAACTGCCTCGGTGGCAGCTAATGCAGCTTGCCTTCTCCAGCTCTGAGCCTCTCTTTGGGACCTTCCTTCTCCCTTGGAAAACTCTGCTAACACTGGTAGCAAGACTCATGGTTTTGTCCTGGAGGTCATGTCATTACTGTATAGTAACTGTATGACTTCAATGAAGACACAGAAAGAATTACAGTTCTTGAGTCTGGTGACCCAAAATTTGTATCTCCTGCTCCTCCGTGCTGGGTTCATGTGTTTGAGAGAGCATACTATGGGAGGCACTTCTAACCACTTCTAACTGCCCCACCCCTGAGACTGCCTGCCAGCTACGCAGCATCACCAGACTGCTGAACAGTGATCTCTCTGCTATCATAGAATCATAGAATGGTTTGGGTTGGAAGGGGCCTTTAAAAGTCATCTAGTCCAACCTCCTCTGCAATAAGCCGGGACATCTCCAACTAGACCAGGTTGCTCAAAGCTCTGTCTGGCCCAGTCTTGAATGTTTCCAGGCATGGGGCATCTACCATCTGTCTGGGCAACATGTTCCAGTCTTTCACCACCCTCGTCATAAAAAATTTCTTCCTTATATCTAGTCTGAATCTACCCTCTTTTAGTTTAAAACCCCTTGTCCTATTGCAACAGGCACTATTAGTAAGTCTGTCCCCATCTTTCTTAGAAGTCCCCTTTAAGTACTGGAAGGCCGCAATAAGGTCTTCCTGGAGCTTTCTCTACTCCAGGCTGAGCAACCCCAACTCTCTCATCCTGTCCTCATAGGAGAGGTCATTTTTGTGTCCCTCCTCTGGACTCACTCCAATAGGTTCATGTCTTTTCTGTGCTGAGGGCTCCAGAGCTGGAGGCAGTACTCCAGGTGGGGTCTCACCAGAGTGGAGGAGAGGGGCAGAATCACCTCCCTCGACCTGTTGGCCACCCCTCTTTTTGATACAGCCCAGGATACAGTTGGCTTTCTGGGCTGTGAGCGCACATTGTCGACTCATGTACAGTTCATCCACCCCCAAGTCCTCCTCAGCGCTGCTCTCAATCCCTTCATCCCGCAGCCTGTATTGATATTGGGGCTTGCCCCAACTCAGGTGCAGGACCCTGCACTTGGTCTTGTTGAACCTTATAGGGTTCACATGGGGCCACTTCTTGAGCTTATCCAGGTCCCTTTGAATGGCATCCTGAACCCATCCTGTCCATCTGAATCCCCATTAGAATTACAGGGGTGCATACATTTAGTGGACAGTGCAATCCGTCTCCGGGGAAACAGCTAATTGGATCTTATTAGATATTCCTGTTAAGTTCATGAAATCTTGCATATCTGATAATTGCTTTCTGTTATCCATAATCTGTGAGTAAGTATTATTATGGTGTGGAATATGCATGGCATAGGCGCTAAATGGTAGGATATAAGTCATCCAGCTAGTCTAGGAGGGGTAAATACTACCTTGCACTTACAAACAAATGAATCCATGTGTACCCAGCATCTTTACTGGCATCACAAGCAGGTCATAACTCGTAAATCAGTGAAGCTGCCTTTGTTGAAAGAGTCTTTTTTGTGTCTCAGGGTGTGGGGATGTGACCATTTGTGTTATTTTCAACGTGTTACAATTTTCAGACAGAAAAATGCAGTGCAGTATTTCCCATGCTCTGTGTTTGCAATAAGAGTACAAGACTAGAGGAATAATACAAAGAGCTGCTTTTTCTCACAGTTTGATTAAAACAATCCTGCTTATATCTGCTAGGTTGTCAGCTCAGGCTGGTCTCCAACTCTTTTTCTGCCTCATTTTTCCATCCATCATTCCTGAAAGCACAGAAAGAGGAATAGATATAGTGTTCTGTGCTTGCTTAGGCCTTGGCAAATAACAATTCATCAACATCCTAGCTTTAAAAAAGACCATTCTTTGGCTTGGAAGAGCATTACAATTTACCCAGTGTCCCCTGGTGTCAGGAAAATCACGTGACTGGATCTAAAACAAAAAGAATCCTGCAGTATATTCTTGGCGTTATTAATAAAAATAACTGCTGCGTTGAAGGGAAAGTGCATGAAAATCTTTATTGGGTGACCTTGATATTTCGTGGATATTTCTTGGAGAAAAATGTTCAAAATAATATTCCCCTTGCACACACCCTCAAAGCAAGAAGAAAAAAATTAAACTGCCCAAAATGATGTTAGAGGGTTTTCTTTCTATAGAGGCTCTTTTATTATTATTGTTTCAGAGCTGTTGTTACACTGGGGAAGAGTAATGTAATCAAACCAATTGGCTGCCGGAGATCTTTTTTAATGCACTGCTTTGGACACAGTACATATGCTCTGCAAATAAATACAGAATTAGTGTTCCTGTTGGAAGCACTTAGTGAGAATGAGTGATTAGTCTTCCTTATGAAAGGTGCATATATTTCTTCTGTTAGCTGTTTATCAGACTGCTGTTTTTCTGCTTATGGATTCTGAGATGGGATTCATCATTTGTCAGGTTGTGAGCAGATGTTCTGGAGACAACCAAATTGATCACAAGGATGAACTGAACAGCAGTACCAATGTTGGAGGGCAGCCTTTACAAACTGTATCTCTCTCTTGTTCTGGCCCTTCCATCCTCTTCCTATTTTCAGCTGTTAACTGTCCTCCAGAAGGTTACAGGAGGAAAGAAAAACCTCGTTGGTGCATGTGTGTGTGTGCAAGTTTGCTTTTATTTGGAGAGACACTCTCCAGTACAAGACAAAAAGAAGGCAAAGACCGAGTCTGTACGGAAACGTCTCTGCTGCAAACCAATCTATAATGCCATCAGGGAAGGCAACATTCAGTATTGCTGGTCTTTTTTTAACAAAACAAAACAAAATCCCTAGCATGCAAAGTGCAGAATTATAACTCTTTAGGAAGTACTGCTTGCTGTTTTATCAAGCTGTTGCTATGATAATTTACTTTAATTGTTGTTTGTCTTGTGTGCATATCAATGTTTCAGCGAAGTTGATGGGAAGCAAGAGATAACATGTTACTTGTCAAAATTGACTTTGAAAAGTTTGATTTGCTCTTAGCAGATACAGAAAAGAACTGCTGGAGCTGTGTTGATTACACAGCCATTAAGGACCTTTCTTGCCAAAAAAACCCTCCTTTTGCGCTTGTGTGCTGTTGAAAATTGTGGGCTGGTGCCAGAGGATTGAAGAGCTAAACACATGCTGCTGAAGAGCTACATGTGGCTTTCAAACCACAGGTTTCTGACCCCAGCCTTAAGTAATTAACAACAGCCTCTGGAATGATGCAGTACTCAGTAAGAATTGCTGAGAAAAAATACCTGTCCTTCTTCAAAAAATGGAAAGGTTTGGAAGCAGACATTCTTTTTTATTTAGAGCCGAGAGAAGAAATGGAGTTCTTTGTAACCTTTGTAAATGGATTGGGGCAGGGGGGGGAGAGGGGTTATTGTGAAATGTCCTGGCCAGAATGGTGGATGAGGGAGCATATTGTGTTCAGTGCTCTACATAAAAGACTGGTATAAGAAACGTGCTTAGAAAAAGTTAAATATTTTTCCTTTAGACACTGGAAATGCCGTACATAGTTGTGTGTTTAATGCAGGTCTGAATGTTTTCTGCAGCATGTTTTTTTTATTTCATAGTGTTTTTTTCTCAGTTATGCCAAAAAAAGGAGGATGAACTGCTTAACCTCTTTGTTACCAATAATGTTTCATGTTCTGCTGAAGATGCACAAACATGAGGCTTCTGATACAGCAGCTGATGGAGTAAATATATATGGCTAGCAGCTGAGATCACAAAATGCGTGCACCGTTTGGCCTACCAAGGCCCAATGTCTTGACAGACAGGTAATGTTTGTGAAAGATGTGGTTTTGATGTGTTAAGAAACGTGAGAGGTTCAATGCGTAGATTTTAGTTCCTCATTTACTGGGGAGTGAAGAAAGGGTTTAGACGACAGGGAAGAACATACGTTCCAAGGCTGTTGTTCAGCTTGGGGTTGCTGCACACTGTCAGCTACGTTTGTTACCACTGTATTGAAGCGCATTCATTGCAAAAAGTATATATCATAGGTAGGCTTGCGTGAAGCCACAGTTTAAAAATCAAGAGATTATCACTTTTTAGGTGTGACTTTTAAGAGTTGTGTCTGTCCACAGGAAAACAGTGTTCTTCAACAGGTTTATTCATGCTGTCTTGATCCACAGTCCGGTTTTCAGAAGGTTAAAAAGAATTACTTTTGAAGTTCACAACAATTCAATATTTGCTTTTTCCCAAGCACTTCTTGTGCCTACTTTAAAACCTGGAGTTCTGCAAGCAATCACAAGAGTCTCTGAGGAGCAGACTGGTGAGACGGGTGGATAGGGTTTGGTACCCACACAGGTCACAGAGGAAGAAGCTCATCTGCGTCTGACCAGCAGTGGGGACTCTGGGAGGCTGCCGTGGATGCCAGATTTCAGGAGCTATGTACTGCTTATGGCTACCCTCTTTAGAGGTAGAAAGGCCTCTTGTATGTAAAAGCACTGCGGTTTTCTCCCTTGCCTGCCTTTCTAACTCAACAAATACCAGATTCAGTCTGCATTGACTGAACTGTGCCGACTGGCCATGACTTAGCACTCCCCATTTCTCCATGGACCTCTTCCTCTGTTCTCTAAATTGTTTTAGTTGCCTAGCACAGAGGCTTCATTCAGAGGTTTCTTTCATTGCTAGCTGCCTTTCCTTAAATGAATGAATATTAAATTCAGTGTCTTGCATTCAATTTTAAATTAATATCAGGCCCAGCTCTGTCTCTGACTCATGTGTATCAACTGCAATCCCTTCAAAAAATGTTTCTGAATTCTAATGTTTTTGTATTTTTATCACAGTGCCAAACTTCAGATATTTTTCTCAGATGCCTTTTTTATGAGTGGTGCTGGCTTTCTCAGGAGCTGAGGGTCCTCAGAATATCTTATGGCCTCTTTTTCAATGTCTCAAGTTGGGCACTCCAGACTGACACACAGAATTAATGGACACTTTGGAAATATAGCTTTTAATCTCTGTGCCCTAGTTTCCTCTTGTAAAATGCAGGTTTATAATACTTGACTGCATCAGATGGGAATATGGGGTTGTGAGGATTAATTAGTTAATTTTTTTAAGTAGTTTACACATGTGAAGTGCCATATAAATGCTGATAGGAGTTCTTGCTGTTGCTGGTTTTTTCCCTTCTGCCTCCTACCTTTCGTTAGTTAGTTTGACCTGGTTAAAGAGAAAAGAAATTAGTCATTCAGCCAAATTCTCTCTGTGCATTCCTTCCTATATATCTAAGCTATTTTACTCCTTTTTTACTGTTCTTCTTCACCTCACTATGTAAGGACTTTTCATGAAAGATTAATAGTCATAGCCAAGTGCTTGGGGTTATCTGAAGGATTTTTGGGTCCTTTTCTTTCAAAGTAAAAATGCTTCTTCAGTTAGAAATTTTGTTGTTGAGTGGTTTATTATTTTATTGATTTCCTTTATGAAGTAGGATTAGTTGCAGTGGCATCTTCTTGGACAGAAAGTGGTACAGTTTATTGTATGGTAATAAGCTACTTTATCCCCAGGGCCTAATTCTTACCTAGTGCTTTGAATGAACTGGGCACAGGAAGAATATGATTTATTGAGTAAAGTAAACTTCTTAAAAAGAATTTCTGTGTGGTTTTAGGCAAATGGCTTAACCTAGACTTTTCACAGTTGATTACTAACTGCATGTTCCTTATTTTCTGGGTGACTTGAGTTGAAAGTATGGGATCTGATCTGCAAAAGTGCTGAACTCTCACAGGTGCAATTGTACTCAATGGGAACTATGCTTTGAACATGAGCGACAAAGTGCTAAACAACCTGAACCACTGCAAATTGGGGGCCCAAAATTGTTGGTCACTCTTGGCATTAACCTTTTTCTGCCTCAATTCCACCTCTGTACAGTACAGTTAATAATACCCTTCAGCTGACAGAAGTGTTAAAATGTAAGGTTTGTCAATATTTGCAACCTAAGTAAATATTGGAGTAAGAGGCAATAAGAAGCTTCAGACATTTTTTGTTGCAAGACTGTTTTTTTTAAATAGAGGGAAAAAAAGCCCTAAGTTCTGTTAATTGAAATGTTTTCTACTGAAAAAAAATTAACTGTTGCTTGAATAGACTCTTCTCACTCTGACTGAATGATGCAAGAGTCCCATAGAACAAATAGTACTATGATCATGTAGTTACGGACTGTATTGTAGTAGATGCAAGCTGAGACCAAGGTAAAATGTCAACTTTGCAGCATCTTCTGACTTTGAAAAGCTTGACTTTGTAACCTGACAAATGTTTTTAACACTCTTCTGAAGTGTGCAAGTGCATCTTTTTTCTTAACAAATCAAACTGTCGGGGATCATTGCGAGTGCTGGAATTTGTAATTCACTCCATAGTTCTCTGCTATTTGAGCTAACTGGATAAATGGTAATAGCAGCAGGTTACCATCTTTTGCATAGTAGCACTGTGCAGGGAGGGATTTGCCGATGGGCTTTGATATCTTCTGACAGCAGGGTAGTGGTGGGAGTTGGGAATCTCCATGCCAGGCTCTATAGGGAAGCATTTTCTAATGGGCACGGATTCTGCTATCCTTCCTTCTGCTTTCTCCTCTGTACTGTCCTGTGTCAGTCTTTTCTCCTGTTTAAAATACCCAACAAAAATGTACCAGTTGTGGAAACCTGAGTAAAATAAGAACCCTATGAAAAACTGAGTTTTATAAATGGGAAATACTGGATTATCTTCATAGGTGTTGCCTCCAGTGTTACTTTCAATGTAAATGTATTTGCTGAAAGATCTGATGTGTTTCTCAGTTGTAGTAGTTAGTTCTATAGGTTATTGTTCAGTCCTGATACCAGGACTGTAGTAATAATACGGAACAAATGAATAAAGAAATGAACTGAACTCCCAGATGTCATGCTCCCGTCTGCAGGATAGTAGGTGACCTCCCATTATGGAGGCAGATGTATTGTCCATGTTATTTAGCTTGTTGTTTCGGGCCTTGAATTACTGAGAAGACTATGCTTAAATGTATATAGTCCTAAATTTGAAAAAATAGGCAGAATCCGTAGCAATTAATATACCCGAAGAACATGTACATTTTCCAAACAAAATCTTTAACATAGCTGTTTAAAATGTCATTCTTTCCCCTCCCCACCACCATTTAGATTCAAAGTTAAGGTGCAGTAGCACTATAGTTGTGGGGTTTTTTTAACAGAAAGTGGATACATCAAAATAAATTACAGTTGCTGATGCTACTTGCAAAGATATTCAAGAGTAGGACCAATTGGGTTTTTTCCTGTCTTGTTTTTATATGTGCAAGTTAGTTTTGTACTCATGAAAGTGAGAAATGGAGAACACCTGTGTTGAAAAGACACCTTTGCCAGTGCATGCTGATTCTGCTCTTCAGAGCCCCAGCTATTTTCATCTTGGACCTCTCCTGAGAAGAAACTGCCAGATGTCAGCTTGCTTTAAGCTTTTTTTTTTTTTTTTTGGCATGAGGTGCACCAATGAAGAATTGAATTTGCCCATTAGTATCCCTTCTAATTGTCTTAAGCCTCCATCCCTCCAATGTTTATGTGTGAGCTTGATTGACTTGGTTTTCCAAATGAGTTCTGCTGAAGTTTCTTACATGAACAAACTCACAAGCCTTTGTATTTGTGGGATCTGAGTGAGGGAGAAAGAATGAAGGCAGCAGGGAAGATAATTTGAATTCAACTCTTCAGTCCTGAACATTGACAGTAAAGAATGCTATCTTGCCCCTCTTAAGGGGCAAGGATACATACTTGAATTGAATCAAAAAAATCCATTAATGACATGAATTTGAGAAATGGATATCGGAGGTATTTTCTAAGGTGCTGCACGGAGTTTCTGAGTTTTGCTGCATTAGTATGTCAAGTGTTTTTGAATCATGCTGTCTGGTAATTGCGAGAGCACAGGCTTGGATTCTGTTTCATTGTCAAGCACACATAAAGGCTGTTTGCTACTATTAGAGAAGGCATGTCTTTTTCTATCTGCCCACATGGCGTAGGCTTTTTACATACATTTGAGTTCAGCATTCCTGTCTTCACTGGACCAGGTCCTGCAATCTGCATCTTCCTTTTTTTCCCCCTTCCTTTGGACATGGAGGCTCTGGGTCCTCTCCACAGTAAGCTCTACATAAAAAAGAATATTTTACATTCAGTTCTCTTTGTCAGTACCATGATAGTATTTTGTCAAAGTATTTTTTACTTACTTCTGAGGCCCTTTGTCATTGCTTCCCACCAGCTTCTTCCAGTCATAAAACAAAAGCGTAGACAAAACTGCTCTTTCAGAAGAAAATGGTGGAGAAAATCGAAGAATTAAGATATAAATTACACTCTCCTACTGTATTTCTTTCTTCTTCTTTCATCCTTTCAGTGATGAGTTGTAGTCCAGGGCCTCTGACTAATATCTAGTTGAGGCCGTAACCTATGAAGATACTGACAAAATAGTGGAGGACAAGGAGGGTTGTTAACAAAAGTGGAAAGTTTAACGTTGAGTATGGTAAAGTCACATTAACTTGTAGTCCTCATTACTGGACATCATTTACACCAGTCTTCACATGCCCAGTACTGTACTGAAGTTTCTGTAATGAAAACCTAAAAGAGTATAGCCCTCAGACTTAGCCTTAAACTGGGACATACAGCATTGTTTTCTTCAAACTTCAGAATGTAATAATAGTAAATGAATGAAACTTCAAGAATATCCTGAATCTCTCAAATAAGTCTTCTGTTTGAAGGTGTGACTTGGAAGGATGCATTATCCTCATATGCTTACAACACCTGTGAATTCAGGGATTGTAACTGAAAAGAGTAGTTCACTGATAGTGTGTGATAGTAGTTCTTATATCCACATGCGTAGGAATTGTATTTCAGTGTAGGCAATATTTCGTAGTGTAAGAAGTCGCTAGAATTTTTTTGTTCTTTGAGACTCCCTCGTTTCTGTTGTTTCATCTCAGGCTGTCAGGCCATCTGTCTCAGTGCACAGAATTTCCTAGCCTTCCTAAAATAGTCTGGAACAAATAGTCATGGCCATAAGATAGCTAATGAGTCTTTTAGCGTGAAATGCTGTGTAAGAGCTGTGGCTGGTACCTGCTCTAAGTGTACTGAGCGACTAAAGCTACAGACTAATTTTTTTAAAAGGTTATTTTGAACACTCATGGCACGAAGCTGTTCAAATAGCAAAACAGCAGTAGCATAGCCATTGCCTGTAGTAATATATCTGTACTTGGTATGGGTTTGTCTTAATTATTTAGAGTATAAATGGTCCAAATCTTTGCAAGATCTTTATAAAGCCCAGGAGGATTTTTCTTAAATCCCTTTTGTCTATGGGAGTAGTTTCTTTGCAAGACAGTGATCGTGAATTAAGAACACTCCCAGCACTCTGAACTGATGCTCATTGCTGCCTCTTGCAGCTCTGCCATTAGCTTTTGAAAGATGGGCATAATCCCTTGTGCATGCAGTGCAAACTATAGTCCCTTGCATTTTCTCTGTAAAAGCTTCAGCTCCCCTAAAAACATAAATTAAATTAGCATGTGTTCTGCCCTTAAACAGTCCAGACATGTAAAGCATAGTTATCTTGCTGAGAAAATTATCACGACAACATTCAAAGATCCCAGTGTCTCCCAGCAATCTCCCAAGGACATCTCAATGTGGCATGACCTTTTCAGGATAAATGGGATTTTAAATTCAGCCTTTTCATTAGTGTCCTCTCTGTGTATTATGTCCTGCAAGTTGGAGCAAGCTTTGAAGCTGTGAATGTTGTGACAGTGGCTATTGTTTCTGTACGTGCATTGTTAATTGTAATAGCAGAAAAATGTGCAAGCCATATCAAAACAAGTGAGAAGAGGGCAGAGAGGGGAGAAGCCTGAAGGGAGAAAAATTCAAAGAGAGTGTAAACAGAAAAGATGCAAAAACTGCAATTACGTAATAGAGGAGTAAAACTCTGTATAGACAAACCAAGTTGGGCCCCCCCCCCCCCCCCNCCCCCCCCCCCCCCATCCCTCCGTAAAAGAGTAATATGGAAACATTAGCAGCCAAACTATCTTCATTCCTGAAACATGTTTTGCTCTGAAGGGAGTATTTAATTCTCTCTGAAGAGGTGAAGAAGAGCAAGCCATTGATCTCAATAAGATGCAGAGCAATGGTTTGAATGCTGAAGAGATGCAGTGTACGTACCTGAAACAGTGTGTTGCTCACAGGGTTGCACTGCATATGTCTGGTACCAGGCATATTTGTGTAGTTTAATGAGCAAAACTGGAATCATAAAATAAGTAGTTGGAATAGACCACTAAGCCTTTCTGCTGGCCATATTTTTGGGAAAAGGCATAGTTATCTAAGAATTATTTCACTGATTCAAATGAAGCAGACCAGGGGATGAAAACAGACTGAAAGAGCAAAGCATGGTGATACAGAAATTATACCAATACAGACAGAAATAATGCTGTTATTTTGGTTACGATAAAAGGAGGTGCTTAAGGAAAAGGAGAATAAATGGACTAAAAATATCCAAAAACATTTTAAATCAACTATACTATACTAAATAGTAAAATTGTACCTCAAATGTGACATGCGTTTGCAAATAATGGTTGTAGTTCTGTTAAGCTTTTATTCATTTCTTCCCTGTATTTTGATTTCTGTGCGCTCTATGAGAATGTGGATAATGAAAGTCAGGGCATGCTGCTTCCTCAAAGGCTAAAAAGAAGAGATGACTGTGATTTTAAGAATGATTTTTAAGCAGTGTCATCCGTTTTAAAAAACATTTTCATTTGTATTTTTAAGGCCAGTTATAACATGCTGAATCACTTTTTTTTTCCCCCCTTTCTGTTCTGTGTGAGTTATGCTTACAAGGTGAGAGACAGGGACGCAGAATGAAGGATGCAGCAGATGTCCACGTGGGTAGGCTTTGACAAACAAAACCTTTAGCTACAGAAAAAAGATGAGGGTTTTGGGGGTGAGGGTGGGATTTTTTTTCTTTTTATTTGAGTGTTTTGGTTGAGTATTTATAAGGGTGGTTGTGAAGGAGGAGAAAAAGTGAATATTCTTGCTTTCTAATGTGAACAAGCTTCATCTGAAATTGAAAGAGTATATAAAAGATTGTCTACATAACGTCTCTTGGAGTATTCACTTCACGAGGCTTAAATAACATTATTAAATGGTTAAATAACATAACAGCAATGCAGTACTAAAAAAGAGAGAGAATCATAAAGAAAAGAAAATGGGAGTCAGGACTCCATTCTACTTTTAATTCTCGTACTGCTGGTCATTTTTATGTGGAGAGCTCACAGTTAAATAGAGATTAGTAGCACTAAAAAATAATGCATGGGTAAATTTTAAAGTTTTTTTCACTCTTCAACTCATATGAGATGAACACCTTTTCTAATGACTTCTCAATTACAAAGGTCTAACTGNGGGGGGGGGGGGGGGGGGAAGGTGCTCTAAGCAACACAATGTTGCGTTGGTGCTGTTTTAGCCTTTCTTTGGTTAAAGTTGAAATTTTATTTCTTAATGTCCATAATTCATTTAACCAGATTCTCCCTTTTAACACTAGTTCCTAGGAGTCAATTATGGTTTTGCCCTGTGGGATCCATTAGATAGATTTGATAGCAACCGTCCCATTTTGCTCTCTTCCTTTTCCTGCCAAATGAACAAAATTTTGTATGCTTACTAAGAAATTCTTATTCACTGTGCCTTTTATGTGCAACACCTTCATTGTATTCCTCAGCTGTTAAGTGTGTAAAAATTTAAAGCTTATGGCCTTATCGGAAGGTTTTGGCAGCAACACTGAGAGATAAATCATGAAGTAGATTAAGGTATGAACAATACCCGACAGAGATGCTAGTGCAATTGCGTGAACTGGAAAGCAGAAGTTGCTCAGATGTGAGGCAAAAGAAAAATACGTGCCCTGTAGTTCTCGTGGAATATTCATGCTGGTTGCTGAAGCTGTAAACATCTTCCTAAATTTAAAATGAACCTCTGTCTGCTATTGGTATCAGCATTTGCAATCCAGCAGTGTTTATAAAAGTCATTAACAGCTGCTGTGTTTGGTCCTGAGTATGCAGTGTTTTCCTTCACTCACACTATGCTATTCCCTCAGCTATGCTATGCGTATGCCTCCTTCCAGTGCAGAAGAAGAGTTAGGTCCTAGGCTGTATTCTTGATGTGGCAGAGAGCACATTACATCTTGCCATTATGTGTGTTAAACTGTATTTATGGTGAAAGTCAGGGTCTTGATATGCTCACTGTTCCCCAATTTAATTGGTTTTATCTGCCGCTATCATAACAGTCTTATCTCTGCAGACAGTTGCATGGATAATATTTGGAGATCAGAATTCAAGCCCAGCCACCCAGTGTCATCCAGCAATTAAGTGTTATTTGATAGTTCTGTCTGTGGCTCAGGTGCCGAGGAGCTCTCGTCTCTGGTTGACAGTCTTTATAGCATCATAAAACATTTCTCAGGGGAAATCTGGATATGGAAGGCTTTCCGAATGGAAATGGGTTGAAAAGCCTGGGCAAAGTGCAGTTCGAGCTCTAGTGGCGGTTCAAATCATTGACTGTTGGCTAATGACTATGCAGTTCAGGTCTGGAAGATGTTTAATTATTTCTGTTATTGCATTCGGTGAAGGAATAAAAAAGCTTCGGTCTCCGTGACATGGGTGCTTATGTGAACTATGAAGGAAAATGTTAAATGTTTCAGTATTGCTTTTCTCATGGCTAATTTAATCTTTCATATGAGAACTATGTAAAAAACATACTATGTGTATGGGAATACTGGATGACTGAAGTCTAACTGCATAAATCCAATTAATTGCAGTTGCATCTCCCCAGGTGATTCACTGGTTGATTAGGTAGTCACTCTGTTATTTTGTTGGGGTTTTGGCTTTTTTACCTACTGTATGTTGAGAGAAACAAAAACATTTCATAAAGAAGCTGTGAAGGGAACATGACACTTGACATAAATAGAGCTTGCAGTGACGGTAGCATTTCTTTAGCTCCTTTTTGATACTAAGGCTGTTTCTCCGTTCTCGCTGCCTGTCATATGGAAAGATACAAAGCAACTCAGTATGTCTGGTTTTGAGGTAGATATGCTAAGGGTTCTGTGCCTTAGGTGTTTTAATTGCTCGTTGTGCCTTATGGGTGGATTAACTATTGTAGCGCCTGATTAATTTCCTTCTTTTTATCTAGTGCAGATGAGGGCAGAGACAAAAGAATGACAAATGGGATTGCTAAGTGGAGCACTGATCAATAGAGAGTGCTGTCCATTTGGGTAATGGACATCTCTGTCATATCAGCTGTTAAAGAATTCAGTTGAGATGGGTCCCCATAGATCTACAAACCGTAAACCATCCAATACAAAAACCGTTACTCTACACCCCTAATATATAGAGGTAAATCTCAGGAGCTCTGTCTTTGAGATGCTAGAAGCCCTCATTTGCTAAATTTATTAGGTTTTTAGTTTTTATTTTAAACCGTCCTTTGCTTGGAGACAGCACTTCTTTTCTTGAAAGAAAAGATATATTCACATACACGTTATGAAGATCATTGTGCTTGTTTTGTTTAATAGGAGCAATAGCTCTCCAGTTCCCCTGTAGCCAAGGAAAGTTAATAGTTTTCTTTAAGAAGACTGATAAACAGTTTTATCCTCTCAGAGCAGTTGTGAATAACTAGTACGACAGATTCTAGTGATTGTTCAGGAGTCCCCTTGTGTCTGAAGGTGGCTACATTCCTACCAAGTTTTGCCAATTGGGCTTTCATCGTCACCTTTGTGAAGTACATAAGGCAATGACATTGAGATTGGCTCCAAGAATGAATCTTTTCTGATGATCATCATCACATAAATCCTTCCCTGTCTGTGAATGGCCAGATTTTCTGGAACTGAACTCTCCATGGCCCCTTTGGACTGCACAGGCTCCTTGATCTTGATCCTTTGAAAGGTCTTGATCCTTTCCTCTATGTCCCTTATGTTTCCATTCAACATGCTACTGCTTCTCTCCTGTGTCATTGTTCATTTCTCAGGTCAATATATTCCACCAGTGGCTTTCCTGTAATTGCTCTTTCACAATAGGGAAGGCAAGAACCAGGAATATTCTTCTTTCCAGATCTTACTAAGCAGAGCAAATGGAATAATTCCCTTCTACTTCAGAAATTAGGACACCAGGATGTGGGGTTTTTTTTCTGAATTTGGTGACAAATCTGCAACAGTCCAAAAAATCTGCCAAGAAAGGTTCCTGTAGTGTGTAAGAAAAAAAAAAGTTTTGAGAAAATCTGAAAACAAAGGGGGCTAAAATCTGTAGGTAAAAGTTTAAATATACCTACATTTATAAAGGAAATAATTTTAGCTTTTAATTTCAGTGGGAGTGGATTTGGATTAATGTTACTACATGCTACCATGCCATTTTGCATGTGGTAACTGTTTTCTGTGCTGATTATTCTTTCTCTGAAGTAAGCTCCGAGGCCAAAATGGTAAGGTTTTGTTAGGATGTTATTACTTAGCAATTGGGTTACACCTTCTTTTTAGGATGATGTTGTTTATTCCTCAGATGATAAATGGAGAAGGAAGTGGGATAAAATGGGCAGCGTAGCAGTGAAGAACCAAAACTGCACTTTAGCTAGAACCTTTGTTGTACCTTCTTTTCCTTTCCTCACTTCTTTTCACTTCCTGTTTCTTTTCATCTATCATCCTTCACAGTTATCATCACGTCTTTGTCTGATACAGCCACAGTTAGCCCCAGACTACTGTGTTCATATATAAGAAACTGTTTCAGAAATTGCCCCAGAGGCAGGGATGACACTCTCACAACGTTGCAAATATGATGTTGGTACAAATTAGGAAAAAAAGGGAGGGAAAAGGATCATGGAAAAGAACTGAGACATTCCTAGTCATTTTTGAAGCTAGAGGCTAAACTTTCATGTTTCCCTAATTGAATTCAGTGGGATAAAGTTTTAGTGTCAGGGAAAGTAATTGAAAAATCAGATTTATTTTATTTTTATCAAGTTTTTTCCTACCTTTATCTATTTTTCCCTTCCTCTAATTTTTCTGCATCAGCTGATTCAATTAGAAACTTTTTGTTTGAGGTCATTTCTGCTGCTGTTCATATGCTGGAAAATCCAGGTTAGAGGGATCAACTGAAGCAAAGGTAGGTTAGTAGTCTGAGTACACAGGGTATGGTTAGTGGAAAATAATTCTACTACAATGATTATTTGTTTATTTCATCACTTTAAATCATGCTTTATCTGAATGAATTAACTTTATGATTACATAAAAAATGCTTACCTGTAGGTTAATAATTATGCAGTACCCTTGAACCTTAAGCAGTTTAAATAGTTTGGTGTCAGCATAATGCCAAAATGATGTGGTTAGTATTTTTGTGTTTAATGTTATACATTGTTCTCATTTTCCTCATGCTTTCTGATAAATTCTGATGTAAAGCATCCAGTTTGCTGTGTACTTTATCACTGATATGCTGTAGAGGCCTCTGGACTGTTGTTTACAGATCACCTGGTGTGCATCAGTGTATGAGGCATTGAACATCATACATGGTTTTCTGTGTTCTGCAGTGAGGAGCTCTGCTGCACTGAGAGCTTTTATGAGCTTTATGCTTGCATCTCCATCCAAATCCTTCCGTCTTCTGCCTTGCAGATTATGGAGTACATAGAATGTAATTTTTATTTCTTCTGCCTTAATACTTTCTAGTTAAAATTAGTTATTCTTAAATAATCTACAGTAACTGCTACCTGCTAAATCCATTCTCAAATGTAAACATTGTTGTGAAGAGTAGATTTTCACTGGGCAGTCAGATGCAGGTCATTAATTTTCAGCACTGCTGTTTGACTGTTAATGAGGTCATGACCCAAATGGCAAGAGTGGTTTTACCTATCAAATGTCCTACATATCCCAACAGGCTGCTCACTTTCAGCCAGGGGTCCTCACCAGTAATTGTCCCATGTAGTGTTCACACTCCGTTGCTTTGTCTTTTAAGCTTACCTTCTAAATAGTAGAGAATTCCTTATGCTCCTCTCTACAATCATTTATCTTCAGCAGGACCCATAAAACAAAGCTGTCCCCATACTCCATTAACCTCCATGTCCTGAGCCTAATTGATATACATACTTGTTTTGTCTAAGGACTACCTGTTTGCCATCAGTACATTTCTTAGCTGCCCCTTAGTTTGAGGAGTGCCACTCCCCCTTGTTACTCACCTTATACAAATGTGCGGTTCCCTTGCTCATATAGTTGACATTTATTTGTGGGTGAAACGGGGGGAGGGGGGGAAGGAAAAGAATTATATGAACAGAGTGGGTTTTTGAGACCTTACAGAACTCTCAGAGATCTTTCCTCTGATGTGCCCTTAAGGTCCAGGGATTATGTCAAAATATACTCTGAAAAGACAACCTTCCTGTGATTTTTCTCTTGCTGACTGTGTTTTCTGTCCCTTTTGCTGCGTCACGCAGTTTTGTACACTTGATATGGATGATGCATGTTACACTCTCATTGTTAAAACTGTTTACGCTCAAAAGGGAACAGAAGGATGGTGTTGTGGGTCCTGTGGCCAGAACAGTATTGAAAATTGTTTGTTTTGCTTCGTGTTCTGTAGCAGACTTGCTGCATAACCTTGGATAAGCCATTTAGTTTTTCTGTTCCTCAATTCTCTGGTAAAATAGAAGAGTTTTTAATTCCTTTTTTCTGCTGTGAATAGGGTGGGACAGTTTATAGATGGCTGTGGTAATTGAATGCTAAGTATGGCACTGGAGCTATCCAGGTACTCAGATGATCTTAAACTGATTTTACCGAGATCCTGAAAAGACAGTCCCAGCAAAACAGCATCCCTTTCCCACAGCAGTAAGCAGTATTCTGTAGCTCTGAACCAGAGCTTTTGAATTTTAAATTATGAAATGTCTTGATTTAAAACAAAACCCAAACAAACAAACAACACCCAAACAAACAAACAACACCCACACGCACACCCACACCCCTCCCCCCAAACCCCCAAAACAAGTATCTCTGACTTGGCTGGTAAAATCCAAACACTTCCTCTTGTAAAAAAAAAATGGAGAAAGTAAGTTTTAGGCTAAACTTGTCTTGGAGTTAAAACCCGTGCCAAGGTTTTATAATGAAAAGAAGAATGATGCTAAAGACACACTAGAATCCTTACATTGACTTTCCTCATTAAAAACATACGATATCCAGTAAAAATGGTCTTTCCTTATGTTTAAGCATGTGGAGTATAAGGAAAGAGTAATAAAAGTGAGCTATTTGTGTATGTGGACTTGACCTGTTTTTCAGCTGAGCTACAGTGTATTTTTCAGTTGAGTCCATTACTGTTTTCCAGTTAATATACGCCTACTTCTTCAGTACTGCTCTTATAAATATGTCTGATTGAATTTGTACATTAAAAAAAGGCTTCAGCATGCAAATACATTGTAATCTGGAAAATAAAGAAGCATAGAAATAGTAAATCCATATTATATATATAAGCAGGATTTTACATGTCAACAGTGTATACGTATGTTTAAATTATTGTGTGTAATATGGTCGTGTGTGCTATTTTAAGCGTGCAGGAAAGGTGTCTCTTACAATAATAATATTTATGGCAAATATTAAACTTTTTTTTTTTATATTACCATGGGAACTATTACTGATCCCTGTGTATAGTACAGAATTTATTTTCTAAAAGAGACTTAACAAGTTTAAATGGAACCCCACTTGTATTATTAGGATCTATTTATATAGGTAAAAACAAATTTATGGCAGAATAGGAAATAAAAATATGACTAATAAAAGCATAAAATCTCCATATTGGGAATTCAGACTTCAGTTTTCGCTATGATTTTCCAAAGAAATCCTAAATACCAGTATTTAAAAATTCAGTTCAGATTTATATGCTTGCATTCCAGCTTTCCTTAGCTCAGCTGCAAAATAAAACCATTATTATAGTTTTATTACAGCTAAGCATTTTGGAGGCAAGCTTTCCTAGCATTTGTGTGATGTTCTTCTGCAAGTGCACTTAGAACAGGCTGCAGATAAATTCACTTAATGATGACTGCAGTGCAAAATGAAAAAAACAAAGTTTTTTGTTTACCTTGCAGAGCACACTTGCTCCATGCAGCATATAGTATGAAAATTATGACATGTCAGTATTTTTGCCTTGCCATACTGTTCAGTACATTCTATAATTTATGGAATGCTGCAGTTATCTATTTTTCTGTTTCTCTGTAGCTTCCCATAGCAAGGAAAGACTCTATTTAAAATTCAGAACTTTCCTGTGAGAGACCTAGTGTTATCCTTTTTCAAAGCAGTCTCCCTGTAGTGATGATTTGACATTATATTGGGTGGCAGTATCAGCTTTGGGTCAGCCAGTTTTATTTGCTTATAAGAGTATTTTCCAAAATAGAATAAAGTAGCTCTGATCATGACCTTTGAGAATATATGCCTTTCACAGGTTAATATATACTTTAAGAAATCCTATTTTGATTCCAGTATTTTTATTCTGTTCATTCTTTCCCCATTCAGTTCTGTTCTGCTGAGAAATAATGCTATTCTATTTACCTTATTTGGACTCTTAATTGTCATTTTTAGTCTTAAAAGAAAACCGTTGTAAAGGACTGTCCGCACCTATTTAGCATAATATATGCTGTTTTGTGGAATCAAATTTTGATAGAGAAGGAATAAGAAAAATCTGGGAAACAACCCAAAAAGTCATCCTGAAGGTGTTACCAGCCTCAACACTGGGTACGTTTTAGGGAACTTAATCCCATTAGTGACTGTGAAGCCTAGGCTGTTCCAATGACATGGGAGGTCACTTGCTGGAGTAGAAGATTTTTGCTGTTGTTGGAAAGATGATACTCATACTGATAGAGGTGACCAGGGTTTCCTCCAGAATGTGACAAGCGTTTACTCTATCTGTTCTGTGCAGGACATGCTTAATGATTAATGACTTTTCCAAGTGTTGTTCTTAGGAGTTCCAGTTCAACATATGTGACCTACCAGTTGCATGTGCTAACTTCAGGGTTTAACTTCTGTGCGCTACTGATTTTTAATCTTCTGAGTCCATAGCACAACACTGTGGAAAAAATCAATGGGAAATCTTTAACAATAGGTATGCTATAGGTGAGAGCAGTGTTGCATAAAGAGAGGTTACAAAATCTCCAATGCACTGAAAGCACAGCTAGCTACAGGAGGACAGAAAAATGTCCAGAGAACTTTAGACTTGCTATTTGTATGGTAAAGGATGATAAACTGAGCAAAAATGACTTTTAGATGTCTGCAGGTCTGTCAAAACAGAGAGCCTGGCTATTGCCACCTGTGCTGCCAGCATCAAGTGTGGATTAAATAGTGATTTTGCCAGTACTTACTGAGCTCATGGAAATTTCAGCCTCGGTGGGTTTTTTGGGCGGTAGGGGAGGTGGATTTTTTGATTTTTCTTTAATATGTCTGCTACCATCCTTTTCTAAACTTCATGAGGTTTATTTTAGGCTGGACTAAGGCATAAGCACAACAGATGTATTCTGAGGGTCTCAGCTTCTGGCATCCTGTGTTTACATTTTCCCCTCATGACTGTGAAAAAAAGGTTTGCCTGAGTATTAGCCTCAATGCAGTGGTGTTGGCTGAAGTCTGTAGTTGAGAGCTGTGAACTGACCCATTCATCTCAGTGATGATACAATCAAATTGTAAGACCTGCTGTGTAAAGGGAGAAGACGACCCAGTTAGAGAGTCAAGCCTGTCAATTCAAAAGATTTTTTTCTCCAGTCTCTGCAATACACACTATGAACCTTTGCCTTTTAAGATGAGAAAGAGGCTCCCAAGCACTGCGTTTTCTGCTTTAAGGAAGAAGTAGGATGCTAGTGATATTTCAGGGGGCTGGAAAGAGTTCCTTGATTCACTGTGAAGCAAAGGCACTCCTGTGCCCTTCCACCACCCCTGCTGGGAGACAGGGAGTCCAGGCTGCACGGGCTTTACAGCTTCGATCACGTCCTTCAGCCCTCCCGAAAGTTTACTGTACTGAGAAATTTCATCAGAGTTCAGATTTAAAATACACTTTACCGATTTGTGTCACAGTTCAGAGTCTGTTAATATTCACAGTGAAAACCTATTATATAGCAGCACAGGCTTGATTGCTTTCATGTCTGAGCTCTTACAAACTAAGATTCTAGGACAGCCCCAAACATCACATTCTAATGAGATGTTTCCAGTCTAGAAGCGTATAATAGCTTTTTAAAATGCACTCTTTAGCATAAAAAATGATGTGCCTGTTACTTTTAGACTAATGGCTATGGGCCTAATTCACCTGCTCAATAAACATATGAGTTCTTACAACATGAACAATCCGAGTTTGATTGAAGACAATGAGTCAAATTCGCAGACATGTTACTAAATCTGTGCATTAGAATACGGTAATTGAGGCGATTCACAGTAATGTGCCTTTCTTAGATATCACCCTACAGACTGTAAATGCTGAACAGGTAAACAGATTTATTAAAGAAACTGTTAGGAAAAAATGCAATGCCTCAGTATCTGATTTGAGTAATGGTAGCAAAATTAATTCCTGAAGCAGATTCACTGATATTTTAGTCCACAGTGTTTGGGTTATTTTTGAAAGATAAATGTTATTGGTATGGAGCAGTATTTTGTTCTGATGTAGATGGCTAGGAATATTTTTGCAGTTAGTTTGTGTATATTAACCATTTCATTCTAGACAGAATGTTTTTTATGTTTCTTGCAAGATGAAGAAATGTATGTAGAGAAGGGGGCACCTGTTGGATGCATCTATCAAAATACTGATGCTAAGGGCAATCGTATATTACTTGCATACTCTTGCATGCCTTGATAGGATGCTGGAATATGACTAACATCTAGACCCTGGAATTTCTTTCTGATACTAATCTGTATGCTAGGGAAAAGGTTTGCATTTTTCTGAAAGTTTTTAGGCTGTGTTGGGTGTTAGATAATTATGCATATGAGTATTTTCATCAAATTATAATTCATGTTGATCGTAGAGGGAAGTGATCACCAATATAATTCTCTAAACCGTTTCCAGATGCAATGTGCTCAATATTCAAACAGTCCAGTTGTATCTGTGAGTGCAAATGTCAAAATAGAGGATATAAAATGTGATTTACCAGAATTTTTTCAGGAATCACATGGGTATGGAAGGAATGAAATACATTAATGCATTAAACTCTAGATAGCACATACAGAAGGTAGGTTAGATGTGCTGTTCCAGCTGCACCTGATTGAGGTTAAAGGGGTTATTGCTTCTAATTGTGCTGCTGACATTACTGCATATGTGGCTACGCTCCAACCTGGTTCTGTCTGTCTATTTTTTTTAAAATGCTACTAAGTGTATGAACTACATCCCGCTTTGCCACCTGTCCAGTGCTGTTCTCCAGAAACTGGACAGTTCTTGACTGCAAGGTGTTTGCATCAGTATCTGCAATAATAATTATTATTAATCAACAACATTGCAAGTAGAAATAAAAAAGCCCAAAATGACATAGAAAGTTAAGTTTCTCCCAATTGTGGCATAAAAAAAGAAGAAAAAAATAAAAAATATTTTTAGTGCTTATGTTCTGCAGGGAGGAAGGTTGTTACACTGGCAATGCAATTAGGATTAGGAGGTCTACTAAGAAAGCATGGAGAATAAACTAAAAACGGTATGTTTTTATTTCACATAAATATGGTAATAAATAAGAATGCTGTTGTAGAAGAAAGGGATGGAAAGAAATTTGAAAACACAAACTTGTATTTATAACCTGTATAAATACCTGATTTATTTTTAAATTCCAAAGGCAAAGTAAATTGTAAGAATAACATTAGGGAATTAGAATCAACATTAAGGGGGGTGTTGTTTCTACTTTTAGAAAATTCCAAAGGTACTTACAAGCCATTATTGAGCCCTTTATGATTTCCGTATGTGGATCTATGTTTCAAATTTTAAGTCTTTAAACAAATACTTACTAAGTGCTCAGAGAAGGAAGGTAAAGCCATGTTTATCTCTTCAGTTTGTTTATTTTTTTTCTCAGTTACGGAGCTTTTGAGGTTATTTAATTCTGAGCATGCATAGACTGCAGAGTGACTTACTAATTTTGAGTTGTTGGTGTGTAAAACATTAGAGCTTTTAAATTGCAGAGGAAACTTGTGTAATTTGTTTTATAATGGACAATTCAGCATTTTGGAACTAATCCTTTATCATCTTTACTCCTGTGAATGTCCTCTTTGTCTTCAAACCCCACGTGATAGAAATCACAGATGCAGTCAAGACCTCTGTGCCCTTGCTGTGTGAAATCTCAGGCTATTTCTGTAGCTTTTAAAATATTTTTAAATTATTTCAATTTTTTTTTTGTAATTTTCTAATTTCTATGTTTACTGAAAAACACACAGTTTATAAATTGCCATCTAAAGAATATGTAAATACATTCAAAAAGTCTCTTTTCTGTAATAAGCTTTTGGTCATCCCCCCCCTTCCTTTTATTTCTAATAACTACAATGAACATCTGTATTCCTCTTCACAGCCAATTTTTAAAAGCATTCCTAAGCTGGTGAACTGTAGGGTATCCTGAACTCTGTAAGTGACTTATGCCTTTGAAAGCCTATGGCAGGGCTGCAGGAATTGGCGCTGTATAAATAATCTGAAAACACTCCCCTCATTCCTTGTTTCTGCCCACCCGAGTCTGGGAATGTGTTCTTAAAAATCACTGATTTAAAAATAATTTAAATAAAACTACAGTCACCAAAATGACGTAGAAAGCTGTAGCTTTAAATTGCTGTGCATTGGAATTACTCTGTTGTAATAAGAAGGGTTAAAGAACTTAGTGGGGGAAGGGGGGAAACAGGGAGATCCATTCAGTTAATTTTGTCTGTAATCCCTAAACAGTTCACGCTACCTGTATGGATTGTCTTTTGCCAGCCAAATGTAAAAGCAGCTCTGTCCCTCCTCATCTGCATACAGGCTAAGTAGCAAGTCTCGTTTGTTATTACAAAGGGATTTATTTCAATGAAGAAATGAAGCAGGGGGTTGGCAGATAAGGGCACTTAAGCCCTTTGAGCATTACAGCAAGCTTGTAGAATATGGGCACCAAGCACGATAAGCTTTGCCGCCTTTGTTAGCGATAGAGCCTTGCTGAGAAAATACGATGTGTCCTGGTCTGTGGTCTCCTTTCATGCTTCTCTGGAAGCATCGATCCTTGCAGAAAGCCTGGTCTGCAGGTGCACTACTGAGATTTCCTTTTGCTTACCTTTGAAAACAAGGACATGCTGCTTCCAGTGACATAATCCATGGCGCATGTTTTACATTCACAAATATGCATGCGAGCACTTAGCTTTTTTTTTTTTTTGAATGTTGTGTCTCGGTTTGGGACTTGAAGGAGATTTCTTCAATGCAGACCTCTCTGTGTGGCAGGCAGATTTAAGTGACTGACCAAAACATCTGATGGCTTGATCCGTAGGAAAAAGGGAGAGTCACCCAACTGCCTTTTGAGTCTTCATCGTAGTCTCAGAAATGTAGTAGCTGAACTGATGTGAGTCGCTTCCGCTACCTTGCCAAAACCAGACATGTTGCAATTGGCCGGTGCAAGGAGCCTTTCCCTGTCACTCACTTGGTTATGGTAGGGTGAGCATAGCTCCAAAAATTTAAAAAATCAAGCTTTCTTGCCTTTGCAAGGATTGTCAGAGTTTTACAAAAAGATGTTCAATGGAAGTGCATCACACAAGTTTAGAGCTATTTCAAAGTTAATGTGGACATTTAACACATTCCCTAAAAATCTATGTGTATACATCCTGTTGTGTTAAGAGAATTTGTTCCATTTGAAAATGATGACAGGCTGTTTGTCAGTTGCTGTTATTTTTAAGTTCTCAGACCAACATCTGTTAAGTGATCTGAGCAGATTACTGTAACAGATTATGTGGCTTTGCAGTCTTTATTTTTCAGAAGAGCACTGATAAGTCATCTTCATAGATGATATGTTTGTATTCCTCTTCAGCCGGTCCACCTGCTTTAAATACCTGATAAAATACGTGTGTAAATGTCACTAAGTATAGAAGTAGGATAAAACAGTATCTGAATACACATTGTATATTAAGGCAGGAATCATTTGGTAATGTCAGAAGAATGTGAAACATTAATATCTAATTGAGTTTGACTGCCTCATTTTTCTTTTAATGTATCTTTGTTTATTTAGTTTTAAACAGGTATGCTTAGATATAGGTATGTTCTATAAATATTTTTGTCATGTCTGCCAGCTACACTGCTACCAGAATTTAATAATGTTGTGACCATGGGGAAACTTCAGATAATGGACAAAGTCATGTACTTTTAGTCACATGAAAGGAATTTTACATAGTTTTAGATGTTTTCATACTTACTCATGAGCTTACCATAATTGGTTTGTGATAATTGAAAATAAAAAAGAGAACTCGAAAATGGGTTTTCTACATTGAAAAAGAAAGGGGGGGGGGGGCTTATCTTTAAACTATCCAGGGATTAGAAAGTGATGTTTTTCCCATGCCATAGAAATTTCTAGCTGCAAAGGGTTACAAGAAACCAGACCTTTAAATCTGTCACTTTTGCAGGACAAAATTATGCTGGGCTCAACACCAGAGTAATTTAGAGTGGATTTTTTTTCATCTTTGGAAATGAAGACAAATTTCTCTGGTAGCTTGAAGCTACTCAAAGACTTGAAATTTAGGGAAGGCTACAACGGCTGGGATTAACAGGCAGGCCAGAAATTAAGTACTCAGAAATGAATGGTGAATCCAATTTACTGCATGGACATGACCACCATGTATGTGTGCCTGTGAATAAATGAACAACCAAGACTTCGAGAACAACAGAAGTGTAGTGGAAATAAAAAATAGACTAGAAAATGCAATTTGCAGAAGTGGGTGAAGGCCCTTTTCTTCATAAACTTGCCCCAAAGTGGCTGTATCATTTGTTGCTGGAATATGGGAAGGATTTTGGAGAAGGTTTCTTTTCTTACCTCTGTTCTTCTGCTGTGCTGCCTCAATATGTTTAGGTAAGTTTCCCTTCTAGACTACAATTCTCTAACTGGTTTACCAGTTAAATATGCTTAAATATTTTGACGGATGGGCAAGAGACTCTGTAGAAGGGCAAACCAAGGCCCTATGTACAAACTTTAAAGCACTATGTTTGACTGTATAAATAGATGATTACTCATGCTATGGAGCTGGGATAAAAGTGGATTTTCAGAAGTATCACGAAGACCCCACCCATCCTCTATCACTGTCAAACTAGATTAGATTGGATGAAATTAGGTAGGGGAAAAAAAAAAAGTGTGCTTTAAAATGAACAGACTCAGGTGGAGACCTTGGCAGGAGTGTTCACGGTAGTGCAGCGGACGAGGTCCATGACAGTTACCATGGTGTAGAGCATGCTGACGGAACAGGCCTTTGTACCCTCTTGAGGGTCTTGTCATTTGAGCCATTATCTTGAACCTGGTAATTGGGGCTGGTAATACCTCATGTGGTCTGTATCTGTGAAAGCTGTCTGTAACAGAGCATATCAAGAACTGAGGAACAATCTCTTGGTTTATTCCATTTATAGTAGTTAGTGACAAGTCAGCTGCGGTATTTGCAAACTATATCGACTAACGCATACAGAGAGGGATAACCCAGGGTACCTTACCAGAGAGCAGTTATTGTTGTAGTACAGTGACACTGTGATTTATGAAACATCCAACAAACATGCCACTGAAGAAGTCTGTTCTTTGTATCTGTCTTTTGTGCTTACTTGTGTTGTCCTGGTGACATCCTGTCCCTCCACCTCCTGAAATACTTCAGTGCCCCTGTTGGAAATCAATGGAAGGCCTCTCTTTCTTTCCCAGTAGGAAAAACCAAGCTATGAATGAGAAATTGGGAGACAGTGGGAAAGTGAGTCACTGTGCTTTGTCACAGTTGCACTCATTTTATCACACCTGACACAAGCTGAGCAGTACTTAAAATTCAAAGGAGAAAAACAGTCCTTACTCTGGTATCATTTAGTTTCAGTTCCAGAGCTGCTGAAATATTAAAATGCTTCTCAAATGTGTGCATGGCTTTTTTTGTTTTTGCTTTCAAAGAAAGCATCCAAATGAAGCTGTTTAAGCAAGACTCCATTTTTCTTTAACCCCAAGCGTTTTTAGTAAGTCTGTGAAATAACTGTGGCGCTTATTTAAGATCTTAATTTCATTTTAAGAGGTACACACATATTTTATTCTTTTCTTGTGTTACATGCTTTTCCAGGAATGCTTGTGTTTTGCCAAAAATAATTACCCGGCCAAGCTTTCTAACAATACCTTTATTTTTTTAAAAAATATAAAAAATAATAGACTTTTTGCTGGCTCTGGCATCAATTTTCTTGTAGTGTTGAATGTATTATTTTTTCTGTGGAACGTTGTTGCTCTACTTATCTCTGTCTTGTTTCCATATCACACTTGAACAGCACACTAGGCTTCCACAACAATAGGTGAAATTAAAGAGATGAAGAGCCCAGCCCTACCCACTGAGCTTAGTTGCACAACAGTGGTGCTCCCATTGTCTCCAGTACTGGACCAAGCCCCAGATCCTTTCTGGACAAAAAAGCCCAGCTGTTGGTGAATGGAAAAAACATGAGGGCCCAGCAGGTCTTTGAAAGATAACTGTGCCAAGGCTCTGTGATTTTTACCAGATTTTTTTTTTCTCAAATTGTCACAATAGCACTTGAAAAAGTGCATGAGAAAAGAAAAACAACAGTAGTTCTTTGTGCGGTAATGGTACCCTATATGAAAACGGCCATGCCAACTTCCTTTGTATAACACTATTGAGTTTTACTAGTGAAAAGTGCTAAGATCAAAGTATTATTCTTATTACAAGTGTGGTGCCTAAGGTGACTTCAGTAAAATAAAATAACAATGATTCTTTTTTTCTTGCCACCTACTGTTGTTGCAAGTTTAATCACATTTATATTATTATCCTCTAGTCAATGTAGAGATTCAGTAAAGCTTGAAAAGCGTAGTCAATATTATCAGTCAATAGTTCTGTTCATTGAAGGTATACATTTAAACACTGAATAGGGCTGTTTTTCCTTTGCTAAACAGACACAGCTGTCTTTAAAATGCTAGCTGAAGTTAGATGCAACTTGAGGTGTAACCTAATGAGTTACACCATGCCTTCAAATCAGCAAGGAAGACTTAAAACAGCTGCAGAAGAAGTAGACAAGCACATACGCAGGAGGACAAACCTGTGGAGTCACATCATAAACCACCATTACAAGCATGCCTGTGGAAACAGTTTTGTATCCTTAACCATACATAGAACAAACATACAAACTCCACAAGACCTAGCTGAGAAAGAGTTAGAAAAAGGGAGAGTCGTCGTTTGCTTCCCCGGTGGTGTTTCTCCTCCTTCATGCTGCCCCAGTGAAGACTAGGGACTGAACGGGGGGAGCCACTGGGAGCTGCTGGCTGGCCGGCGATGCGCTGGCCGGCGTTTATGCGAGGCTGCAGTGAGCGCTCAGGGTGGGATCTGTGTGGAAGGAGCCTTGTCTGGCTTGAGGCCGTGGTTTCCTGTCTCTGTCACACCTTATGAAACCCTAGTCTTAGCACTTAGGTTATAGTAGGATGTAGAAACTCAAGCCTGTGTGCCCTGGCTCAAATTGCTTTTCTAAACAACTTTACTGCTCTAGCAACACGTACAGCAAATTCCCTCGTGGGAGCCCAGGCATGTGTGTGCAGCAGTAAGGTGCACGCTTAAGACGTGGCAACAAAGGTAGCCTTATGAAAATGCCTTGGAGTGGGGGGACATCTTTATTTGCGTGATATACTATACCCTCCTGCTTTCTAATTGGTACTAATTGATGGCAAATGTAATTTGCAATCTTTCAGCCACCCTTAGTTCGTGAGGGTTTGCTTGCTACATTGTTCAGCCTACTGGCTGCCCGTTGCTTATTAGGCATGGTCAGTACTCAGAGCTTGCCTCTCAAGCGATATGTATGCATTAGCAGCCCTCCTACAGGCACCAAAGGCTTGTCAATCACTGTGACCTCCAGAGCCCTCTAACAAGCCCAGCAAACAAGGCATTGAGGTCTGCAGTGGGTTTTTTTTATTTTATTTTATTTTTCAGTCAGGCTTTTTGGAGTGGGTTTCTCTAATTATTTGAAAGTGTATGCAAACACTGAAGGAGAATTAGGAGCATCAAGTGGGGCCTCTGCTTTTATTAGGAGACTCTTTCTTTTTTAAATAGATGTCAAACATATTCTTTACTCTTTAGACAGTTAACCTTTCATCTCTCCTGTAGCAGAAATTCCACTCCGAGGTATGCTAATTTGCTATTTGCAGCATTCTAAAGTAGAGGGAAAATGTCATTTGCAGTGCCTTCATTAAAAAGTCCTTTATTCAGATTGTACGCATTTTTGCATTCTGGTTAGTTACATTTTATTAAATAAAAACACCCATCTAATCCAATTCTCCCCCAAAATAATAATAATTAAAAAAAACCACACACAAAAAAAATTGAAGACGAATCCTAGACATAGATGACTCTTTTCCAGACTTGAATTCAGCACAAAGTACTCCTGGCTTCATTTGCTACTAAGAGGTAGGATGCAAAAGCCCCCACCATCTCCAGTCTTCCTCCTATCTATCCTTACTCCAGACTGGAACTACAAAACCGTCTTCCATAGCTCTGTTCCTGTTATTAAATAAATGTCTTTTATGCAAGACAGTGTGTTAGAAGGGATAAAACTGGAAAGTAGGAGGCACAACAGGGCGAGGCTTGTGGGAAGAAGTGAAGCTTCTGTTGCCTCTCTTTCCAAAGTGACCTTCCTTCTTTTTCCTGTCCGGTTCATCTGTGTGATACAGTAAGATGTCTAAACCAGCAGAAAGGAAGAGACACCTGTGCACCTGAACTGGTCTGCTCAGACATACGGCACTGTTGGAGCTAGCGCTGGTTTCTCTGTATGATACTTTGCCACCAGTAGTACTGATGTCACGTTGTCTGTTGCAGAGGAGAGAGAAAACTCATTCACCACAGTATGTTAGCAGTGCTGGATTTCTTACAGCATCAGGAACACCTGCACTGCCGCCTTCTCATTTTAATTTTAGTTGGCTTGAAAAAGGAAGGTGAAAGGAAAGTGGAAGAGGACTCTCTGGCCCTTGTCAAAATTGGGCAAATATGCTGTGGTGTCCATGAAATTAACTAGTGCGTCACCTGTGGCTGCCTCCAGCACAGGTATTTTTGCATGCGTGTACAAGTTTACAGCTGCCGTAGGAAGAGGGCAGCTGTTTGAAGAACTTTCTATGCACTTTAGGGGTGCTGTAGTTACAGGCTGTGATCAGGCAGACAGTGGGGAGGAGACTTGCACCAAGGTGGGGGAGATAGACCCTTCAAACTACGCTATTGTTTGTGGAGGAGATGTGCTGGTGGAAAAACAGTGGACCTTGCTGCATCTTTGAGGTCATCCATCAAGAGATAAATGTAGCAAGATTTGTTAATTTTTTATGCTCTTTTGCTGACATTTTCCGTACTCCTCATAAAAGAATTTGTGTTCAGGGGCAGCTGTGAGCTATTGTTGTTTGGTGCCCAGGATTTTATCTCGAGGGAGAAAAGATACCATTTCCCCAAACCACTAGGTAATCTGAATAACTCTTCCTCTTGATCCCCTCCCACTATGTAGTTATTTTATTCCTAGTACTTCCTTCTTTCATCCTTTTTTTGTTTTATAGTAAGTAAAGTACACATTTTTCTACCAGCTTCTGTTGGAAAGCTAAGCCAGGTTTGTGTTTTGAAAGTGTGCTTTTGTGGGAATCCTTTTGTTTGTCAGAATAGAGCCTTTTGGGAGGTGTTTTGTTAAAAAATACATAGGATTTTAATAAACACTCATGGATTTTGTGATGTTCCTAGCTGAGGTATCTTTTTTTTTTCATTTTCCATAGGTAATTAAGGAAGGCAGCAGCAGCCACATGAGGGGAAAAGTAATGAAAAGTCAAATTTTTAAGCCCAAGTAGTTAAAAAAAATGTTCTGACCATTAAAAAGCAGTCAATCACTTGGAAAACATCAGGTTCAATAAACAGGTCTGAAGAATTTTTAGGGTATGTACTTTTTTTTTTTTCATTTTTTTGAGCAAGGAGTTTGTTTTCCTGACAAGGTAAGAGAATCTCTCGTTCGGGTTATTTCTGTAAGCGCTGAAGGCACTCACGTTCTTGGCCAAATTAATTTAGCCCTTCACATGTGAACGGTCATTCCTCAGTACCTTTGCTTTGTACGCAGCTAAGTGAAAAATTAAAGCCTTGTAAATGAATTCAGTTTGGGGTGCTGGTATGCTGTTTTGTCTGCTTACCCTGGGAATAGGAAGGATGAAAGGGGGAGGAGAAATAATTACGGGCAAAACAGTAACCTTTTCTTCTTCTCCCAGACGTTCTCATAGGCAAAGAAAAACACACAAATGACTCCTTGCCTATCACGTACTTGGACATTTTGTTAAGATGGATCTTTGTGGATTCCTAGGAGGAGACTCCAATTTGNGGGGGGGGGGGGGGGGGGGGGGGGGGGGGGGGGGGGGGGGGGGGGGGGGGGGGGGGGGGGGGGGGGGAGGGGCATGCTAGAAGCCCTGTGCAATGGTCCTCCTTTGTTTAGGTCTGGAAGACTGGCTCTGTTAAGGTCTCAACAGGGGGATGTTTCCAAACAGTTTCAGCAAAAGCAGAAGGATTATTATTTTTTTTAATGATGTGGCAAAACACACAGCTTAAACCAGGAAATTAGGAACAGAGCGGCCAGTGAATGCGATGGTCACAGAAAAAAAAAAAAAAAACCAAACCCAAACCGAACTTTTTTTTGGCTTTTGTGTTGTTTTGTTGGTTGGTTTGCTCCATGCAACGTGAGAGGTGTTATTTTTTCTCCCTCCTTGGTACTGGCAGTTATTTTTTATGTTTGCTGCAGATGTTCAGGAAACTAATTCCAAGGCTTGCACCTGTGTGACACTGACCTAGGTCTACCTTGCCACATCCTGCTTTTATTCTGCTGCACAGATCAATTTGCGGTTTATTCCTCATCCCTCTCCCTTTTGTCCACAAAACCATCCGTCAACCCCCTCCTCCCTCCCCGCACCTCCGGGTTGGGGGGGGGGGGGNTGGGGGGGGGGGGGCGGACACACTGCTTGTTTCTTGTGTCTCAAGGCTGCTCTGGCAGAGGAATGGAGGCCAAATTTCTGTCAGGTCAAGGTGCCATCTATTAAGACCGTGTTCACATTTTCATTATGAGACCCTATTTGAGGGATTTATAACTTGGCTGCACAAACTTGCTGCAGGCTGAACTTGTCATCCGTGGTTTCATCTGGGGAAGGAGTTATTGGTCTCTCGTAGATTCTCGGCCAAAACCCGTGCATAGGCTCTGCTTCCCCCCCCACCAGGAGGTGGAGACAGTGGCATTGCTAGAGAGCATTTTCGGTTTTTGTTTGTTCTTTGGTTTTAGGCATCCGGGGGGGTCTCAGATGTGCTAATGCTTTTAGCTAAGATTGTGTTTTGGCAAGCTCTCACAGACTTTCTGAAGCCTGAAGTCTGGCTGCTGCTGCCAGCTTCCTCCTTCTGTTTTTATATTGCTTATAACCTGAGCCTAAATTACCTTTATTTTACATTGACGTCAGGATAATAAAGAGCAAAAAGCAAAGCCTTCGCTGGAGGCTCGCTGCGTGAAGCTGGCAGTGTGCTGAGGCAAAGATGGCTGTAGCGCAGTGCTCCTGTGGCTGGGAGGCTTCAAAGCCCCAGCAGCAGCGAGGTGGCCGTGGAGGGAAGCCCTCTCCCAACGACGGAGGGCTCCAAGTGGGGGGGACACCCATCTCCTCCCAGGCGGCAGCCTCCCCTGGCCTCCACTGCAAAGCAACTGCTGACATGGCCAGAGCCGGAGGTGCCCTCTGAGGCCCCACAGAGGCACTTCGGGTACTGCACGTTAATGAAGCAGTCTGGTTTTGTGGCACGCAGAAAAAAAGGGGGCAAGCTGGGGGACCCAGGTGAGACAGGAGGGAGTGATGGAAAGAAAGCACCTCTGCTGTGCTACTGCATGCCTTTTTGTGGGTCCAGTTACCTGTGAGACCTCAGGGAATGCAGGCAAGGAGAGATCGGCATCACTAAAGAATTCTTCACTGATCCCACAACTAAAGAAACAAAGATTGGGGTTTTGTTAGGCAATTCCTTATCTTCGCTAAATACCAGCTATCACCGAGTTAAGAATGGGCAAAGGAAAGCCTCTGAACCCTTAACACTGGAAATGTCCTTTTGAACTTGCCAGAGGCTGTGTGTGTTGCTGGCGTATCACCCTACCAGGAATTTAGTAACACACTGGTGATTAATTGCCCTTCGGCTTCAGATGGGCAAATTTTCTATGATCACAGCAGCATAGCGGAGCACCTCAAGTTGAGGAGTCTCCTTATCCAAGGCTACGAAGCCAAGACATACTTCCCAGAGAAGAGGCCTGCTTCTTTAATAACTTTCTCAAACAGAAGGCTTTTGAGTAAGTCACTTTGTACGATTTTTCTGGCTTCTATATATTGGCACACACTTTAGCCAAACTATTGCTAATGGTTACATAGGCTTGCTAACCTTACAGATTTACAAAGTTAAAAGAGAGAAAATTATTCCGTGCCAAAGGTAGTAAATAGCACAAAGGACACTTTAATTTCCTTTTTTGACTTAGGAACAGAAAAATGGCACAGGTCACAGAAAAATCCACCTAGGACTCATTTATGAAACAGCTTTATCATCTAGATTTTGTAATCAGATAGATGGATGGTAGGTTTTGCATTTACAAATTACACATTCCTTAGGTGGATTTTATACATGATCTGCAATTTACACACGATACATCTCAAGCTGCTCTATGCAGTCTTGAAGTTATTACTTTATTACCTTTTCCCCCAAGTAAGTAGTAAGACATAGCTTGGTCTTTTTACTCAGCTCCATTAAATTTATATGATAATGCTGGTGCTACAGAGGCAGACAGCTTGCAGGGTCTTCTCCAAGTGTAAGTATTCACCAGTTCTCTTCATATAAAATTAATTTTGCTCTAAAAACAGAACATTAATACTAGTTATAAAGTGCATGTGATAAATGTAGGAAAATTTATACAGTAATGAATGTAGTTCCAAGTCTGAAACGGATATCTCTCAGGGAAGATGTATTTCTCAGCCTTTCTGTTCTATTTTATATATCTGTTCTATTTTGAAAAGCGTTACTGTAGCATTCCTACAGTTTCTCTTTTCTGGTTCCTTTTCATTCACTTGGGCTGTCTTTGTCACTGGCTATTAGCATCGTGGTAATTCTTACTAATTTTAATAAAATTGGTTGAAAACTTTTTGCTTTTACTCAGAGTCTTGTATTACCCAAAGCCACAGTTGTATTTGGCCATGTGTTGTATGTAGTGGACAGTTAACCTGCACCTCTTCAGTGGTTCAAGTGTGGCTTCCAATCCGGGGTAACCCAGTTCTAGCCCTTGGTGAAGCTATGGGGGCGACTGGAGACGGTAGTGTTGCCCATCTGGGGACTAGTCCTGAAAGTATCTCCTTTTCCATAGCTTACTTGGAGGTATTGGGTGTCTCTCTGGTATTCATGAAGGACCAGGGGCTGTGTGAGGGATTTGGCATGCAGCTCATCTTTTGTGTAGAAGTACTTAAGCGTTTGCCAGACTTTCCATTATAAACGGATAAACATTTATTATCAGCTAAACCACAGCACTTAAATCTTGACTGTTATTTTGAAGGATAAATGTCTATAGCTCCTTTTTGTTAAAAAAAAAAAAAAGAACTTATGAGATAAAAAGAAGTCTGACACTAGGTAGTTCTGATTTGATTTTAAAAATATTTCTGACATTAACAAATATTTAAATCAAAGCAAATATCTGTTATATAACTAAACTGAAGAAGACTGTAACGATGATCCTGGCAAGGATTAAAAATCATCTTTGTAGGTTGTTTTTTTAATTAAAAAAAAATATCCATGGTTGTAGTCATTTTCAGTGTAGGTATGTGTACCAACTAGATGCAGTAGATTGCACTTATGCAGGAGGAGAGTTTCTGGTCCATAAGAGCAGTAAGCGCTGACCTAAAGTTTTACATGGCAGAAATGGTAACTGTGAAGGAGCTCTTTATGGCAAGCATTCAGTGCTAAAAAGGGGTTAAGCAGGTGACTGCACAAATGGTGGTTCTAACTTCAAGGCTGATATTGTGATGTATGACCCAGCCTTGAAAGTTCTTTTCTAAGCCACAGCTCCATGGCGTGAAGGGTTTTGGCAGATGGGGTGGTTTTAGGTCTAGTTTCTAACTCCTTGGATGACTGCTGAGATCTCCCTGTAGTTGTGCATTTGTCATTCTCAGTTGTGCTGACAGCTTGCACACTATGAAGTGGATCAAGGGATTGATCAAGATCAAAAATAGCTGCTATGGGCCACCAATTGTTATTTTAACCAAATAACTTCACGTATTAGGGTCCCCCTCATAGCCCCAAAAGCAGTTGTTCTGGTACAATTAGAGGGCAGTACACTGCCCAGAGACAGAAGTTTAGGGACTGCTTTGGTTGAATGACAGTGCTGAAAACCTTGTGTTACTACAGCGCCGGGAGGCTGTTTTCATCAATTGTGTAAATAGCCTAAATTTTACAAGGTAAACAAAGGTACTCAATTATTTCAAAGCTAGTTTGGAGAAATTAGCTTTTATTGTGCTTTCACTGTTAAGTCAGATTTTGCCATCTGAAGGAGGTCGGATCACATAAAATGGAGCAATGCTACATTTCATACATGTAGTTTTTAACCACAGGGCAGCACTGGTATGTCACCTTCAGCAATGACACTCATGACTTTGTTGTTCCATGGTTTTTGTCACCTGGACAATTTCCCCTTCAAGTGATCAGCGGTGGTCGGTCAGTTTTGCTGGTTTTGCCACAAATGAAATTTGTCCAATCACTGACACACAAGTGCACATTATTTTGCATGCAATTACTGTATGAAATCCATTGTTGAGGTTCGATCTGCAGTTACACTAGTGCAGCCTACTTGCATGCTATCTGTTATTTTATGCGTGTATCTCTGTCTGTAGAAGACAACTGATTTTTCCCTGGTACAATTTGCTAAAGAAGTCTCTTGAAGTAGATGAGGCTGTTATTTTTATTAAATCTTTTTATATGCAGTGTGACTACAAGAAGTTAGCATATTTAAAATCTTATTTTTGTCATTAGAGTCAGCAGATAGGTCTTAACATCTCTAGGAGTAAGATATGTTGTCCAATAAGGTGATGTTGTATAAACTTTTGTTTAAAAACATTTCTTTTCTGCACAGTGAATGTAAATTCAAATATTAAATCTCGATACAGAACTTCCATTTGAAATTAATCTTTTTTTTTTTCCTTTGCTTCTGCTTGGAATTGCTATTAGTAAATTGTAACAGGGCATGATTCCAAACTTAAATGTTGCATTCAACAAAACAGCAAATAACTTCAAGGTAATGATGCTTTCAAGGCATATACACATCGAATCCTATGTTATGACATAGTTTTCCATCTTGGTAAAGGCTTTTTCAATTTTAATAGTAGTTTTTATTTTCCTAATGGAGTTACAAGTCGACATATTGAAATACTCATGAGTGGAAGGTGATGAAAGTGTAGATTTTGCATTAAAACATTTTTAGCAGAGTATATCCTGAGGGGAAAAGAGGACTGTAGGAGGTAAATGACTTAATTAGGATGCAGCTAAAAATTCTCTCAAAATAAGCATCTATTGTATAAGCTGAGACAATAAGCAGCGTGAGTATAAATACGCAACTTCAGGGCAGAGCTGATTTTCACTGACAACTTTAGATCGTCGTTTTGGGACATACTCGTGTTAACACTCTCTGTACCACCCAAGTTCCCAATTCAGTTCAGATTCAGCAAAAGCCTGTAATTCTATTTGTTTGGAGTAAATTTAGCAAGCTGCTCCTGATTACACCTTAGCCTGGGACCATCTGTTGATGGTGAGTCTCTCAATGGAGTCGTTCCTGCAGGCAATGAATGGGAAAAGGAGTGGAGCACCAATGCTGTTAGTAAGCAGATGCGTGCTATCAGTGAGCGTCCTTCCCGCCTTTCAAGCTGCCAGCTCTCGGTATTGATGGAGTGTCGTATGCCTGCAAGCCATTGCAGCTGAAGGCAAGGAGAAGTGCTCTCTCAGGGCCCGTTCATCAAGTATTTCTGCTGGGGTTTGATGGAGAGGAGCTCTTCAGGCATAGTTTTGTATGTGAACAGAAGAAAAGGCCTGATTCTTCTTTGCTGTTCCCCAACTTGTGCATGAAGGTGTGTGTGTGCTTTCCAGCAGCAGGCTGTCAAAAGACTCCCATCACAAATAACAGGATACAGCTGCTATTCATAACAAAATGAGTAAAGCCCAAAGTGTCAGGGTTAGGTTATTTTAATTCCATTTCCACTACTGAGGTTCCTGCTAGTTAATTTACTTCAGATGAAAAAGATGCCAGATGAAATACACTATTTTAGGGGATCATGTTTAGGAAATCCATCCTTGACGCAATGGAGAATAACTGCTTGTTTCTGATGATAACACTGTTAAAGGTGCTGTGAGTAAGTCTGCTGCTGGTGTGGGGGTTTTTTTGTTTTGTTTTGTTTTGGAGTTGTTTTCCCTTCAATCCACTGTGAGCAGCAGCTTTCGTTTGCAGGGAGACTCAGAAAACAGGTTTTGTGTAAGATAGCATGATGAGTCGCTTCATCCCGTATCTTGAAACAATTGGAGGAGAGAGGTAGACAGGCAGTGTGATGGAGTGGATAATGAGTTGTCTGTTAAACTCTGGGAAGCCTGAATACGATCAGTGAAGTGAAATGACTGGTTTACAGTTTGATTGTAAGTGGTGTATAGCTCACTTCAGACAACCAGCAGTGCGCTGCTCATTAGAGTTAGCAGCTTCATTTAAATCTCCTTTCTGAGTCAGCAAGGGTGGAAAGAGAATTTACCAGTCCAGATAGTGTTAATCCTGCTCAGATAACAGGGTATGGTGTGGAGGCTCCACTTGATCTACAGTTTCTGTTGATGAACCATACATACAATCTGGGCACTTCCATTAGCTCTCAGCTTTTGTGAACCAGGAAAGGCAGGGGAAGGATACAAGAAAGAAATTGTGCATCCATCAAAATCTTCCTGTATCGTACCCACTGCATACATTTACACTCCATGTATCCTGGTTCAAGGAAAAGGAAATAGTGGCAGTCACTAAATTTTATGGTGCTGCCAGAAGTTCCTGGAATCCTGAATTAACAATTTAATGAATGTGTATTTGATTTAGTTTTATGACAAAATGTTATGACTGCATATTTAATATAAAATGGGTGGCTAAGGAGTTAAGATTGCTGATCTGTATTCAGTATCACCTGTCAGTAGTTCAGTATTGACTATTTTTCCTTCATGAAGGGGAGGAAGAGGTGAAAGTACTTGGAGCTTCTGAATAGCCTGAGACAGTTCTGTTTATGATGCTGGAATTTAACAAATGCAGGATTTAATCTTCAGTGATGACTGTGCAAGTCCAGTAAATGAGCACAATTTCTGACACAGCATCACAGTACAAGGTGTAATTCCATGCAGAAACTGCACAAGTGTATAGAGTGCACAAGAGAGTGAGACAAGAGTTAAATGTGTGGGTTAGAGCGGATTCTTCGATAGCTTTTTCATTTTTTCTAAATGAAGTCAAATCTTACATTTAGTTATGGTAGCCAGTGATTCCAAAAACAAATCTCAAACTTCAACTTTTTCTACAAATTATAGGAATTATTTGTGTAACAATATCCTTTGGAGTCATAAGCTGGATTCATTTGTGGCGAGTGTGCTACATTTAAGTGAGGGCTGGGCAACGTGCGGGAGAGGCGCAAGACAAGAGGGGGGAAACAGGTATAAAGCAGCATGTTATCCAGGGTCATAGAGCGTGTTACTGATCAAACTGGGATTTGGAGATAGGTGACTACACTGAATCTAGTGGCCAATTTGGTAGATTACATGCCTTTCCTATCAGGTTGTATCTCAAGCAGATAGAGAAATAATCAAAATCTCTGTAGTAGAGCTTTTTGTCTTACCCATTTTGGGAACTAGACTTTGACTGTACAACTGCTCACTGACTCCAGAACAAGGCATTTGTAGGTGCGACTGTTAGCTGGGTTCGTGTTTCCCCACCAATCCCACCCTACTTTCACTGACATCAACATAAAATATCCCTCTGATTTTTGGATGGAGCTGGTCTTGAGATCTTTTTAGATTTAACTGTGGCATTCCAGGTCAGTTCTAGCTAATGATCCTCATGAAATGGTGCTCAGTAGCTTCCTTGAAGGCGTCTGTAGGCAATAGCCTAAATCATAGAACCATTTGAATAATTTTGTGCACCAGGCCATGCTTAAAAAGTCTGTTAGCTGCATCAAAAGGAATTCTTTTTTTCCAGGTCATGGCAGCTGCCTGTTCACGAGAGAGTTTCAGTAGCACTCTGTTCTGTTGCTGCATCTGGTTTGGTGATGCATGAGGAACAGTTCAGTCTTCATTTCTGATACAGTAGTGTCAAGGTTACACGGTGCAGCATGGGCCTTACCTTGACATATTTGAAGATTGTGGTTGTAACACAGGACCGCTTCTCAAATTCTTGACTGTTCAACACAGTGTAAAACAGTAAACAAACAATGCATGTGTCATTGACTTTAAACATGGGTGAAGGTCTAGTACATTTGAGTTCAGCTTTTATGCCTGGCAGTATGATACAAAAGGAAAAAGAGAGATACTTACAGAAACGTTACTAGACAACGGCAGCACAAACCCATTGTTTTGGACATTTCTTAAAGTGGTCTGTTGAATGAAATGACAACATACAATAGAACATAACAGCACTTGGTCAGGTAGGAAAATACAGATTAATGACATCTTGCTATTTTCATCATAATGGAAACACATGATAGAAGTGCCAACATGCATTCTGTACCAAGTTATAAATTATAATCTTTCTTTTCCCCCTCTATTCCCCTATGTGGCCTTTTTTCAAAGAACCCAACCAAAACAAAGCTCAAAAAGCAGAGTAGTTGTTTATGATGAGCTGTTACAATCAGGAGGAGATAATGTCAACATCTGCTGATGGGACCTTGCAGCCTGGGTCAGGCTGCAAAAGTATGGCATTTGGATTAAGAAACAAAAAAAAGGCTGTAGTCAATATACTGTCACAGAGCCAAGTCACAGCTGCCTTGGAGCTATTGATCAGTACGGTTTCACCAGGCAAATTATCTCTGCCAGAATGGCCGTAGACCACCACAGAACTGAGTCACGGACCTGTTTTTGTTTATTTAGCTTTCTCCAGATACTCTGTTTGGTTTACCTGCTTTGTGATCTGTGTGTCATTCTGTGCTTGGAAGATTGATCCATCTGTGTTGTAATACTTCCACCTTAGGGCATTCATATCTTTTCTCCCATGTTGAAATAAAGCATTACAATAAAGTGGCTTATCCTGACAGGAAAAGAGTGAGTGTGGAAGAAATAAACTCCCTGTTATGGCAGCTTTAATTAAAAACAGAAAAAATATTTTATTCTGGTGTAGTCATTAGTTGATACCTCTATATTTAGCATACATCTGGGCTAAAACTTTTGCCAGGCATTTGCTTCAAGTGTTAGGGTTTATGGACTTTTTCGTCATTGTCTGTGCCTGTTAGTTTCAAAGGATGATGATCACAGCTTCAGGGTGAAAATATGTCAGGATTTTTATGCCACAAAAGGCATAAAGCAAGGGTGATGTGAACATGTGGAGAAAATGCCTCCGAATAACAGAAGTACAAAAAAGTACTGATAGAAAATAAGCAAAGAGGATTATGTTTGCTTGCTAAATTTAAACTGCTGGTTGCAGATATAAGATAACTTTTTAATATTAATTAATTTGGATACTGCTGGGTGCTCCCTGATGACACCCTCTTTGACCCTATAACTGAATAGTAGATCGTGGGTGAGAAACAAAGTTCTTCAACACTAATGGCATGTGATTTTTGCCATGGTATTTAGAGGACTGGCTGTATACTATTTTGGGTCAGCAGGTATTCTGAAGTATAACCTGTGTGATTATTTATTTAAAGTAGATCCAGGCATTAAACTGTTACTAAAGAGCCTGCAGGCTGAAGCCATAACCTGGAGAAAATGTTACAAAACTAGAACTGCTGTTGTAATATTTTTGTGGAGCAACTGGCAAGCCTGAACATTAGATCTGTTATGCATGATTCTTACGGTGGTAACATAATCATATATGCCAGCCGGAAAAAAATGGAAAGGTTTTTCTCCTCCAAACAGAGCACCCTGAAAAACAGGGGGGCAAAGAACATGCCATTAGAAAAGTGCTGTATTTCTATTGTAATCGTCACTGTTTCTAGGTCTGCCTTGTGACAATGAAAATGGAAATGATATTTTAGTCCCCATGCTCTCTTTTTGGCATATATTTAGAAGTAGCTTCCATTGAAAGGGCTACTTATACCTTATAATGCTGGCCTGGACTTCAGAAAAGAAACGTTGTAACAGTCATTACCTTAAGAAGTCTTCTCACTGGGGTCACTCAGAAGTGGACATGACTAATCTTTGAAGTGTAAATCCTTTCTGAATGTAACTGCCCCCTTAAATAAAAAAATAATAATAATAAAAAAAGAACCAAAAAACCTGTGTCCCATCTACCTGGACTTGTGCAAAGCATTTGACACCATTCTGCCATTCTGCACGACATCTTGGTCTCTAAATTGGAGAGACATGTATTTGACCAATGGACCACTCGGTGGATAAGGAACTGGCTGGAC
>RSEF01000031.1:45665922-45702856 GCA_003993805.1 Himantopus leucocephalus | reverse complement strand
AAAAAAAAACACCAACCAAAAAACCCCACTTATCAGGAATGTGGCAGGATGAAGATGAGAAGTAAAACAAAACATGCAATATTGTGTAAGAATATTTCATCCACTTGAATACATTTAATATGACACTTCATAATCTGTTGTCATCCATGGTAATAGGTTCAGAAACATCAGAAAAAAAACGAGCTAAAAGACTCATCTGTGAAGATGAGCGTACAGAGACTTGACTTTTCTGCTGCAGAATGAATTTTCCTGCTGACCAGAAAAAAAATTGTTGCCAAACTGGTCTTACTCAGCCTTAGCTGATGCAGTTAATTCTCTTAAGAAGTATTGCAAACATCAGAACTTTGCCTGTTTCATCAGCTCCCATGAGTCACAAACACTTTTTTTCTAGGAAGAAAATACTTCTTTTTACTCGTGAACTAACAGTTAAAACTTTCTAGAGGATGTTGAGATACATTGGTGGATTATATTAAGAGTAATAACAGGTCTGCTTCGTATATTCCTAAGTATTAGATGTAAGTTGAAAAAATACATGCTTTCTGCTTTAAATGAGGGAAAGGAAGTGGGAACAATCAGACATCTTTCATCCCTCCCCAATCCTCATTAAATTAGTCCAAAACTAAACCATATAATGAGAGAAATTAAGAATCTTCCAAAATCTTCCTGTGAATAAAGGGTTAAGGATTTATGTGCTTATGTAGCTTTGTCATTTCTCATCTTTCATTCTGCCAGCCTGTTTACTGATACCACTCTGTTGAATAGAAAAGCCTGAATATATTTAACATTAGACAGTTCTGGGATTCATGTATTCTTAATGAGAAAATTTTTAAGCAAAACTTCAACCCATAAAGTTTTAATCCAGTAGTTTAGGATGTAAATTGAAGGTTAATGGAAGTTAATATAGCATTAATATTTTTCACGCTTTTCTCTCTTTTACAAAGTTTGTTCCTGTAACCTTTCAGGCATTCAGAAATAATGCAAGCGGTCTGCAGTCACTGCTAAATCCCTGAGTAGCTGGGAGATTTTGGGTATCTTCAGTTAAGCAGCCTGCGTAACTGCTAGCTCCCAGAGGAGTTACAGGCATTAACCTTGGGAGAGAAGGGAGAAATCCCTTGAGCACAACAGGATGGAGCTCTCGCTGGTGTTCTTGCGCTCGTGAAGCTGCAGCAGCGTCACCTCTCTGTACTAATTAAGAGTTACTGGGAATCTGACAACTAAGGACAGTGTGAACTTTAATGTGGATAAGCACGGGGGGACAGCAGACAGTTCTAAAGCAAGCAAAGAATCAGAAAGGAAAATAATGTTGACTGCGTGGACTTCAACAATCTGCATGAAATAAATGTCAAAGTAGAGGACTTGGTCACTGTTCACAAATGATGCCTCATTGTGAGACAGCTATATCAAGGAAAAGGTTTAGGCACTTACCAACTCAACACTGAGAGGTCTGACATCTTGCTTAGAGATAAAAGCTGTTAAAAAGCAGAGAAATTTTTTTTTTTTCTCTCTCACCTTGTGGCTGGAGTATTGGTTTCCTGTTTCCAGGGTGGTTTGTGCATTTTACATCAAGCGACATTTGTATAAAACCAGAAATAATACCAAAGGCAGGAATTACACCAGTAATATGTACATTGCTGGTAGAACATGGCACTAAACTCTGGATAAAAGGCACGTACTACAGTCTCCCTTTCCATACTTGAAAAAGACAGTGGCTGTGACTGTGTGTTGCAAAAAGTCCAATCCTGGCGGTACGTGTTGGGCATAAAAAACAATCCTCCCGTGACCCTGGTTGGAGTCACTTAAAAAGCTGCTGTCCCCAGCTGTCCATTAATACGCTTGAGCATATGTTTTGACTTAAAAATCTAACTAGCTCTCTGAGAAAATCTAATCTTTCAGTATGGGTTTACTTAACCCACCTTCAATGTTTGTTGAAGTTAGCCTGGCTGCCTTGGCGTGGATGCAGCTCGGTATGCACCTGGCTGTTTTTTGCTGATTTTGCTTATCACATGGTAATGACAAGAGGCAGAATGACCAGGTGGGGACAGTAATGTCTTGGCCCTCCTGCAGGTTTCGTACTGTGTCCCTACTGGGTCAAGCCTTTCAAAGGACTTACTCATGTTTTTAGAGCCCAGTGTGAAGTAGGGAGAGTGGTACTCAGCTCCTGTGATTATTGAGCCAGCTCTGGACACGCTAACAGTCCTGGACATCACCAGAGGCACTTTTTAGGGGAATTAGGAAATAGACATGCTTCCAGGCTCCTGAATCAGGGTTATTTGGTTTGTTCGTTTGTTTATTTGTATATTTTCTTCTAATTCAAGCCAGTCATTGCTGATGAAAGTAAAAAGATGAACCTGTTTCAGATTTAAAGCCTTGCTTGGTTTACTTTTAACTAGTTATTATTAGCTTTTCCAGTGCTTTTTAAAATAAGTTGAACTAAGATTGTAAGCTGGGGACACTCTTCTATTACTAGGACCCATGAGGGACAAGAGCAGTTGTTTTATTTTCAGAGGAACGCAAACACCGTTGCTTTCTGAGGCATGGCTAAAAATGAGAAATTAAATGAACTGGATAAGATTTAAAAAAAAAAAAGAAGAAGAACAAAAAGTATAGCATAATCTTGAATATCTTTGAAAAACAAATGAATTGGAGCTGTTTATATTGTTCTCCCCGACAGGAAAAAAAGTAAGGGAGGGTAGGGTAGTTTGATGTCTAAATGAAGTAATCGCCAGGAAAAAAAAAAAGATTATATTTGTTAAACTGTAGAAGAAAAAAATCAGAAGATAATATGGCTTTGTTCGCAGTATTACATAAAGAAGATTAAAGACGGGAAACAAGCTGCTTAAACACTGTAAACTAATTAGTTCGACGAATTGTTTTCCCGAGGTTCATGAGATATGAAACATTGGCACCAGTGCGTGAAATACACTCTGCCTCAGTGCTCTTTTCAATTTATTTTTCTGTTAGTGTCATATGTGTATATAAAAAAAGAGCAGCCAAAAAGAAAGAGGTTACAGAGGGAGACCAAAGTCTGTCAGATGATTGAAGCTGACATTTTGTCATCTTAAGCCCGATACGGGAGGGCCCCGTTCTAATACCCGTGTATAAATACCAGCTTCATTTTCTGCTATCACAGGCTACACTGCCCAAATGATGTCGTGACAAGGCCCAAAGGGATTCCTGTTGTTCCCCTGTGCCCAGCTCCATGCTAAGCTATGCACAAGCGAGCTGACAAGCCGCTAATTAGCTCACCCAGCATTGGGGTGACTGGGGGGGAGGCAGGCGAACAGGGACACCGCACGGGCTGTGACTGTGTGTGTTGCGGGAGGTTGGCTGGACGGGGGAGTAGCAATGACAAGTGTCAGGTATGGGAAGCGTTTCAGCAGCTTTGGATTTTTGTCTTTCTCTGTCAGTTGACACATGAATTGGGTAACAGGCCAAATCGTGCAAATGTTCCAGATACTCTCTAGAACACACATTTGTCTACGTACTGAAGTGGCTTTCCTTTAGGAAGCTAGTAGCTTTGATAAATTTAATTATTTATCATCATAGTTTGATAAATATAACTTGATAAATTATATTTAATTTGATAAATTCTTTTTGTTCTGCGCCATACCAAAACACTTGATCAGATGTGTTCAGTATTGTCATGTTTATAAGAAGATACTTCTGTTTCTTGACGTTGGACAGAATACCCAGGATTTTGCCACTCTAAAGAAAAACAGCAATATAGATTCCTCTTTTCTGACTTTTATTTTTTTAAAATATATACAGCAGTATGTGGGGATACGACCGCATGGAACCCTACATAAATTCATATCAGATGAGAACGTCAGAGCTTGGGGGTGCCTGCACAAGTATAAGAATAGTTTTGCTTAGAGAAAATGAGGAGGGAGAAATTCCATCGTGACTTCAGGTTGTATTTTTAATAGTACTGAAGTACTGAGGATAGTGAACATTTCAATTTAGACAATAGCCCAAGGGGTTTTAAGTAATATCTGAGGGGCACTGAATATATAGCTGAGATAACATAATAAGGACATAATGGATACATCATTTAGGTGAGGCTTTATCATTTGCTTTCTGGAGGTTTGCTTTCTGGAGGTGAGGGGAGGAGGAGATTTGATTTTTCCTCTGGCTTTCACAAGGATTTTTGCTTTCCATGGGACACACGTGACATTCTGTTGTATATAACCAGTACAGAGCTTGGGAGTTGTTGATATTTACACTATTACTTATGAAAAGAAGTCTATCTGTCTAGCTTGTTTTGTTTTGTTATGTTTTTAATGAATACAAATCTTTTTGCAAATGTTATGTCTTAGGTGGCAATCATCTGCTGTGTTTGAGGTTGAATTTCTTAAGTATACTACTATGAAATACAGGTTTGTAGCTTGAAAAACAAAGAAACGGGTTTGGAAAAGGAAGAAAGGAACCAGGGAAAGGAAGGGAGGAGGGAAAGACACTCTCAAAATCAATTACTGTGTCATGTCCTACTTTCTAAAGCTCCCTGGTAATGCCCTGTTTGGCAGCAGGGGTACCTAGCCAGTTCTGCAGAGGCATCTTCAGCAAAAAAGCACTGCACTTGAACACAAATCATTATTTGGCCAAAGTAACAGAGGGCAGGGGTACATTTACAGACCTCTTACTCCCACTCGCTCTTTTGTTTTTCAGCTCTTGAGGTCAGTACATGAGTTCCTAAAAAGTGAAACCAGCCCTGGGAGTCTTGGTAGCATGGGTTCTGCTCAATTACGGCTTTTAAATAGGCAAATCAGATTCTAATTAGCACCACAGTCAGAACAAAGTGCTATTTTTATTACCCATTACAATGCATTTGCTTACATATGTACCCTGCAGTTACAGATGTGTTATTCATTATTTGTTTTTGTTGGTCACAAAGGTAGCTTTTATTACTTAGGGTTTCTGAAGTTACCAACTTACAGCGACGCTGTAAGATCATTGTTCACAAAAACATGAACAAGCAGCACTTGTCAATTTTATGTCAGGCCCAATGAACTAAAAATCTGCCTAGTGAGGGGGATGATTGCCTCCTTGTAAAGGTGACAATATAGCCCCATCTTTCCCCTGGCAAGGAGATAGAAAAGACGTTTTTGTAGTCTGCAGTAAAGTAGAAATTTAGAAGTGAAAGCTCTTGATCTTAATCTGACATTTTCTTCAGAATCTGGGGCTACTATATGGCTTGATGCCATGACCAATTTTGTTATATACTTCTCCTAAGAAACATATTTTGGGTTACTTCCATTAGGATGTAGTGTTTAATATTGCTTAGTAATATACTCCCTTGGAAGAACATACAGTACATAGTATTCTATCATGTCAATAAGAAACAAACCTTAGCTTCTTAAAAGGAGTATATTTCAGTTTAAAACGGTATCTGATGAAGAATGAGCTAATCTGTTGAGGAATAGAAGGGAATAAAACCTCAGACTTTTTTTTCAGAAATAATTAGATACTTAGGGACCTTTATGGGTTCCAGAAGTAAACCCGTGTGACCCTGTCCTATTTATTAAGACTGATGAACTCTTGTTAGTGTGTTTACCATTTCCCTCTTGCATTACCACTCTTTTACAAGCTGTGTAGAAGTTTGCAACTTTTATGCTATATATTTTTTTACCATCTGACTTTCATGACTTTTTCCATAAAATTTATTGGTTGTGGGAATCTTAGAAATTCTAAACTACTTAATGGTTCTGGCTGCATCCATTATATAGCAGCCCCCTCCCCCGCCTTCTGACATCTGTGTAGATATCTTCTGAAATTTACAAAACCTTTGTGACTAATCCCACAGGCTGACCTACACACTGAAATCCTACCAGTGTTTGTTGCTGCTAATTATTCTGGGTAAACCTGTGGGAATCGGGCCCTTTCTTAATGAGTTTGAGAAAGCAACTAAAAATTTTGTTCACTCTCAAGAAGATTACTTACCTCATCTTTGTGACTTCAGTTTAGGGTAAAACTTCTGTTCTGCATAGAGGTGGTGTCCACAAAACTGCTAGTTTAATTTTGTTCTGTGTTAATTTAGAGTGAGGAAGAGGGAAAGAGAGAAGGGACTGTATTTGGCCCTGCAGTGTAACAAAAACAGCTGTGTAATGTGGCACAAGTGGGTTATTAGATATGACATAATGTGTAGTATTTCTGTCATGGCATTATATATCTGTCAGGGCTTTTGGCAGTCAATTTTTTCTGAGTTTGAAATCCTTCTCATGTATTTTCAGTGGGTATCAGTTAAAATGTCCAGAAATCCCTCTGCAACCAATCAGTTTTGCTTCCTCTAAATATCTGCCTTTAATTGATGGCTTGTTAAACTGAGCTAGGAAGCCATGGGGAGCTCAGTCTACACTGTGTGGACACAGTCGTAACTTGACACAGAGAGTATGGATTTGGAAAGGTTTAGGCAGCATGGCTACATCTAGGTAATTTTTTTGTAATTAGAAAGCTGTGTAATTGAACACCTGTCAAAGTTTTAATTCCTCTTCAGGTCAGGAATGCATCCTGTACCTGCGTATTTTGAAAATGTTATATATGCCTATTTTCTAATGACCGCTAAAGAAGGAACACATTAACAACAGTTCTTTTTTTGTAATTGCACGGACACTTGGTTTTGAAAGCAGTTGAAGCAGCCAGCAGTCTCTGGTGTTATGAAAGAAAAGAGATTTTTCTTTCCGTAAGGAACACTTTTTTGCCGAAAGGAGGTACTAAAAAAAACCTCTAAAAACAAACCCCTGAAAAATCTGTTCCTACTTTTGCATATCTTTGTTTTAAGTAGCCTCTGTATCAGCAAGTATCTTGTTTAGGTACCTTACTAAGTCACACACCGATATCCTTGTTGGTTTAACTGTTTTTGCAGTGGTCTATGATGCAGACATTTCAGACCAGCAGAAGTGGTCTGGAAAAAGAAAGAGTTATTTCATTTCAGCACAGGCTATTGGATTTCTTCCAGGATGTACCTTACATGTAATAGAATACTGAAGGAGCATCTGAACAGTATGGTCCTTCTCGAATTCCTGCCAGGGATTTTAGGGCACACACTCCAAATTTGAAAAAAACGGTGAGATTTTACCCATACAAAACTGCCGATGGCATTTTTTGGATGAAAATGAAACACTGAAAACCATAATCTTTGCGTTCTTCTCAAACAATCTGCACTTTTGCATTGCTGCGGGCTGTGCTACAGGATTCAGTAACATTCACGCTTGGAGTTATTAGTAACCAAAGCCAGTAAATCTTTGCAGTCTTGTGTTATTAGCTCCCCAGCTTTACCAAGCACTAATGTGGTTACTTCCAGCTGTTACTTCATGCAGCTCTGTATATTGCTCTTAAGGGCTGAGAGCTTTTCTTTTTTTTTTTTTAAAAAAAGCTCTTTTAAAAAAGTGTATACATGTCAAAATCTGATAATTACTTGTTTAAGTACCATGACTATATATTGTTCGTTGGCAATGTGGTAATACAAAGCTTTCTAAATTTCCAAGTGGTTGAGCAGAAGAAATTGGGATTGAAAGAAAAAAAAGAGCAGTGTGAGGAGTAAGTGTAAATGGACTAAAGAAGAGCTGGGACTTACGGAGCTTTGAAACAGAAGACACTCTGAACTGAGACTGCTGGACACGAGAGGGAGGGAGGAAGACTACAGTCAGCAAACAGGCATTCCTCTGGAAGTTTGGGGATCATCTTCTTTTGACAAAAATCCTCAGGGAAATTAGTGTTTCTAACAAATTGCCTTCAACAAATGTAGCTTGGATGATTTGAGGTCTTGCTGCCCACAGCTGGCCATCATACTTTGCTGCCAGCTCTGGTGCAGCAGTGGAGGTGGCAGAAGGTGCCCATGCCCTGGGACTCTGGCTTACCTCGTTAGGCAGCCCATGAAATCTGCTTGTGCTAAGATTCTGGACAGGCATGCCTAAAAGTGTGCACCTACTAATTCACGGGCAAATGTTTCCGTATGCCACCACTCACGTGGTAACAGGCAGCTTGTGAGGGCTGAGGTGCGCTGGGGCAACAGTCACATAAACAGCTGCAGCTGTTTGCTTGGGGACTATGTGCTGGGGGCCCAAGGGTCGGCAACGTATCAAATTAAAATTAAGTAGAAATGAGTGCTTCAGAAAATGCCTGCCAAAAATTGTTTACAGATTTATATTTTGATCACGTGGTTTGCTTATGCAATTCTTCTTGCTCACTTTGAGGTCTCTGCATCCTGTTTTTCTTTAATTATGTATCTTACAGATTAAACCAAACTGATTCTTCTTTTTTTTTGCTTTGTTTCTTTTCTCTGACAAGTTTTGATGTGCCCAGGCACAGAAGCATTCTGTGTCGTTGAAAAGACGAGGGATCAACCTAAAAGTCTGCAGCTATTCTGTATAATTTATTGAAAGCTGTTGGTTTCTAATGGGGACGTAGGAGGGCAGAGCTGTAGGAATGCAAAGTTCTCTGAGTTGTATTTGTACACGTGCACAGCTCTGCCAAGTTCTCTTCCAGCCATAAGCTTGTTTTACCATTTGAATTTCTTGAATTCTCTTTGTGTACAATATTCAATCATTCAGCCCCAAATTGTAGCACATTGTCTTAGATAGACTGAAAGATCTGTGCTATGGGAATGGGAGAAATAAAGATTCTAGTTCCACCTGTAAAAGACTTTTCCCAAAGTACACCTCCTTTTGGGAGGGAGGAGGGAATTCACAGTTACAGGATTTGCTTGCCATAAACTGCAGCAGCAGGAACTGTGATTAAACAAATTAGCATTTTTAGCTTGTCCTAAGGTCCTTAGCAAAAATATAAGGTGAAGGCAACATAGTTTGCTTTTCGGAGGAACATGTGGAGCAGCCTACGCCATAATGTCTGAACAGATGAATGGCGTTTTGCATGTCATTGGAGACTTGTTCTCACTGTAAAGATTCCAGTAAGTCAGTTTGCCAATGTTACAGTTAAGGCTTTTCATCAGTCTTGCATTTGCGTTACTTAGGTAGTTTTATTTCAGAAGTGCATATAGCTCAGATAGCTGATCAGGTTCGTGTAACTGATCTGTATCTGTTTGTGATTCTACCCTCTTTACCTCCCACATGAGTTGTACCTTTCTTGTGCAAATAAGCTGCCGCTACTGCCTCTGCTTGATCTCTATACTACAGATGTTTCTAATTAACTCTACTGTGACAGGCCAGGAGGATACAGTTACAGAGGTTGACAGGTCCCAGAGTCCTTGGAGGCACTGTTCTGTCACCTGACGCATTCCTTGTGCTAACATCTTTTTGGCAAGCTTTCCTAATTATTACAGCCAACCAGTACCTCTGTGTTTAATATGGAGAGTGTGGAGTGATTCCGTCTAAAAGTCAGCAAAGAATGCAGGCTTCTGAGCACCAAAGGGTTTCAGTATCTGTTTTGTGGCTAGAGGCATTGGTGCTGCTATTATGCCTGATTTCAGTTTTTTCTACATTCTGTTTTGCTTTGCACCAAAAATGCACTTAGGTTTTCTTTGCTGTTCAAAGTCACAAATAAGATGCCCTTCCCCCCCGGTAATTTATCAAAGCTTAATAACCCACAGCAAGCACTGTGATACTCTTGCTTTCTTGGAAGATTTAGGTTGTAGAGATCATTGGCAGCCAAGTATTGGTATGCAAGTTACTATGAGCCAACTTCTTTGTATGGCAAATTTTAAGTGGTGATTGTGCTATGTGATGCACTTGCACCTGTCCCTGCGTAAGGTTTTTCCTCAGACTGGGTCAGAGAACCATCAATTGGAGAGTACTTGCATACACATGAGGAATCTCTTGTGCTAAATGAGCATGAGTGTTCCTTGATTCTGGGTGAACTTTGCATTTAGAGGCATCTGGAAGAGGTGAACAGTGTTCATGAGGAGGATATTGCAACTGCACCTGGAGATAGATGGATATCCTGAAAATGTCTTTAGCTCACTGTTTGATATTATCAAACAGAAGTGAAGGTGCATGTGCATTTCAGTAATGAAAGATAGGAGATACCTTTCCAATAAAGAAAGACTGATTCTTTCTTAGAGTAGGAAATGAGAGCTGCCCGTCTAATGAATTTAAGATTGGGAATCTCATTCTCTTAGATCTATCACTTGAGAATAAGAGTAATTATTTCCTATTGCTCTTCATGGAATACAGTTATAATTGGCTTACTGTAACAATGTTCACATTAACACTTAATTGTTAATGTCCTCGTAATTTGAGGAAATCATCACCTCTTCATATTTCATCACCAGAGAATGTTCTTACATTGGAAGAGCATTTGTAATCACTGAATAAGGAAAGGCTACATATGACATATCTTTATCTTTTTCTTGACATTTGTTTCTATTGTCTTTTAGGTAGTCAGACTTGTTTTAGAGGCTAAATAGCACTGACAAAATTGTTTATTGTACAGAAACAGGAACTCCTGCACAGTATAAATATTATAATGTTGTTCACTGGCAGAGAAGGGCACTGGCTTTCTTTATCTCATTTGTACATTCTGGCTTGTGGTGAAAGACACATCGCTAAGGATGAAAATATTACACAGGGGCAAGGTCAGGCTGACAGTGGTGGTCTGCAGTTTTCCCCTTCCAGATGGCTTCAACTTGTTTCTTCGTATGAGACTCAAGTTCATTATGAAAGCAACCCTTAGGCATGGATTTGACTGTCCACTGAGCACCAACATTTATGTATTCAGGTATACTGTAGAAACATAGGGAATGGTCGCAATGTCCCTTCACTTTATCAAAACAAGCAAGTACTTGCCTTGAAAGCATTGAAGGAGTGCTATCTTCAGTCATTAAAGCAGTTCAAAGTAGTACAATCATGTCATCAACTTTAGCGATGGACATGTGGTTTGAGTGCCATTTTGTCTGGTGAGACTGAGAAAAGAGGAAAAAAAGTGGGAAAGTCTGTAAGTATAAGTAGGTCTACACCACACACATTTAACACAGTCTGCTTCCTAAATGCACTAGAGAGAATATTCATTAAGATGGCAGTGAAGTCGCATATTCCTCGTGGTTTTACGCCAGTCTGTGGACTGTGCATTGCAGTTGTTTGGACCAACTAGCGTGGAAGGTTTGTGCCAAACTAGCACAAAGTACAAATTGGTGACAGCTTACCAGGTGTTTCCTTCTTCTATTCACTATTTCAAAATAAAATTCCTCAAAAATATAGTTTGAGTCTTTCTCTCTAGCATGACAGAGGGCCATAGGAGGCTGAAAAGGTAAGTGGAAAGAAAGACTGATAGGAGATTTCTTGACTGGAAAAACTCCTTCCTTCCCCTTCAAGTCGCCTTACCTACTACTGGCTGGAGAGGTTCCCTGAAGGGGCTGCCCTTCTGTTATGCTGTTTCTTCAGACTTCCTTCACTAGGAGGTTCTACCATAACTGTCCAAGATGGGAAAACTGCAAAAGGAGAAGAGCTTTCCAGGACAGGGGAGAACAAGAAAGAAAGGGATAACAGAGGAGAGGGGAAAACCATCCTTCTCTTACTTGCTTCTATTCACTTCTTTCCAATGTCAACTGGACATTAGCAGACATCATATTGTGAGGATATTAACGTCATATAAAAAAAAGTGTTTGTCCAGCGGCTGTCTAGAGACAGTGCTCCATAATTCTATGCATACTACCGTTCAGTTATATTTCAACAATTCCCTTTATGTCCATTTTCCCTGAATTTCTAAAGCACATCGCAGCTGTGTTCTCTTTTGTTGGAGTACAAATGGTTAATCTTCAGCCACTTATTTTAGCATATAATTTCAGTTCTTAGATCTGTCAGAGCTGATGGTTCAAAGTTGGTTCCTAAAAACAAAATACATGTGTGTGTAAAAGGGAGGAGGAGGAGGAGGAGAGGTTTTATTGTAGGACCCCAGGGAACTCCTTGTACTGTAGGAGTGTGATAGCTGAATACTGGAGTATTTCAAAAACACCTTCGGAAAGTGAGCCCACTCCTCTAAATAATGTTGATTAGCACAATTATGATTCAGGAATGTCTGTGAAAGGATTGCTTCTAGCATGAGCTGTTATCTTATGAAGCAGTTTGCTGACAAGTGAGAAACTATAAAATTCATTTCTTCTGCTGTCATAATAACACAATTATTAGTTTGTTTTCTTGTAAACATCATTTCCCCCCCCCCCTTTTCTTGAAAGTACGTACTACAAATATTGTCATTAAAAGCACATTTTTTCTTCTCTGCCTAAGGAAGATTGTTTAAAATGAAATCTTCATTTTTTTTTGATTATATGGGTCTTGCCTGTTTAAATAGGTGTTATAATCCCATTTTATTTGGTGATAAACTGGTTTTCAACTTTCAGGCTTTGGGAGAAAAAACATTTTCAAGAGTACTCCTACTTAAATAAATAAGCATCTGTGTTTTAATGTTCCTTTAAATATCATTCAGGACATATTTTATGTAGATATATTTGTTCCATCTAATCTATACTAGCTGTGCACTTGACATGCATATTAGTTTTCTGTTTCAAGGCAAACACAACTGGAATTCTGCAGAGACCAAAAGAGAAATAGTGAAACACATCCTTCTCATCAAAAAAGCCAGGCAAGGCAAATAATCCCATATCAACAACCTAGCAAACCTGTTTCTTACAAAAGATGTGTAAAAGAAGCTGAGAAGTAGATGCTAACCTCATGAGATATGAAATGAGAATTTAAGTAATAGGCACCATACATTTTTCTAGCTTCAGTCCGTTAGTAATACGTGCTTTTCTACTCATGTGCAGTCTCGAAAAAATCTGTTGCTGTAAAACAAGCGTTTATTTCTTTTCCTCCTAATTCTGTATGATTTGTGCTGTAGTGTTGCACCTGCTGGAACACTCTCTTCTAACATCCATGCAAATTATAATTTGTGCTGGCTTCATGATTGTGCAGATGATTGTCACAGCAAATGCTAGGTGAATATGCTCTGTATGTCTGTGTGTGAGTACAACACATCCTAAACAACATAGAAGTAATCCCCACGAAGAAATATTAAAAACTAAAGATCAGTACATGCACGTTTTGGCTTTCCATATTTGAATTAACAGATCTAAGTGGGATGCTGAGTTTTACTTTGGCTGTGCTTAGGCTTTTTCACAGCCCTTGATAAGATATGATGAGTATGAACTCTTTAACAACTACAGGAGTCTGACCTGAGATTTTCTACCATAGCATGTATATGTACACATATGGCTGCTCATTCGCTTGCTCTCAACTTCTTTTTTTTCTGGGCCCCAGTTACCGTTTCATAAATGTTATTATAGTCACAAGATACATGATGTGATCTGTGTGACTGTCTCCAGTGGACAGTGTAGGAGGCAAGGGTTGTAAAGAGCATGGCTATGCATTCCCTCCCTGGGAATCTGGGAGGACTGTTTTGCCGTGACCTTGGTCTGGTTTTTCTCTGCATTCTTTGCTGTCCCCAAGCTGTGAGGCTGATGTGTTTGGACAAACTCATTTTGTTAAGTGGAAATCCCCTTAGAAAACTAGCAATAGAAATTGATGGGAACTCTACATGATTAAGTGTTCAGTGATTTTTTTCTGCAACCTATGATGAATTTACTTAGGAGCAAAGTCTAATAAGTATTTTGATTATCTGCTTCATATGCTTTCAGCTTGAGTGGTCTGAATTCTTTCTATAGTTATTATGACACCATAGTTAACGGTCTGGTTTGGCCAACGTGTTAAGCCATGTTTGCAAAAGGAATACATCAATGGTTTTCCTTTGCCAAAGGTTTTGTTTTCAGTTTTAAATAACTATCGTGAGGGAATCTTAAATATGTTGTGTTACGCTTTTTCTTTTTAAAGAGGAGAAAGAAGCTAAAGAAGTTTTCAAGGGAATAGAAAGAGGGACAGAGGGAAGTGCCAGTTAATTTCTGTGTAATTCTTAAGCCAGTTAATGACTTTGCTAGCCTATAGAAGCAGTGCAATCAGTAGAAGAAAGAACTGTATTTTTTAAAAGCAACCAGCTCAGCAATATTCCTGTGTTTAGGGGATACATGTAGTCACCTGCTAGTCCTGTGAGAATACCAGCCTGGTGAAAAGCAAAAATGTGTATTATAAAATGATCACTGAACAAAACATGGGTTGGTTATGTTTGGGTCACAGGTACAAACCTTTTGGTGCTGTTTTGCCCACAGGTCCATGAATTGACACCAAGGACTAAACAAAAGAGTTTTACATTGCCAAGAGATGTCAGGGGGGCACAGGCTGCCACGAAATGCCATCCCATCCCTGTTAAACAAAAGAGCTTGGAATGAGAAGCAGTAAACCGTTCTCCAGATGTTAATCTCTTTGGTTTGCATTCCTTGTTTTGTGTGTGGGACAATTGCCTGCCACGTACAGTATTTGATTTAATCCCAGGTTCTGCTGAAGCAAGTAATAATTGAGAAATTGAGGAAGTTTATTTCGGTTGAAGTTTGTTTCAGTTTCATTGAGGAGATGCAACCTGCAGGAACTTTCTTTCTGAATTAGGACAGCTGAGAGTGTGGTGGAGGCCTGAGTTTTATTGACTCGCTCTAATACCTCAGCCAAGAAGTGGAATTATGCGCCAGGCAGGGAATGGAAAGCTACAACAATTCAGAGGCGAAGCAGGGGCCAAAATACTTCGTGGTAACTTGCTCCAGTGCAAGAGTGCCTCTTATTTGTCTCTCGGTGATATTGCGTGTACTAAATTTCCTACTGATGCTGTATCAGCAAGTAATTGCTTTTACTGTATCTTAAAAGCTTTTCATACTTCAAGTTCTTCAGTGCTCTTTAAATTTTATGTATTGCTTTGAGTAACTTTCCTTCACACTTAAACCCCCTCCTGCTTCCAGCCTTACTGAAAGTGGACACTGCATAAGAAAATTACTGCTGTGCTTAGAAGAGGTTTGCCAGCTAAACACTTCATTCCCAGATATATAGCTCAATAACTGCATCCTCCTACCTTTAAAACAGATCATGAGTCATGTACAATTGTAGCATTTTCAGATGAAAGCCTCCCAGATGAAAGTTTCCTCTCCATATTGCTTCCCTCCCCCTTCCTCAAAAGGAAACAAAAAATAGGATGTGGGGAGGTTTGTGGATTTATTTAAAACTATGTAAAACATTATATACAGCTGTTGTGTGGGGAAACATATCCAGCTATATCATTCATAGATCAATTCTGGCAGGAGTTTTCTCAACCACATACTCTAGATCGAGTCATTCCATTGGTTACAGTTCCATTTTATATCAGTATTACATTCTTATACTGTCTGCAGTGTTAAGCCCAAGTGATTTTATTTCTGAATGCTTTTTTAGAAAACATATTTTTAGCTTAATCTATTTCCTTGCTACATCGTGATTTAAGAGGTATTCGATCCATTTCTCTAATTTTTGGCTGGGAAGAGACTTTTGGGATTGTTCAGAAAAAGGTCATACAGTTAAAAGCAACAAAGAGTCTCAAAGATACAGAAAGAGGATCACTCCTTAAGGGAAGCAATTCAATGTGAATACTTCCTTGTATTTGTTAAGGAAGCCTACCTTTTTTTTTGTACCTACAGTGTTACTGTCCAGCTGTTTTGAATGAACTTCTTGGGCTATGTTGGTTTTCTGTTTTCCTTTTCTTCAAGCTGCCTTAGTGGAAAGAGGAAAGTTTTTTTCCATTTTGTAAAGTGACCAGAGGGTACTCTAAACATGCAAGAAAAGAGAGCTTTAAAAGCACACATGAGGCTCATCAGAAGATCGCAGATAAAATTATAGCCACCCAGGTGCTGATTATTTTTTTATTTTATTTTATTTTTTATCTGGAGCCAAAAAAACAGAGGTTTTGTGGAATCTTATTTAACAGAGTGGTAGAATTCCCAGTGACATTAATGGAAACAGGTTCAGACCTTCTGTATTAAATTGTTGTCTCTTATGCAGCATTGTGGGTGGCTTGCTTGGAACAAAGTTTGCAATTGAATTTACGGTACTAACACCAACTCGGCAGTGGAGCAGATGTTTTATTTTCTGTTTATTTGCTACATTCTTCAATGCAAGCCTTGGTGCTTCAGCCAAAAGCTTATTGTGTGCATCTAAAATGCTTGTGTCTTAGTCTGTCGAGTAACTGCATGCGGTTAAGATCTTCAGCATGAAGTACAATTTTTTTGTAGTGTCATTGATCACCTGATATACCCAAGGTATATCAAGGCAAGCCTAAAAAAAGAACATTTTGAAAAGTAGCAGGAAATACTTGATCAAGAGGTTCCAGTATGTAGGACACACTGGAATTTGCGTAGCCTGAAGCAGAAGGTTCCTTCTTCCTTTCAAGCCTTTTTTGCAAACCTTTAAAAATATTTGGTGATGAATTCAGAACTCAGTTTAACTTTCTTTGAGTCTACAATATTGCAGGACCCGTTGTGTAAGTTAGATGGTTATTTAAAGGTATTGCCTGTATTAGATAATTGACTTTTTTACAAATCAGCTTGATTAAATCAGTTAATCAGCTTATTGCTGTATTTGTTTTATGTCTATTGTGCTTTAAATTGATTGTTACTGTGGTCTTCTGCATAAGAAGGCAGCCTCTATTCCTTACTGCACTTTTCAGTGGTCCTACCCTTTTCAGCTAAAGTGGCAGCTGACACAATGGGATGATGAGCGAGGGGTCAAAGCGGATTGCTGGGATGTAGGCATGGCCACCTAACCAAGAGCAAGTAGCTGCCATGGTCCTGGGATACCCCCTCCTTTCTGGGAGGCTCCCACTGGTGCAGGGGGTGAATGGGGGAAGCGGCTCTCCTGGTGTTGAAGCTGGGTGGGTCACAGTCAAGCCAGTTACCCGGTGCAGGACCGTGAGCTGTGCATGGCAGCAGGAGAGCTGTGCTGGGCTGCAGAGTAGGGAGACAGATCAGGATCTGTGCTACCCTGGACCATCATCACCCCAGGCTGGGGTTTTCCTTCTGGAATGGAGAGGGAGAGAGGCTAGTCAGTAATTCCAAGCATGAGCTAGCGAGGGGACAGTATTTCTGGGGCAGTAAGCTAGCAAAAAGAGACTTGTCCTGCATTCAAGTCTTACTTAATGTGTCTAAGACCTAAGAGATTGACGAGAAGTCTGCTGAGTGTGTCTGGAGCCAGTGTGGGGCTGACAAAGCCGTGCTAATGCATAGCTGGTAGGACTTTATGGACCCAAGTGAATATATTGAAGTAAAATACGCTGTGGTATGTTACCAAAGTTTTTCTATTACCCATAGTATTTGCTTGCCTTTTACCTTAGGTAATTCAGAGATGACAGTAGTCACCCAATTATACTGAACAGCTTGAATGGTTAGTCAGAGGAAAATACTGTCCATGAGTACGTGAAAGGACTACATCCTAGACTGAGAATAAATTGGTGTCCAGTGTGCATAGCCTGTGAATTGGTCAGAATGAAATAATGTTGCTTACCGCTCTCATTTTGAGTAATGACCTTGTCTGAGTTTAGAAATAGCTGTGAAGGATCTAGATAACTGGAAATTAAAGACTGAAGATATTCAGATGGAGCTGCTGCTTTTTCTGGATTGTTTCACATCAATGAACAAGCTCTTTCAGGAGAACTTGAATTTAGCTGGTAATAAAGATTACCTTGGCGAGATGGTCTCAGTTTTTCATTTGAAGTTACCAGAGTTACTTGTAAGGGGAATATGATTCAGAGTAACTTTAAATACTGTTTTTCCTAGCTAACGATTTCTTAAAAATGCAAACGAAAATTATATAAAAAGTAGATGTTATTTTTTGTATTTTTCCTTTGGTGAATTATATGTTACTCAGTCAACTTTTCAAAAAATCAGTTACGCTGATATGCTTTCTGTGTGACAGGCTGCAACTGAACCTCATTATTCATACAATATGTCTGTGTGATGTTACCAAATCAATTTGTGCTGTATCCATTTTGTACTTAGGGATAGTTTGCACTCTCTTATGAGCAGAAATAGTCAGCTGGCAGTAGTAGAATGGCAAAAATGGATGGAGCCCACAACCTCTTTCTTTGTGGCAATAGGTCCTTCTTTCATCCACTTTCAGTTTTTTCCTTATCTCATCAATATGTACAAAGCAGATGCTAAGTCAAAAGGCAGATACACTCTTAGTTCTTTATAAATCAATCCTTTTACATTGTAACAGGCAGAAAGTTAAATGAGGGTAGGGAAAGGTCTCTATCTTGTCTGATTGGCAGAAAAGGGCCATGCCTAGCTGTAATTGCTTATTGGATGTAATTCTGTTCAAAGGCATTGACTTGGCAGGGCAGTCTTGCCAGAGCCCAGGCTAGTGTAAAACAAAGCACAGGGTATTTCTTGTGTGCTGAGATGTAGTTCATAGCATGAATGAAGGAGCAATATGTTGTTACAAGCTTAGTAAATAAGGAGAAAAAGAAATCTAGATGATGTCACTTGCTGGTGTATTGCACGTGTTTAGGAATTGGGGAATGCATGCTCTGTGATAATTTCATACTCTTACTGTCCAGTTTTGTTCCCTGATTTATCTCAGAAATGTTTTTTCAGGAGTTGGAAGCAAGATGGAAACTTGAAAGGACAGGATATGAAATCAATCGGAAAAGGAAGTCAGAATGACTTCTACAGTTATGTGAGTGCAGTTGGTTGGATCCAGTGCAGTTACTGCTCCTCTCTGCATCGTCCTTTGTTTGCTTTCCTTATGAAGTACACAGGCGCAGTCACTGACTTTTGGCAGCTGATGCTATAAATGTATCCACCGAGTTCCAGTATAGTCCTTTACTGCCAGTTGTCACCCACCTCTCTGATGCTGGGAGCTAATGCATTCCTTCTCTGGAGTGGACTTCACTGTCCCTCATTAAAAAGACGAAAAGATTTTTCTTGTTTTTCCTCATTGCCTGATGAAACTTGCTCTCTGAAACTTAGTTTGATTTTATTTCTAATTCTCAACTGTGCTAAATGCACTGGGAATTAAATTACAAAGCCGATGTTACCTCATGTTCTGCAAACTAGCTCCCTGAGGCATTTCATCACTGTGCACACTTGAGACTTTACAATGTTGCAGCAGGGCTGTAAAGTGCCTAAACAAAACATTATGCAGTTATTAAAAACAAAATAAAATAATAGTAAAAAAATAAGTTAAAAGGGAGAGAAACTCTTCCAGCTAGGTTTCTAGGCAGAACTGCCAAGTGCCGCATATCCCCGGTGATGTGTGTTTGGCAAGGGCGTCCTGGAGTCCTCGTGCAGTCTGCAGGGAGGCAAGAAGGGTTCCCGTGTGATTCATCCTGCCCACCAAGCAGTGCTGTTCTCCCCGCTGGATCCCAGCCGTCGTGCTAAAGCCACAGCTGGGGGTGTGGAGGGAGTAGAAGAGAGACATATGCTGCTGCCCTCTGCAGGGGTCCCTAGCCATGAAGCAGGAAGGTAGCTGGAGTGGAGGTTAGCCCTAGACATTGCTTCTGGGGTGAAACAGTGCAGAAGCAGGGATGGAGAAAGACCAGTCACAGGAGGAGGTTGCTTTGGACTTCTTCTGACCATTGAGCACATGCCCACCTGAGATCTCTGTCACAGCAAGTTCTGGTCCTCTGTTGACATAATCTTATGCTCAAGTTTCTCATTGCTCCTTTTATGTATTACGATCGCCCACTAATATGGATCCTGAATTTTTTTGTTATTCCTTGTATTAAATTCTCACCCACGTTCTCCACTTGATTGAGGGGAGTTCTGCCTGTTTTAAAAGGATCTGACTTCTGTTATGTTTGGCTCCTGAAGTGTCTGTTTAGAATTTATTGAGAGAGGAAGAATATAAAATCATGTGTTTCATTGAGTTCTATTTTTCAGCTGTTTTCCTTTGCATGAAAATAATCATTAAAAAATCAGATTCAGGTGGACTAAAGGTATTGATAAATTTACATTCAATTCATTGAATGGTTTAGGGAAAACAGTTGCAAAAGGTGAAACAGTAATTTCAGCATTTAAAAAGAAAATTTATTTTTTAAAAAGTGTTAATTAAATTATGAGTTAAGCTTTTACCATGTCCCAAAACCACAAGTTACTTGCACAGTAGTAATGCTTACGTGTTTATTCATCCTACGTACTACAGCCAGTTCCTTCCAGCTGATACCTGTAGTGACTGTTTCAGTGAGGAAATGGTCTTAAGCCCCTCTATCTTCTGACTACATGAAGAGATTTGGGTGAAGTTCAGGTGGCAGACACGACTCCTGGTGTTGGCAGGTCTCCTGCCTGTGCAGCTGCTCAAAATTCATTGCAGAAAACAAATCTGTGTGTTGAAATTGCAGGAATAGCAGGTAGGTCTGAAAGTTGGATGTACTGCTCATCTCATCTTCCTAATTAGATATTTATGTAGCCTCATAGTATCCAAATGATTCAGTCATCAGTGGTTATTTTCCCACAGCAGTGAAATACTGCTGATTTTATCAGAAAAACCTGAGGTAGGACAGCATACAGGAAATCTGTTATTAGGCCAACACTGGACCACGTTGTTCAGGTCCTTAATCTACTGCTCCATGCCTTGTTTTCCCTCATGGAATTTATCTACCCACCTTTTTGTTGCAGGCCATAATGGACAAGAATGAGTAACATTACGAAAATAATGTGGATAGTCATAGTAGGGTCTAACTTTATGTATTTATCAATGCATCATGCTCTTCCAGTGTCTCAAAATGCATTGATGAGCTCCTCCTTCTTCATGTTACAATTGTGCAGAAATTCGCTACTTTGCAGGAGAAAAAGGTAACAGGGAGCCCCTGCGGTAACAATCTCATCATGGTGCTGTGACACTCTGTGCTCATCAGCTGATGAGTCTTAGAGTAATATGTAGTTAGGTACTAAGTGGCTGGGAGGTGCAGTCTTCAGTGCATCCAAGTTCCTGATAAGCCTGTAGGTGTGGGAAAGGGCTTCTTTGCACCTTATAAGCTGTTAAGTTAGAGGTGCGGAGCCTTAAAAGTTGTTTTCTGTCACTTACCTTTCCTGCTGTGGGAGCTCTGTTTAATCAAATGAGCTCTGCTCTGGAGAATGCCATCTGGATGGAAAATAACAGAGACTTGAGTTGTTAAAGACTTAGACCAAAACAGAGAAGAGTATGGAACTACTGTCTCCATCCTAAAATTAGGACACTGTATCTTACAGCCCCTAGCTGCAAACAGTGAAATAGTAGGACTCTATACAGGTATTCTGCTGACTGAGTTGCAATGAAGAAGTTTGATGCTGACTTGCAAAATCCTTCAGAGCAGGCTGGAAACAAAAATGAAAGCAGTTTTGTAGATGCTGGATATAACCCTGCTGGTCCAATCCAGACCATCTCTGCAGAATGTCAGCGACGTAAATCTAAAGCTTACTGACAGGGGGATTTACAGTGCAAAAACCCAAGTTATTTCCTGAAGTTGTAGTAAGTCAGTGACAAAGGCAACTCTTCTGCACTGACCCTCATGAGATTGCTTTTGGGTCATGAGTGGTTTGGTTAAGCTCATAGGAACATTTGTTTACACTGAGATTTTTACTATTTGTTCCAAGAGGATGTTTAAATTTTCTGTAGTCTTCAGGGGTATTGAAAGGTCTGGGACATGTCTTTTAGCTGAAGCAGACATTGATCACATGCTGCTACTGTTACGAACCTTGAAAGTAGTGCAACTTCACGCTCTACTTGTTCAGACAAACCCTTCCTGGCTACATGGCAGTTCTGAGAGCAGCTGCATCTTCTGCTGTCTGTAGTGTTGCTGTGTACTCCTACTACTGAACAACTGCTTTTGGGGGGCGGAGGAGGCCTTCAGCCCAGACACCGGTTTCTTGGAGTTGAGGAAAGGGCTACAAACACTTTTGCAGAAGTGGTCCAACAGCATCTCCGTGGAGGCTGGGAACCATGTATCAGACAGAGGAGCAAGATCCTGAGCTGTCTCAGATTCTGGCAGCATCCAGGATTTGTAGGAGCATAGACAGTGCCCTTGACTACTGCTATCAATCACATGAATGTAAACCAGCAGGCATCAACAAAGTTAATAAATGAAAAAAGCAGTGCAATCAAAAGTTGATTTAATTAGCCATTGGTTCTAATTACGGTGCTGTTGAGTGCCTTACTGGATTTTGTATCAGGAGTGTAGCTGGAGTAATATGTGTATGTTTACCAAGGTAAAGTATAGGCGGTATATGTGCATATGTGCATTAAAAATGGATTGAAAATCCTGCTAGCAAAACAAAATCATGCAGGTGAAATCTACATGCTGAAGACTCAAAACCAGAGGTTCTGCTGCAGGAAGTCAGTGTGGTCATCTGTTATGGGAGCTGGGATGCTGATGTTAACTGAACCAAAATGTTGGTTTTACAGTTCGTTAGCAGCCTTGGTGAAATGAGCAGCTCACATGGAGCCTTCTGAAAAAGTTTCTGTTACTAGAACGCTCGAAGCCCCAACTAACATTGAGGAGAGACAGCTGATCTTTTGTCAGTCGACGTTTGTTTGAATGGAGGGAGTTGGGGTTGGGAAAAAAAGTATTTTCTCTTTCAGTACTTGCACAGCATTCTGAGAGCAGGGGACGGTTATTGTTGCAAGAAAATTTCTATTTGGCAAAGACATATGGTCTCCTGACACGTAGAGGGTGTATAAACTAGGTCTGCAGTAAGCTCTTTCACACATTTACTCATTCCTTCTTTGGTTAAATGATTTCCGGCAATACGCTTGACAGCTGTAAATGTAAGGGTCCTACGCATCTCTCCCCGGACAAGACCTGTTAGCAGTGTGAGCAGGTCTGGGCGCAGATACGCACAGCTAGCTGATTCTTGCTTATCCTGACAAGAAGAATGTAAAAAATGTACCAGCTTTCAAGGGTCAGAGGCTAAAATATGGATGTGTTTATTGCATATTTTGGTTGTCCCTTTAATAGACAGTTTGACACATTCTTTCGGTGAACTTTCTGGAAGATAAATAGCTCAAAATGGACACAGGAGAAATCGCTGCTGTCAGGATTCCCATACATGTAATTACCTTCAGGTGTCAAGTGTACTTAGTGACTGTTGATTTTAATTTTTTTTGCTGTTCAGACATTTATACCTTGTTGTCAGTGAGGTATTTAATTTTATTAATGTGGACATTCTTAAAGGGGGGACGTGAGAGATCAGTTGTTTCAGACTTCGCTTTCCCTTATGAAATGGCTGGTATCACATTGTAGATAATTCTTTTGAAGAGACATGCTTTTGGTCTGCTTTTTCAGTCAGCCGCGTGGAAGGATGCCTAGATCTCCTTGCATAACTTAAGCACTGAAAGCTGCTCTTAAGCCTTTCCTTCTGTGTGTATGATCGCTAGATCGTTATGAAAAACTGTTTTGAGCTCCTTTGTTCCTTTGCTTTTAAGCTTTTTGTGTGTGATATGCTTAACAGTTTTGGAAGTTATTAAGTCAGCTAATCTACAGTGGTGCAAAAATGATGGCAAGATGTGCTTCTTAAAATTACTAGCCTGGGAATGTAATTGTCAATATATATTACTATGCATTCAAATGAATACTCACATTTTTTACAGCAGCAAGCGACTAATGGAAGGGTGAAATTATTGTAGTTGGAAACCAAAAGTCTCGGAATACAGAACAGAGCAGTACCAAGAAAGCGTAGTATGAAATCTGTTTTGAATATGTCTGGCCTGAAGTTTTCCTGGTGACTGGGAATGTAAATCATGTACTGAAAAAAATGGGAGAGATGATGTAGTCAATTACAGAAAGGAAAATAGGTGTTTTATTGTGGATGGACGTATTTAGATAAAATCAGTCAAAACACTGCTATAAGAGAATTCAAATTAATTTGTGTTGTATGCAGCCAGGTCATAATAATGTAATTTAACATTAGATAACCTTTTGCTGATCCAGGGACTGCTGGAATTTCACAGCTCTTGTGAAAGTCACAAAGTGTCACTGGTTCTCCATATCCAAGAAAAACTGGAGATAGGCATTTTTTTAGTCTATATGAATGCAATCTCAAAATGACAGAGGGAGAATGTTCAAGGTAATTATGAAGGGAATTGTTGGCTTTGTTCATATAGGAACCCCTTTAATATTTGGAAGAGTAGTTTAATGATGTGATCTGGCATTCATTCTGCAGTGCATCATCATCAAACAAACAAAAGAAAAAAAGCCCTCGGTTGGCATTTTTGCCTAAGGGCTGCTGAGAGCTGATTATTCTTCTAATCAGAACCATCACAATCAAGGGAGACAATTAGCTAGGTTAGGTCTCTGCTGATTTCTCCTGTGGCCCTAAGCATCAGATGGCCTTGAGCACTCTTGAATCCTATCAACAAGTATTTGAGTAATACCTGTTTTGCTCCACCTGTTGTCATTAAGACCCTCTTTTCTTCGATTGAAGTGCTTGGTTCTGTGCATGCTTATTTACATTACACTGATACTGGAAGGCATCCTTCAAGAGAGAAAACTTACTAGTCTAGACAATAAATACAGAGTTTAAATTTCTAGTGTGTAGCATACAACCATAGAGATTATTTTGATATACCATGCATGTGTTTGTAAGTGTGTACCTAATTCTGTGTTTTTATCAGTAACATTTATTTTCACACATAGAGTGAACACATATATTTAAACAGTCAGCTGTGTAATTGACTATACAACTTGGGTGTGTCATGTGGTGAACCTTTGTGTTTGTAAATGGCAACGCACTCCTTCTGCCAGCAGCCTACTTCAATCACTAATTCTGGTCTGGTTTTCCCCTATTATTTTTGCACAGAGCCAATGCTGTTCTGCTTAACTGGAGTTTATCTACCCAAGTGGTCTACTTGATACCTAAATGAACTAAATATTATAGTTAGTAGCCCTGATTTTGTCCTATTCATCCCACATTATTTACATGCTGAAACCAAGGAGTTGCTCCCTGTTTTGCCCTACTGCAACAGAAGGTGAAACTTGATCCAGTAGCTCTTCCAGGGTGGACATTTTTGTCTACAGATCGTGTGTAACTGAAGTAAATTGCAAGCTGTCACATTAACTTAATCGTCCCCTTTCTCTGCTGTATTCTTAAAAACCCTTAATGACTCAATAATGTGTTTCTTCCTTCGGCTTCTAGTCTCCTTTTGTATAGTGTGTGGTTTACTATTGTTAAAAAAAAATGAAACAAGCCCAGTGTATTTAAAATATAAAAGGCGTGTTTAGCTTACACTTAACATAGCCAAAAGAAAAAGTAGAGCAAAGAAGGTGACTGAATCGGTAATTCGCTTCAACACCTGCCATGACTCTCTGAAGCTTGGTGGTACTATTAATGTAAATTTCTTTATGTTTCTCAAGCATAAAAATTAGTATGGTGTGATGAAAAATGTTTAAGATTTTTTTTTTTTAGAACATGGATTTCTTCAGCTATTATTGAATATACGAATTGCTTCTTGGGACAGTCTGGGAGTTTTACACCAGATTTCGTCCATTCTTAACAGTAATTATTCATGTCAAGATGTTTCTTTTTCTGTATTTGTTGATGGAAGAACTCAGCTTGCTAAGTGGCTGGGTTTTAGCTGTGTGATCTTGCTACCACTGTGACTGAACAAAATTTTGGGAACAGGAGCTGTTTTTTGTAGTGTGTGGAGACAGCGGTGTGGAGATTCTTGAGTTTTATCTACTTTGAATAATGTAAATAACAATGTTCAGCAGACAAAAAAATCTAATTTTAAGGGTATAGAAATGAGTGAAACAACGTTTAGCCAATCAACCCCAACATATTAAGAAGTCATCTTCTCTATTGTGCTGTGCTGGAAAATGATCTCTGTGTTTCAGGTTGAGAAGTTTAAAATAATTGATTTTGAAAGGAAGAACAGGTTTCAATTAGCCTTAATGCAAGTTTACTCATTTGTAATGCATTAACAAGAGTAGATATTCCATACCCCATGTGTTATGAGGACACACATTTGAACAGACTGTGTTTCTATGCAACAGACACATACATAACTGATACTAACGAGTGGAGTCGATTTAGTCTCTTGCTGTCTGGGTATTTAATCAAGAGCATCATTGCAGCACATAAAAGCAAGAAAATCACACGGGTGAAGTGAATTAAGCTTTAATGTTTGAACACACAGGAATTACGTGCTGCCACCTATGTTCAGATTACTGGTAAAATCAATTGTAGCATATTGATAAAGTCTCAAGTCGTTTTTTATCTTGCTTAGTGTGGGGATAGTGGTGGTGATGTCACGACCTTCTAATGGACCAAAGAACCATATTTAAAATGTTAATCCTGGTAAGAATTTTGTCTTTTGTGCAATAAAAGGTGCCTACTCATTAAAGTAAAAGCTTTTTAACCCTTTCCCTCTGTGGATTAAGAGTCAAGTATTGACCGCTAAGATATCTGTAGTTCGGTTTCCCGGAGATAGAATAATTAAATGAAAGTCATAAAAGGAATTACTGTAATAATATTGGTAATGAATGATTCTCAGTATGAAGTTATTCGTTATCATGTTTCATATCATAAAATGCTGTGTTCACACATTCTTCTTTGGCTGAGGTAGTTTTCCTCTGACATCAGCATAATAATGAATAATTTTACACCACTATGTAGTCCACGCAGATTCACTGCTTTGTTGAATGCTTTCTGCACAGTTAGGCCTCAGTTCAGGAAAGCATTTAACCATTTTACCTAAATCCTTTGGCTTAATTCTAAAGCATTAGCTTAATTGCTGTCTTGAACAGAGCTACTTATTAGAGCAGAGGACCTTAATAGGCACATATCTGTAACCTTTTGGGAACTTTGGAGCTACTGTGTCAGGATATATTTTTACATCAGTCATAGCTATTATTTAAATAAAGAATAAATATTCATGCACTGTTACTCAGACCATTCTGTAATCTAACAAAAGATCTCTTAACATACATTTAGGTGCATTTAAATGCCTGAGTTAAAACATGCCAAGGTGTGAGTAAGGGGGAAAATGCACTAAAAAGCTGAAGATGCTTGATCATTAACATAACCAGTTCACAAACAATGGCAAAATAACTGATGAAATGGAAAAAAACCCAATTAAACAGCTTGATTCAGCACCTCGGCAAAAACGGTCTAACAGCTTAGCAAAAGGCAGTAATTTTCTGTCGGCTTATTTCATTCTGTAATCCAAGGAACTGTTAACCTTTTTTAAAGGATTTGAAAGGTTCAGGCTGCTTTGTTTCTTTGATGTAAAAGCTAAAATAGATAGATACATTACTATACTTGTTAGTGTCTTAATGAATCAAAAATTATTGATAATATATCTTAAAACATGATTTTTATTTAATTTAACATATTAAATGTACAAAATAATTAAGATTTTTATTTTCACTTAATTGATTAAGGGAAAAGTTAGGAAAACAAAGCAAATGACCTCCAGCTGTTCAGCATGTTGTCTGGAAGTTTGCTGAACACCAAAGCCTTAAATTGCCTTTTGCTCCTGGGAGCTTGGAAGGCATAATTTAGGAGAAGATTTTTCATTTGAGGGAAGGAAGTGGAGGTCTCTACAGATATTTCTTGCCATGTGGTAGGAAAAAGCAGGTGTAAACCAAGTTTGATTATGTTTGCTTCACTGTAAAAATTCTTGCAACACATCTTTGGGCATAGATAACCTCTTAACAACTTTAGAGAGCGAGCTTGAGCAGTAGAAGAGTGTTGTTAAAGAAATGACCATCCAATTATGAAGCATGCATCCCTGAAAGCACAGGACAAGCTGGGCAATGTAAAAGTAGAAGATACCTTTGAAGCGCAACAAAGGACTTTTCAGCTGTATTATTTTTGTTATGAGTCAAAACGTACAAAATGAGGGGACAAATCTTGAGGTCTGTATTCTGTTTCAGTCAATCCTTTGCTAAACCTGTATTGCTGACAGTAGAAAACCAGGCAGCCTTCATTTGTCTAGGATTTTTTTATGTGGCAGCCTCCTTGGAGAGCTGGTGAGATGCATTTAAACAGAGATTTTAATATATTTTTTTTTAACATAAGTGTTTATTTTGATTAAAATTACAAACTGGGATAATGAAAATAAAGATCCACTTTTTCTCCAATGAGTCTCCAAAAAAGAATCTTGTCTCTGAGGGGGTGACGAGGTGCACTCTTGCCTCCAACTGTTACAGGTAGCAAAGGTGAAAATGTTCAGTTGATAAACATTTGAGGACTACTGCATTTGGTTATACACTTGGCTGTATCATTTCTTATCACTCTTCTTCTAAACAATGCAGCGTCATAGATTATAAATTACTTTCTTAGCTGTGAAATTCATGGTACAAATTGTGTCTGTGGTAGAAATTGTCAGATGTCAGGCTCGGAAATGCAGAGGAGCAGGTACTTTTCCATTTGGCAATCAAGCTGTACAACTCAGTGTCTACAGACTGTAGTTCACCAAATTCCAAAAGTTTCCAGCCAACTCCTGAAGAAAAATCCATCATTCCCTGGTAAGCACAAACAGCCCAAACCTCTGGCTATGCAAAATATTGGTAGCTGTTGTGATGATATGCTGGGGAGGTGTGACTATGTAAGTATTTAGTGTAGTCTAGACATCTTCTGCTGACATTGTTGGGAGCATTTTGTTGGTCTTGATGGGAATTTGCTTTGGCCCAGAATGACTTTGTTGCTTTTCACATTGATGCTCTGTAACTGGGATTTGGCCCGCACAACTGGTCTAAGTTGTATGTGCTGTCTCTTTAGCCTCAGTTTACGTGTCTATGCCCCAACTACGTGCTTAAGCTATGAACACTTCATTCTTGAGTTTTAGGGTCTGTTTGGTGTCTGTATTGCCAAACTAGTACGTAATAGTAAGAATGAAAGGAAGAAATAATTCATTTTAACATCTAAGGAATGATGCAAAGGCTTCCCAACAGGCAGTAATGGTTCTTGCTAGACCTGTGCAGTTGCCTCCTCACACGTGCCTTCTGGTGTCTTTATAATAAGCAGGAAAAAGAAGGGAGGGCAGGGGAAGAAACCTTTGGTTTAATTTGTCTGTGATATTCTCTGCTTCTTATCTTAAACCTTCATGTCTGTACTTGTAAAAATAGTTACTATGTTTTATGCAGACAAGATCATCATTCAGTTGTGAATGAAGCGATTTTACTACAGGTTGAAGATTAGAATTCATTTAAGATTAATTTGGAAACACTTTTAGGAAAAAAGCAACAGGGAAATTAAGAGAATAGCTTCAGTTTTACCTTTCTGAATGTTCTGACTGACCTGAGAGCAATGCATTTTTTTCTTTCCCATTTTTCTCCTGTATGAATATTTTACACATGCATTTAAAAGTAAATGAGCAGGTTTTGCACCTTTTATCAATTCAAGCTTTATTTATAATACTGAAAAACGGTTTCTGTCACTCCTGAAGAGATAAGAATTCTAAACCCCCATAACAGAAACCATGTTATGAGAGCTTCATAATTTGAAAAGGGGGGGGGGGATAATATAAAAGCTGCATTGAATTCCACCGTTTGTCAATTTCATTCCATTAAAAAAAAAAAGTTGCCCATGTGATTATAATCTTTGTAATGTCTTAGGTGTTTTACAGACTAATTGGCAGTTTATAGTGCAAAGCTTTTCAGATCATATTTGTAAATCCAGAAACCAGTTTGGATCAGGACCTATCTTGTTCATCTGATAAACACAGCTTAAGATAAATTTCTGTAGATGAAAAAAACATTTTAAGTCCTATTGTTCAGAGACTATGTGTATCAAGATTAAACCTGATGGAAAATTTTATGGTCTATGTGTCTATAAGTCTTTAGAAGAAACTCCAGGAATGAAAAGAAACAATTTCTAACATTAATAGTAGGTGTGCTACTTGGTGCTGCTGCATTCTGTAGTCTAAAACTCAGGTTGTTCTTCTTTTTCTAGTTTACTAACATAAGAGAGAGACTAGTACGGAAGGGTGACAGGAACATTGTTAAATTATTAGATTTCTCCGTAGGACTGTCTCTAAAATGCTGTTCCTATGTCAGGAAAGGAAATATTTTTCAAATGGGTCTCTTAAATAAACAGAAGGTAATTGTGTAGTGAGAAATAAATTCATTGATTGAAGCCCACTTTCCTGATAGCAGATTGTCTGCAAATATATTTATGCGCTTGTTAGCTATTCTTTGTTTTTACATGAACAAGATCAAATAGATTTTGAGAATGTATTTGAATATATAGGTTATTCATGTTAATAGCAAGTCATTTTCTTGTTATGTTTCTGGGTCTGTGATATTTATTTTTTTTTCTCTACATTTTGCTCAGGCTACTTTATATTACATCTGGATTCATTCCTTTTAGCTGGAGGATGTGGATTATGACCATAGCTTCGTGAAACATACACAGTTTATTAAACATAAAAATACTGTGAAACATCTTGAGGATTAGTTTCATTTTATACACTTACTTACTGGTAAATTAAGGGGTAGATTTTACCAGTTACAAGTTATTAGGGTGTCTGAGTCTCCAAATTCTTATTTGATCACAAAATATTTTAAAATAAGTTTGTTAAGAGATTGAGAAATTAATACTAAACAGCTATAGCTTAATGTTAGAGAAAAGCATTTCTAATGCAACAGCAAGTGTAGGTGTATATGCAACAGATAGGCACTTTTATCAAAAAGTGTGTTTCTTCTCAAATACTGCACATATATTTACTGGTCTAAATTGACGCAGCATTTTTTCCCTAGGAGCATGGAAGAGATGGAGATTTCGGTTTATAAGAGTTAGCCATCACTCTGCTTTTAATATATTAGTGGGAAAACAAATTTGCAAAGCTGACTTGCATTATGTACACTTCCTTGTGGAAACAGACTGCAGTTTATCTCTATTATTCAGTGTGCAGGTCAGCATGCTTGTTGGGCAAGTGTTCTTTTCTTTCATTTTGTGAGTGTGAGAAGCAAGACCTTTCTGCAGATAGGGCATTGTTCTCCATATCCATTAACAGATGTCAGCACATGCCTTGGGCAGGGTTAGCAAATACCACTCAGAGAATCACATTCCATCAGGGCTGATAGACTGTGTCTTCTGGGTTAGACACATGGTCAACACATGTTGTTGGAGTCCAGTTCGGACTCTTTCGTAGTACTTCTACCTGTGAGGTTTTTTTATTATTATTATTTTGGTTTGTTTTTTAAGAATTTAAACTCTGAATGGTCTGTTTTCTCCCAAATGTATCTGATAGTAAAACGTGCATTAGTACAACAGAGATCAGGTAAGACTTTCTTGCTTTTTTAAGAAAGTACATATGCTAATGAATCAGCAAACTGCAGTTTTTCTCGTATAGGCCAGAGGTAGCTGAGATAGGTTTTTTATTTTCAAGCAAAGGCATGGAATAAAAGATGAAGCTGACATCTTGTGTGGTGTTGGTGTCTGCAGTAGACAAATGGAGAGTCATGTGTGGATGGTATTGATGACCACATTTAAAAAGATGTGAGTAGTAATTACCAGATCTCCTCATTCCACCTCAGATAAAGTGGGATAAATGTTGCTGGTGAACTCCAGAGTAGTACTAATGTGAACACAAGTAATGAGCTTGTGTCCATAAATCAACTTAACAAAGAGACTGGCTTCAGCCGTGACATTTTGGATTCACAGGGTGGATAGAGGCTTCAAACACAAATCAGGCTGCCTTTAGTATCTGGTTGGGTGTGGTACCTTTCAGATTATGTTTCTAGGGTCTTCAATGCTGAAGTTTGTCCTGTAAGGCTAAGTGATGCCTTTGACAGTATAGTAAGTCTTCCTTTACCTTCCCCTCCCTGCTTCTGTCCTCATTCATCTCCACAAGTTAAATGCCCGCAGCAATGGAAAATCAATAGCCAGGTAGAGTCTGCAGTCATGGGGATTAAAGCTATCAGAGCCGGGACAGCTGAGAATGAGAGCCTGACCTATTCGGGAGCAATGCTGTGACTTGTTGTACCCCTTTATCACCCTTATCATCCACAGCATGACTGTGTCACTGAAGCACCCAAGATGCAACGAGTGCTTCGCTTCAAAAGTTGCAGCCAAATAAAATTCTGAGAGACCAGGTGAAAGTCATTTGTGCCAGCTTGGAACAAATTTTACAAATGCAGAGTCTGAGGAAACATTTTTAATAAACAGAAAGAAAAATGTCCAGCTCATCGATTAGGAAGTGCAGAATGATGGGAAGTTAAGTGGGTGAGGGTGTTGCAGTACTTGAGGATCTCTGGAGTACTCAGATTTATAGGTAGGAAATAAATGTTGATTTGTTTATTTCTTCCCTCCCTCATATCTACTCAGGGAAGAGCAATTAGTTCTATTTTTTAATGTTTGCATTATCATTGAACATATATCTTTCTGCAGTGCCAGCTATAAAAAGTCAATACAGAACCCAGCTGTACAAATAAACAATTATGAGCGTAAGGGGGAAATTATTAACAGTCAGTGGAGTAAACACGTTTTTGCAGAATTTATTTCTTAAAGAGCTTTTAAAGCATAAAAAGAAATAAAAGATATGTCTGAAGTTTAAATTCAATGTAATTGTTAACTGTTATGATGCAATTGAAATTTTTGCTCAGCAATAGAATCAGAAAAAAAAAGGTATTTCAGATCTCTCAGGTTAATGCAATTAACACAGTATGTGTCATTCAAAGAACTCTTACATTTTAAATACGATATATCCCTTTCCCATTCAAACCTACTCCTTTCCTCCTGTGTTTTGCTGTCTTTATTGCCATAATTCTGTTAATACAAGCCTCCTCCTTCTGGATGTAGGCTTTTTTTGCTTTGCAAAAGATGTGTTTCAGTCAAGGCATATTGGGAAGTTTTCAATAATAAAGTTTTATTAAAAAACCAACCAACCAAAGACCAGCAAAAGTGGAGTGTTGGGGTTTAGTTTAGTTTTGTTTTTTGTTTTGGTTTGTTTTTTTAATCTCAGAAAGTTAAAGACTTTTGCCAGACTCTGTTTGAGGAGGTTTCTTGGTTCTGGAAGCTACGAGAAATAAAAGTTGTAACTGGTCACCTGCAGGATAGCTGTAAATTTCAATAGCATGGCAAAAATGAAGTTTGGGCAGTTACTTCAACAGTGTTGTAAACCATGGCCTGTCCTATCTAAGGACAGTTTCCAGATCAATTGCCTATGTAGGGGCAGGTGCTTCTGACACTTCAAGAGGCCTAGTTTTTGTATAAGCACAGAATAAAAATAATTATAATGAGTTTCATATTTTTTGGTGAATTTCTTCTGTTTTGGCCAAACATTCTTTGACGCCTCAGAGCTACTCCATGCTTAATGAGTTCTTTTCTCTAAAAACCTAAATGCTAGTTCTAACTGATTTGTTTCATGTTTCTTCCGATGTTCTAGTCCCTGTAGTAGATGCACTTGTTTGTCTTACTTAAATAGGCAGTATGAAGTACCAGATACAATGGTAACTGATCAGAATCCTGTTATTTAACAAGAAAATCCCTAACCCTCCAAATAGGAAGGCACAATGTCTCTCTTGTACCATTGGCTGATAAGAAGGGAATGAGATTCTCCAGGGAGATGAGGCACATAAAACTGACGCTTTTTCTCCTAAGTCTGGCTTAATACAGCTCTGTTCTTTCTGATTTTCATTTGTTTGGCATTTTTGCTTTTGGATCTATCCAAGGAGTGTGAAAAATCTGCAGGCAAGAGGGACATAGGAAGAATAAAAGGGAAAGGTAGATCTCCGACAGATGCATGTGAAGTGAAACGCAAGGAGATAACTCAGCTCTTTCAAGAAATGCAATAGGCTCTTGCAGCCGGTTGTGAAACAGTATATTTGAAGTCTGATGAACTCTTTCAAGTGCAGGAGCCTGATTCTGCTCAGCTGTGTAATTGTGATGGAAGGGAGCCAGCCGAAGGCAGAGACCTGGGTGCAACCTTTGGGAGGCTTGTTCCAGCAGAGTGGGTGGGAGAGTAAAATGAAGGTTACAAATAATAAGTTTCTCTGCCTGATTGATAATGAACTAGTAATAAGTGGCCTTATTATAGTAATAAGTTTCCCATGGAAGCCCGATGATTGCAGAGAAGCTTTAGCTGAGTGCGTGTGACCACATCTTATTTTGATCAGCTGTAGCACAGCAAAGCTGTGTAATTATCATAATCTAACAATTAGCCTGGCATCCTTTCCCAGTGTTTAATTACTCCAATAAATGGTAATTGAATAGAGGACTTAATGACAAGAGAATAAGTTTCTTTCTGCATTGTGTACTTAACTTGCAGTCTTTTCTAGGCATAATTTTTGAATACTGTTTTTTTGAACAACAGCCTTGATTAGTTGTTTCTCTTTTGTTTTGTCAGTCAGTATTTTGCTTCCTACATAGTGTTTTCTCATGGTGTTTTGAACTTGTCTTAACTTGTGAAACTGTAACCTAAGGACTAAAAGGTCATAGACAGCTCCTTTATATTACCGGGGTTTTTTGTTTGCTTGCTCAGGGTAGCAATATCCTGCTAGAGATCTAAAATGTCACTGGCTTGCTACTGTTAGCAAACCCACTTCTCTTAGCATCTGGAAAATGTTGAATTTTCTTTTGGTTTGAATAGAGCTAAAATTAAAATAGCTCTTTGATTACTTCATTGTTTGTGCATTAGAATCATTGTTGATGTCAGCAGAGCTATGGGAACAGAGTTTATTAAATGTTGTGACAAAGCCAGTAAAAAGAGCAGAAAAGCATTAAAGAGGTTATTTTTGCGTAGCACAGAAATAGCATCTTTAAAATTATCTGCAGTAAAATGGTACACTTAATCCCACAACCCCTCAGATAATTAACAACCACAAGATTTCCCCCATCACACATAACGGCTTTAAGTTAGTTGAAATGAGGAGGCTTGGACTGCCTAAAAGAATAACAAGGCTCAAGTTACCCTGCTGTATTCCAGTCACAGCGTGTGAGTAGAGCTCGGGATGGTCTAATGCACTACACTTGCCACCTAAACAGAGGCAAAAGCTGTGAGCAGGCTCAGTAGTGTGGAATGGTAAATAACTGACATCATCATATCCTAAGAGCAGTTTTCCAGAAAATGTTTGAGGTTTGTGTGTTATTGCATATACGAATACCTACTTCATACTCATCTCTCTGCTATTAGTAATTTAAGCAAACGGTTTCATAACTAGCTAATAGAAATAAACTTGATTTTCAATCTATTTCTGTATTTTTCCAGTTGAAGCTTTTCCTGTGTCTGCAGCATTTGTAAGAAATATTTCTATTGTCTAATAACATTTGATCTACTGGTGGTTCAGCCTTTGTTGAGATATTTAGGGGATCTTCTCACCTGGCTGCTTTTTTCATGATACTTGTAGATATGGGCTTCTCTCTGAGACCTCTGTCACCGTTAAATTTAGTTAAAACTGCGTTAGTGGCTGTGAAAGGAGAAAGGACCAGCAGTTACTGGGGTGTGCACATGTGCTGCTCACAGAAGCCTTTTTTCCTTAGGAAACAGCACAAATAACTTTTTGCTGTGCTGTTTCTGAAGAACTGTAGGTGATTATGGTTTGTATTCACCCCAAGGATAAGTCAGTTGAGTGGATTTTGTTGATGTTGCTTTGGATTCCAGATTTTCATTTTGATAGCAAGGCAACTGGTGTAAGGCATTCAGCAGTGACAGTGTCCTCTGCGGGTTGGTGTTACAGGCTGTGCAGGCTCCAGGCAGAACTGGGGCCATTTGCATCTGATCCCTTCTGATGCCAGACTCGAGAGCAGAATTTCATGATTCATTGTTAGAGCAGTTATTTGAAGTCTTTTCTGGTTCCCAGTGAAGCCTTGCTGTGTGCATTTGATAGAACAGACTCCAAATAAAAAAAGGTTGACATAGAAAAAGGAACGTTTTCCAGTACACTTATCTTGAAGTAGAGCATCTGGTGTGTCGATTTTACAGGAAGGGTCATAGAATATAACTAATAAGATTTGTATGGGAAGCAACAAGCAAGAAGCTATTGAAATTTTTTATCTATCTAAATGATAATGGGCAATTAGTGTTACTTGTGCTGTTCTTAAACTGGATTTTTATAGTGTTTATTCCAAGAAAGAAAGGAAGAAAGAAACAAAACCAGACACACTGTTGTTGCATTGTAAGTATCTCTTTAAATAAATCACCACTTGTTTCAGTGACCACCAAAGTTATTAAATTCAAGACAAGCCACATATGCTTCAGAATTTAAAATGATGAAGAGAAGCATGCACACAGACTGTGTACTTTCACTTGTGTTAATGGATAAACAGAATACAGAAGGCATTAATTACTTTGAAAATGTTTTGCTAGTCTTGTGTTTCTGTGGTTAAAATTACCATGAAGTTCTTTCTCTGCGTCCTGAATACCTGCGTATTTCATCAGTGGCACCTGAGCACAGAAACATTCATATGACTGTCTTTGCTGGAAGGAGTGTGCAAATTTTGTGTAGCAAGCTGATGTTTGTTGGTTATGGAAGTGTTTTGGTTTAGAAGCTACTTAACTATCTCTTTCTGTCTTCAAAATGGCTTTTAGAGCCCCACTGCCTAATAGCTTGTAGCATGCAGGTTTTCGAGACACTGTTTGAATGCCACCTGACACAAAACAAAGGTTAATTATGTTTGAAGAATAGCTTCATTTTGCTCTGTGTAAGCCAGAGTGCATGGAGACAAATGACATTATTTGCAAGAAGGTTTGTAGATCCTGTCAGAGTTTTGGAGAAGCCTTTTTGGTTGGTTTCTACCACAACACAATGTTCTGTTATGCAAAGTCTAGATAGGACTAGTTTCTCCCTTGTAGTGGGATCTGTGTAAAGATCGTGATTACTGCTTGGTTCCAGAAGGGCATGGGAGCCTGGACGAGAATCTGCCAGAACAGGATGAAGGCCTAACTGAGGAAAGTACATCAGTAGCATTACTAGAGAGTGTAGGAAAGCAAGCTTTCTGTTCTGAATGGGATTGGGAAATGGGACAAACTTCTTAAACATTAAATGCAGTCATCAGGAGATCTGCCATTCCTGTCTCCTTTACAAATACATCTGTTAACGGATTCCACCTTCCCCTTACATGTTGTGCTCCTCAACATACATAGGTGGCTAAACATTGATAAATGCTTTCATCTGAAGTGGAACTTCTCACAGAATCACAGGATGGTCAGGGTTGGAAGGGACCTCTGGA
>RSEF01000031.1:45648138-45665822 GCA_003993805.1 Himantopus leucocephalus | reverse complement strand
TATATTGAACAGGACTGGACTCAGTACTGACCCCTGAGGAACATCACTCGCTACTGACCTCCAACTCGACTCTGCACCACTAACTTCTGTTTCACTCTAATACCTGACATTACACTACTAATATTATGCTTAACACTGTTAAGTGTTTTCCTCTCGGATGTCATTTAAAATTCTTGGAAATGGGTTTCTGAAGTGTTTCCTTTAATAGCTTTGAGGAGTCTGAGCTGATGGTTTTTTTGTGAGTTACTCATGACCATCCCTTACCTTGCTGTTCAGGTTAGAGGCCTTTCTGTTTCCTCTTGGAGAAGGTAAATGCATCACACTGCCATGTAGCTGGAGAAACAAGAGTAGTCTCAGTTCAGTCTAAAAGGTGTGCTGGAGATGTTGCAGCCTCTTTTGCAAAAATAAAATTAGTTATACATCTCTTCAGTACGCATGCTGAGGTTTTGATTACTGACTTCTTTAAGATATTACAAGCGGGGAAATAAATACCTGCTTTCTGCTTCTTAGTTGGCTTCTAATCTCTTTTCAGTATTGCTGTTACTATATAGAGTGAAGAGACTTCACTCAGAGCAGCTTGATAAAATACCTTGGTACACATTTTCCCTGGAGCAGGTTCACTGCTGTGCCAGCAATATCGGCTAAAGGCCAGTTTAGATCACTTAAAATATGCACCATCTTCTGCCTTTTTTAGACATGTAAATGTAAACACTCTCTGGCTACGGCAAATGACTGTGGAATGAAAATATTGAGAGAGCAGAGGAGCGGGGAGGGAAGGGCACTGGGATAAAAAGGACTTGGTTGTGTGCTTCACCCTCAGACCTGCTTTGCAGGCAGCACTTGCATCTTACCTTCCACGTGTTTGACAGGCAAGGGTGTGCTGGGGCGAATGAAGACACTTAACTGCTTCAGCACTTAGAGAAGCAGAAATAAGAACGAATCTACTAAATTACCAGTGATCAAAGAGGACAGTTGTATTGTGGTTTTGTTTGTTTAACAAGAATACAGTAGGGGACTTTGCCAAAAGGGAGTCAGATGAGCTCTTTGCATGCAGTATTGGGTAGAACAGCTCACTGGTGCAGATTACAAGTTTGATTTCGTTGCTAACACGGATTTGAGGTGTGATTTGTCTCTTTGTATTTATCATCTCCATTATCATAGGCTGTCCAGTTTGGTTCTTCCCTTCAAATTCAGCTATTTGCAGTGCAGACTGTCTGGAAAATGTCTGTCTAGACTCTCCTTCTGGTTAAAAGAGAGAAATAGCTGCTTCTGCAGTATGATCCATCTCATTCCAGTGTAGCTTAGGCCTAAACAGGCCAGATGAATTGGGCTCAGGAAGTTCCTATTTCTCTCTATTGACTTAAAGAGAGTGTGGAGAAGCAGTTCACATAAAATTGTTTTTGTTGTAAAAGTCTAATGTTAAGGAGACCACTCTGATCCTGTCTACAATTACGTAAGTGTAGTTCTGGAAGCATATAGTTTCTGTCTCAAAACCGTAATTGGGCATTATTCTGAAGGAACAGGCTGATATAAGAGGTAACCTTGAGAATCCCTTGAGAAAACTGCATTGTCTGTCACCTGCATGGTTAAAAAGAAGCGCACACACACAAACACGCACACATATATAAAAATATTTTACTTACTAAAACTGTAATTAAAAAAAAATAGAGCTATCATTGCCAGAATGTGGCTTTCCTATTCATAACTTAGAAGATACTCTTTTTCATTACCTGTAAGAAATGGTATACTGTTAACTGATACAGAGAACAGACACCAATTTGAAAACAATACATTTTTGCAAATGTGTTAAGACAGTATCTGTTCTGGTGACAGGTTTTGAAAGCACTGGAGTACAAAAATATGTTTTTAACTAATGATTTAGATAAATGTAAATTCTCTTGGAAGAACTGTGGTTCAGAGAGGCTTTTCTGTGTTATAGAATGAAACCGTGAGGCTGTGCACTGGCTGAAATTATACAGATATATCATGCTTTGATGCGTGTTCAGTTTTTCCCCTTTAAAAAGCTATTTTATTGAAGTTAAATTATTGTAGGGATATGAAAAGGTGTAGTTTGCTCTGAATTTATCCTTGGAGGGCCAGCAGATCATTGCTTTTTCTCTGAAATTAGATAGAAGGATCCAGATGGCAGATTTCAAGCCCATCAGGTGTTTAAAATATGCCCCTCAGCTAAAAAGAAGTATTATAGTTAAATCTGTCATGGCCTTTTTATTGCTCTGTGGTACACTTGACAACTGCAGCCGTGAAAGAGAGAAGCTACAAGTAGCCCAGTCAGCCTGAAGTGGAGTAGGTCAGTGGTTGGTTTCTTTGGCTGCCCCAGGGAGTTTGATAGACATACAGACCTGGTTTATGGAATCATTAAATCCATCATGGTATAAGCTCCCACGGAGGCAGTGAATTTGTTCCCATAGTTTCTTCCAGATACTGTGGTAGGCATTAGAGAAGTAATGTAAGTGAAACTTGGAGGGGAAAAAAAAGGACACCCTCCCCACCCCCAACAAAACAAGAATCTCACATCTCTAAGGAGTCCTCAGTAATAATAATAGTAATAATAAAGTGCATCTGGGCTGGTGCTTTGAGCTGCATTTCTCAGCTGGCACTCATTCAGAACTGTCACATTAGGCTGAGTGCTGCTAATCGTATCCCAGAATCCTTTTATCTGAACAGAGCAATGTCTCCACTGTGTACTTTTGGCAAAGGAGATGCACAGTTTTTCAAATATCTTTAAAAAGCGATACACGCTTTTCTTTGCATCTTGACAAACTGCTGCTATTCATGAAGAAAGAGGAAACCTGTTTGTGCTCTTGTAGTAACTGTAAGTACTTACAGTCAAATCAGCTTTCAGCATAGGGGTGATTACTGCCTGATTCAGAGAAGAGGATATGTTTGGGTTATTTATTTGCATGCACTTGTAGATGTTTATATAGACACTGATTTGGGGAGGCTGATACAGTTTTGGCTTCTTTACTTCCTCTTGCTCTTTCTCCAATGAAAAAAAACAAAACAAACCCACAACCAAATAAAGCAGATACTTTTGTTGTTTGTTTATTCAATAAACCATGGGAAAAGAACGCCTATAACTTGGTGTGCGTTAGCAACAGACTCATTTAGTAAGAGAAGAGAGCAAAACCTTTATCCAGAAGGTTGTACGATCATAGTCCTGCATAAGCCGTCTCTGACAGCTCTGGTGAATTGTAAGGGTTATTTTTGAGAGTGAATATGCATGGCCGGAGTGAAATGAAGTGCCATTAGTGATGCCCTTTTTATGAGAATGTTACCCTGCAACAAGGTCATCCTGAGTTAACTGTGCTTATGTCTGAACTGTTCCTGTGATTTCAGATTCCAGCAGGGCGACTACCACATCGATGTCTGCATCAATGACTACCTGGATGTGTTCTGCCCTCACTATGAAGACTCAGTGCCGGAAGATAAGACCGAACGCTATGTTCTGTACATGGTGAACTTTGATGGCTACAGCTCCTGCGATCACACCTCCAAAGGGTTCAAGAGGTGGGAGTGTAATCGGCCGCATTCCCCGAATGGACCATTGAAGTTCTCGGAAAAGTTCCAGCTCTTCACTCCCTTCTCACTAGGATTTGAGTTCAGGCCAGGCCGGGAATATTTCTACATCTGTGAGTATACAGAGATTTACCACTGTTGCACAGCAGGTGCAAGAAACCCAGCTAATTTTTCACCTATGCTCTGTGAAAATGCAGAGGGCCAAACAGTATATAATGCAGACGTCTTACAGTGAATGCAAGCTTAACTATCCTCAGATATTAGCTAGGAATCTAGCTAGTGAAAATGAGATTAAATCACAGCTTCTTTTCTCACATGAAGTAGCACGTCAGCCTGTTCACTGAACTGCGGCTGACTTTTAAAGCAAAACACACTATTATGTTTATTCCAGCACTCCGAGGTGGAGGAGGGGGAGGAGGCAGTAGGGGCAAGAAGGGTAGGATGGAAGCTGTCCCCAAATATGAGGAAAAATAATTAGTCCTTTGCATGTGAAACTCCTGGATTTTCTTATTTGCTGAGATGACATACTATTCGTGTCTCTGTAATTTTTATCACCCAAGGAAAGTGAGGTCTGTGTAGTTTGTAAGTGATATGGCTGCTGATGTCCATAGTCCAGGGGTATTTAAAGTTGTAATTTCATATGGTGAATATTGCTAGCATCAAGCCAAGTGGCTCCTTTTTTCTTCCTTCCTTTTTTTCCCCCTCCTTTTTTCTTGGACGAGCTGTTTCTGTCAGCATGGGCGATGTGGGGTGCCGTGGGAGCAGGTGGCAAGCAGGGGAGTGTGAATGGGCTCACACACCTTTGTGCCTGCTCCCCGAAGCCATGGGGAGCGCTCTCCCGGAGCTCTGCGCTCCCCTCCACGGAGGCCTGCATCGGGGCTGCGCTGGGAACCCAGAGGAGATGCAGGATAACATCTGGGGCTAAGGAAGTGAAAACATCAGGAGGTTAAAAACCAGTGGGTGAAGCAAACTGATTCCCCGACTCCACTGTGCAGTTGGCACTGCTTCAGCTGTCTTGTTTGTTTAATCCTCCAAAAAAGATCTTATTTCATGAATTTGTTTTGTACCTGAATTTTCCACTCCTAAAAAATTTTGACTGCTCCAGCAATATTTATTTTTTCTGGTTTTAGTGTTAGACTAGAAAGTTGAAAGCTTTAGACAGACTGTAGATCCCAATAAATATTGCCTTCATATGTGTAGCTGGCCTTTCTACTGTGAAAGAGTCATTCCACCTCATTTCACCAGAGAAATCGAGTATGTATGATCCCTGTTTTAAAGCTTCATTTCTTCAGCATTGAGATTTTTCTTTTCCTTTTCTAAATCTACAGGGAAATACATTACTAGTGGACAGTTTTCCATTCATTTCTTTTTCTTCCAGCAAATAAAAACCTCTAATGAGTGGTGGCTCAGCATCAGATGAACAGTGCAGTCTTCTTGTCCTGAAGCACAATAGTAGTAGTAATAATAATAATAATAATAATAATAATAATAAAAATAATTTTAAAAAGCAAACTGTAATGTTACTTGAAACTTTTTNAAATAATTTTAAAAAGCAAACTGTAATGTTACTTGAAACTTTTTCTTAATATGGTCATGAGAAATCATGTAAAGGTATCAGAGTTAAGTGGATAACATTCTAGGATGGATAAATCTGTACTGTGTAGGCCCAGTCCTACTCGTGTCACTCACAAAAGCTTCCCATTAACTTTAACAGAAATTTTCTGTCATTCAGAACTCTGCTATCAGGATCCCTGGGAGCTCTGGATTTTTTGGTCTTTTTTTTTTTGTTTGGTTTTGTTTTTTTTTAATTCAGTTTCTGAGTATCGTCAGTAAAACAAGAAGGAATACTTAAGCTAAGGAATGCAGTCCTTACCATCACATGGTTGCACTAAGATGTAGCACAGGGCTGGCATCAATAGCTGCAAGCATTTAAAAAAAAAATTAAAAATTGGTTTTCTAAATTTTAAAAAAGAGAAATGTTTAATAAAGGTGAAAACCAAATGTGCAAGTGAAGGAAAAAAATATGAGAAATCTCAGCTTGCTCTGTCCAGCTAATAGCTTCATTGTTAGAATATACAAAATCCATTGAACTCTCAAGCAAGACATTATTATTCAAATACACCCAGGTTGCTTATGTCTGGTTTTCCTCATTTGTGGTTATATTCAATATTTCACTAAAAATCATTATGTATCTTCTATAACATTCATTTAACTGAGTCATTTAACTGTCAAGGGCTCTCTTCAAAATAATTGTTCCAAAGTGCTTTAAAATATGAAGAGCTTTATGATATTCAACCGCATTTAGATGGAATTATTTTTTTTTAATGAAAGGTAAAAGAGCAAAAAATTAGTAGCAAAGAGATGTTCATTTACTAGTAGCTTATTGGCCTGGTATTCACTGAAATTAAATTTTTAGGCATGTTTCAGAGACACAAAAGCATTTTTCCTCCTTTTCTGTAGCTTAAGTAGTTTTTGCCTTCATCCTTCACTCTGTTGAGGACAGTTACAAGGTTGGCATTACAACAGTTGCAGGGAAGCACTGTACACAAAGTTAACCATTAAATGCAAACCTTCTCAGGGGAGACTTGTCCATCCTGGAATGTTTTTCTCTTAGTTTGTGCTGAAGAAACAACATGGTGAAACGTCATTCCTTGTTTCCTCATCAAAATTGCAAGCAGGCTCACCACCTTTGTTACCTTTCTGTGTCTGCATGTTAAAGAAATTACTGCTTCGCCAGGTTTCCTTTCTTCAGCAGATCTGAAACCTTTGCCCTCTCTGCAGGAAAGGGGGAAGGCTGACTATGTCAGGTATATTCTATTTAGGGGTTACAAAACGTGTTGTGTAGTCTAGACCTCTGGAAAGACAGAAATATTAAGTGATTACTTAGGTATTTACCTGGTGCCTTTTTGAAAATCTTTGCAATTTACCTTTTAAGGATGTTACTTGCCGCTCTTGCTTCCATTATTTCCAGAGAATGCAAAAATTTCGGAACAATCACTGTCTCTTTTCCTGAACTGTTGGTTTTGAAAACACCACATTTCTTTGTTGTGCCATTGCCTTCATATATTGCTCAGATAAACTTGGATCTCCCTTCTTTGCGTGTTCATTCTAGGAAAATACAAGAAAAAAAAATCTATCTTTCTGATATCAAATTTACATTGAAGAAGTAAATTCAACATTGCAGACATGCAATCAACAAGCACTGATTGAGTTTACTTTTGAAAGAAGAAAAGGTTATTAAATATTTACAGAGAAATTAATTTTTATTTAGTTAGGGAGTGCACAGTGTGGGGTTGGGAAAAGTAAATAACAGATCATGACCCGAAGTCTCAATTTTTACTTAGTTCTTAGGAGATGCTCACCTCAGGTTAGTGTATGTTAGCCTGAAAACAGACAAAATAGTATTACTACTGAAACAGAAGTAAATGAAATATAGAGAAAGCAGAAACTAAATACTTAGTGGTATGACAGTGATTTTAATGTCCTTCAGAAGAGAACATAAGTTTGGGTATGCAGGTTAAGTGGGTTGCTCTGCAAGGGGAGATGAACACAAGAGCGAGGAAGGGGGGAAAAAGGGGTCCTAAAATGTATAATTTTAAGTAGCAGACATTTTGCTTTGAAAGCAAAGACTGCATTTGTCTTTCAGCAAGTGAAAAAAGGCTGTCTGTCTTCAATTCGACAGGTGTTCGTTAATGCAGGTACTGCTGGTGTTTGTGTTTTCTTGTTGCTTTTTGAAGACATGAGGTTAGAAGATCCCTTTTGGAACTCTCTCTCTGAACATCCTGGTTTGCACCAAAAGCTAAAAAATGAAGGTTAACTAAAGAACGTTATTAAAGGATGCTGAGGGAATTACAAACATTTTTAGTGTGTTAATTGCACTTTTCTTTTGGGGAAATATTGTTTATTGCCAGGTCCCCGGTGAACCTTTCAATGAAGATCTGATCAGCATAAACACTGATCCTACTTTGACAGCAGTGGGCCCAGACATGCCACTCTACTATGAATCCTGCTTTGATAGCTGGTTTACCACAGTCACTCAAGACGGTCTGAATGAAATCAAAGCAATTGAAAGGGTTTGATAAATGTGTACTTTAAAAAATATTTTTGTGTGATAATATTAGACAGACAAGGAAGGTGACCTTTGAAAGGGAATTCATGCTTAGCTTAGTGTTTAGATTAAAGGACTGGTTTCTGTTAGAAAGCATCAGAAGAATTAAGTGCTGGTCCTGCTAAAAAGAAAGCAGAAACAATCACCAGTGTCTAATAGATTTTGACGTTGGTAGTGTTCGTAGAATCCTCAAAGGGAGCATTAAAAGCTGTTGAATAATTTGGGACTCGGGAGAAATCCATATAAGAAAATGAAGAGAGAACCCACGGAAGTGCTGGTCTCTATTGTTTGAGTTTTTCAAAGGGAATGAATGTCTTTCAGATAACAAGTTGAAAGAAGCTGATTTGGATTCATGTGCTTCAAAAATTCAAGTGCCATTAAGATCCTGATAGCAACAGAAATATAAAAAAGGGGAGGATATACTATGTATCTGCAACTTTGAAAGCTGTCTCATGAGCATATTGCATAAGGTCTTCACCCCTGTAGGAAGACCAGTGACTTTTGTTGCTTGCTACTGAAGTACTGATTTTGGATGATCGACGAATGAGAGAGTGCCCACAGACAGAAATGACGAGGGACAGGCTTTTCTTTCCTCTGTCTTTCTTTTTTTTCTTTCTCATCTAACGTGCTTGATGAAGGCCAGTTCATTTCGTAGAAAAATAAAGCACGTATTGAATGTTGTTACATGATCATCAAATCACAAACATTAAAAAGTTAGCTTGGTTAGACCTTGGATAAAAGACCTCCGGGGAGCATTAGGAACTTGATAAGGCCGTATGTGACATGCCTGCCTTAAGGCAAATGGTGACTAAGTGTTCCATACTGGTGGCTGTGGACTACTGTAATTTTTAACATTTGTGAATCTTGTAAAAATTCCATTGCAACTTTCTTAAAAGCAAGTATTTAAATTCCAGTGTTCTGCTGGAAGTACAACTGAATGAATTACCCACAACCCTTTATATCCTGGTGGACCATTCATCATTCCTTACTTTAAATCAGTTTTGATGTTCAACAGCTACAACTTAACATCTCAGAGGTGGCTGCACTTCAATGGTGGGTGAGGCTCTTTGCAGTGGTACTTCACTGTGATGTTATGAGATTAATAAGGTGAAGCATGTAGATTCCTTGGATGAAAGAACTCATAGAAGTGGAGAATATTATTAATAATTATCTGAGGACTTATGACTCTGTAACAGTGTTCTAATTTGATTTCTGAGCAAACTGAAACCTGTTTAATGAGCTGCTGTATTGGAAGTGTGCATTTTGTAACATGGAGCAGATGCCAACAGAAGTGGAAATAACGTAGCAGTGACATTTGGAATAACAGTGTTGTACTTCATTGCCTCCATGTCATCAGCATGTTAGTCTCCCTGTTCCTCAGACTAACTCACCAAGGCAGCACTTTCTATGCTGATACTGTGTGTCATGATAGAAACTGAGTATATATGCATGCCTGCAACCAATAGACCAAAACCAAACCCCCTCAATGAAAAAACGCTTCTGCATGCTGAGCAATTGGCTGATGATCTTGCTTCATAAGTTAATACTCAACATTAAACTCCATATTTTCATAAATACTCAGATTTAAAAGAAGTACATTTGTTCCTAATCTACCTAACTCTCTGATATTAGAGGAGACTATAAAATAGGAGGATGTTAAGTAATGCTCGATAACTTTTTCTTTTTATTCCCCAGTAATGCATGCTATTCAGACAAGGTGGCCAAGACTCTGCGCTCAAAATGGCACATGCAGTTCATACTCCTGTCTTCAAGATTCTTGGCAAGGCAGTATAAATCACATAGAAAAAGATTTTTCACAGATTATTCTGAAATGCATAGAAGTGCTTTATTCTGAAAAATTACAGAAAAATCTTTTCAGGCTTCCAAATGTTTCCACTTTCCCTCAGGAAAGCAGTAGGTCATCCTCAGATCTATGTTATTGGCCAAATGAGATTTTTACTGCCTCTAAAATCTCCCTGGCTTCCCTTTTACATCATGGATATTTAATATTTAAAGTGTCAAGTGGTATAACCAGCTAGATACAGCATTGCTTTAGGGATTTAAGAATGGTTTGAAGGTGTATCAGAGTCTCACTCGTGCCATACCTCTATACACAAAAGTAACCAGGCTCTTGATGATGGATATGGGGAATAACATTGCTGTTGCTGATCTTCTGGGGGTGAAATGATCTTAATTATTTGAAGGATAATCAGAATGGCAGTATATTAATCAATTTAAAGAGCCTTGACAATTCAGTCGTGGTGTTCAAAATGCGTCCCGGGAAAAATACACTAGAACGGCTTAGCACACATTGTGTTTTAATAGTAGTAGGTGGGGATATTGTGAAGATATGAGCTTGGATTTCATCTTACGTAATTTTTGATACATCTGCCTTTAGTAATACTGGCTCATCTTCCTGTATCTTGATGCCTGTGTTGTTAAAAACATATGGACTACTTCTGTCTAATATTTTAGGGTTTTGCAGAAGATGTTCAGCTGTGAGGCATTGAAGAATGCATTATCCTACAGAGTAGAGTCCTGTACTGGGACTGAAGTCAGGATCCCTAGCAGCAGCTGCAGCAGGGCTTGCTGTCTGCACGCATGTGAATATATTTCTGCCTGAGAAATCTTGAGCAGAAATGAAGCAGCCCTAGGCTGGAAAAGATGTTGTGTCTTTCTTCAACATCCTGGGGACTGTAAAAGAATGCAACCTTCCCATCTTGAAGAGGGCTTAGTATTAAAGCCTCCCTGCTTCTGGCTGGTGATGCACAGAAAAGGCATGAACTTGTTTTTCCCCAGGGAAATAGAGTTATGTGTGCAGTTCCCACTGATACTTCATGGAGGTGGGATATGGCTTCCTTAGGTCCTTTCTGTAAACAGCATCAAGAAGTACAAGGTGTCAAAGTAGAAGTAGAAGGAAGTCAAAACTCCATAGGCACATCAGCAAGGTAGAAAATGTGTTTCTTTCTCAGCGAGAGGTGCAGAAGCAAAGCATATGTTTGTTCAGAAATAAAGGTATGTTCCAGTGAGGAAGACTACAGTGTTGTGTAGTTCAGATGTGAGCAACTGACATGGCTAGGTTATTGTTTAGCAATCTCTTTTCTCAATCTTTCTTATATTTCACAAGACTTTTAAAATTATTTCATTAGCAGTTGAATATAAGCAGGCAAATTATAGTGTTACTGGAGTTTCAAATTACTAATCATGTGTAACAATACATTTAAAGTACATTTATAACAAGACAAAGATATTAGTTGTCAAACCAGTTGTCTGAAGCCTTGAAATATGGATATTACTTATTTTTCACCATTGATAGTGCTGTATCTCTTACCTGGTTCTCATTGGAGTGATCTGTGTGATCACAAGACTGCCTCTGAGGAATGAAGCATCTCCTTGACAGCTGTTCGGCGGTGTGCTGCGAAGCGCCCACATTCCAGCCCACACACTTTGCTGCAGTACTGAGTTTCAAACTGGGAGGAGTTTAGCTGTCTCCCATTGTAGCACTAAAAAAATGCTGCCGACTAGGTAGCAGAAGGAACAGCCACCTCATACGTCGTTGTAACCAGCTCCCACGTCTGTACAAAACTTGCCGCTTCCCACTCACAATTAGAGGGTGTTAGGTAGCTTTCACTGCTGACCCTTTTTCCCCCAGCCCGAGCAGACCCATCAGCCGGTATGGTTAGGAATGATTGCCAGAGATAAGGTTCCTCATCTGTAGCGCTGCACCTGTGGTATCTTGCTTAGAAACATACACCCATGCAACAGCATTTTTTGTTCACAGTCCCACTTGAAATACTCAGTGGCAGCTCAAGCAAAACTGTGTAAATTAGTCACTGTCACATTTAGGCATTAAAAGTGGAATTAGTAATTTATATTAATCACAAATGTTTCTCCAGGTTTTATTAACAAGCAGATTGGCTGCCAAAATGCTTTCTGGAAGACATTTTTTTCTCCCAACTGCCACAGAGAACAAAACAGTTATTATGGGCATTTAGATAAAGATTAACGGTTTCAGCAATTCATTTGAGGAAAACTGTATTTTACTATACATTCCACTTCAGCGCAGACCATCACTGCTGGCATGATTTGTTGCCTCCTTGATAAAATTATACAGTGGAGACACAAGATGGTGTAATCCATTTTAAGAGCAGAAACAGGTTAATCAACAAAGCAGAATGAGGTTAAAAAACAAACCAGACCCACATTTCTTAATTTTTGGCAAGTCCAAATTTCCAGTAGGAGAAGTGAGATTTCTATCTAGCTGATGTTTTAGCACATTTTGGGTCATTTTGTCTTCACACTTTCTTCTTGCTTTGCCTGCATCATGCCTTTTTTTTTTTCCTCAAGATGGCTTCGTGTGCCCTATTTAGATCTCCAGGAAAAAGTAGTACAGGTGACTACTTCATATTCTGTGCATCTGCAAGTAGTTCTGTGGAGTACTGTAGGAGTGGTCCATGAACTCGGTACAGGGTGTGAAGAAATGACTAGAATGATAAGAAAGAGGTCAAAACGAATATTGCAGGGTTTAACAGCAATGCAGGGCAGGCTGCCAACATGACCTTCACACTTTCACGTGTTTTGGACAGAAAAAATCAATTTCCTAGCATACTACTTTTTGAGCTTATCATGTTCCAAGGAATTAAAGAATAGACATGCTATATTTTGTTCCGTTATGGCTAGCTCCCTTTTTTCTTCCACTTTTCCGTTTTAGGACGGTATAAAATGATGGAAATCAAAACACAAGTGAAAAATCAGCTGTTTGCTACAAAGGAGACAAACAAGGGTTGAAGGAGAAAAAAACTCATTACAGAGAGATTAGAAAATTAATTGATTGGTGGCTCTGACAGTTCCCATTGGATGTCTAAGAATCCTGTGAAAAGAAAGTATGGTCTGAAACATAACACTTCTTCCTATTATTTCTTTCTCTTGCGTAGAGACTCCTCTGAAGCATCATTAGGTTCCAATTATTTTCAGTTAAATATTTCACATGAAAAGGGCATGGTAAAATCAGTAGGGGTACTGTTGTTCCCCTGGGAAACTTACTATGGCTAATACTCAAACAGTAATAGGGAAGGCTTCTGTTCAGCATCAAACTTAAGAGATTTCCACAGGGGTGATTCTGTTTCGTGGAGGTTTTGGAACTCCTGTGACATGGAGTTAATGTGCCCTTTTTTCCCCCTAAATTCATATGGGGCAGCTGATGAATTCAGTGGTGTCTGAGAACTTGATCGCATCCATAGCTTAATATAAGTGTGCATGAAACTTGCAGTGAATCTATTTAGTGCAGGATCTCTTACTACTTTTTACTTAAGGCCAAGTGTTAGCTTAGAGGTACTGTTCTTTCAGAAATGACAAAATATTTGTAACAGTGATTTCTTCTCTACTGACTAACCTTTCTTTCCTATATTTATAATGTATTTGTTTAGCTATGTGTGTATGGATTGTGTGCTCTTATATGTGCATATATATACACACATATATAAAAATAATATGAAAAAGTCACATATTGCTTAAATCTTTGATAAAAAATAATCTTTTTGTGTTAAAGGCTTTAGCTATTCTGATTATAAAAATGCTAATTTTGTCAAACTAAAAATATGCATAATTTTAACTCCACCGAAAGATAAGGTGTTTGTAATATAAAATGCCAGTGAAGTGCCTCCTGGGCATTGTATTATATTTTCACTAGATTATATTTCTTCTCTACGGGCTGAGTTGACCAGTTGTTCTTTCTTGTCCTTGATGTGGTATAACCATGCTATTATCACTACACATTACTTATGCTTTCCAAAATGAAAATGAGGTTAAAGATAAATGCAGCCCTAGTTTAGATCGGGGACTGCTTGCGATACTTCTCAGGGTAGAGGTGTGGCTATCATCTCTCTAACTTTACTTCCCTGCTGTGCTTAGTTCCCCTTTCTTTCTTCCTGGTAACTAATGTGGTGTAATGGATGTGTATTAGAGGAGAAACATTCCTACTGAAATCTCTCCTGTGCAAGAAAATGGCAGAAGGAGCCATTCTCTACAAATATATTCCAGCTTCCGTAAAGAAATATGTCCACTTTTCAGAAAGTTTGCCACCAAAATCCTTGGGATGCAAAATATAAAATGTTCATTTTCACTGGAGCTCTCCAAACTATGTGTCATGCCGCAATATTGCTGCCTTCTTAAGTGAGGGAGAAACTGCCTTTTCCAGTAGTTTTGCACCTGGCACCTAATTCTGGTCAGTGTTTGCTGTGAGGGGTGATTTGAGGGCGCTGTGCACTCTCAGATCCTTGAACCGCTCTCTGCTCGGCCACACCAGCTGCTTGTTCTCATCAGAAACAATAGCATTGCTTCTAACCAAATTAGGGGATAATTTGGAAATCCAATAATCTGTTGTAGATTTTACACAGGCCTAAAAATGTACATTAAGAGTTAACTTGGGAAAAGCCATTACAAAGGACTATGTAGGGAGAATATTTCTTAATATGCCAACTTATCTGAGAAGAGATATTTCTGCCTAGGACTTTTTCTTTTAGTGAACTAGGGAATAATTTGAGTGAAAAATTGTCTTAAGCCAAAAATAAATCTCTTGGGAAACCTGGTGCCACGTCAAAGTTGTATGCAGAGAAGGAAGAGAAAATTTTCAGAACTGTATGCACTATGAGGATGAGGAACATTGTGCTTCAGAAATGTAAATTAAAATTACACTTTTGGTACTTGTGTAAGTACAGCTGGATTTTCACGAGGATGTATGCCGTTCCACAGAGTGCTTGTGGACAGCATATGTTATTCTGTGTGCTAATATATACATGTAAATTGCACTCCACCCTTATACATATGAGGTGAAATTGTAAGCACATGTACATTCTGTAAGGAATGTAAAGCAAAGCAATGAAAGCCACACAAATGAAACAGCAACAGAAAGTCCCACAGAATTGCCCTACCTCTTCAGGAACTGTATTTTTGGCTGGCAAAAGAAGACCCTGAAATGAGAGCTTTTTGGGAGGGGAGGGGGGGAAAAAGACTAAAAGTAGCAGTAAGGTTTTTTTCTGTGCCATTTCACAAAGAAACAGCTTTTTTGTTCATAGACATAAATTTCCCACTGATAGTTTTGCTCCAGATTTGAAAAGTAAATAGAGATTTTTATATGTACATTGAATGCTAAAAATTATTAATTTGATTCACTTTAACTGAACTTCTGAAAAAAAAAATATTCTGACAACTGTGCGTACAGATTACTTGACCATCATGGTCTTTTTTGACTTGACCATCAATGAAAATAACATTGATTTCAGTGCATCTACATTTAAGTGGAGTCTTCATCTAGGCTTTAGGGGACTGATCTGAAATGCACCTAACACACACATTTTCAAAAAAGAAAAAAAATCGCAACAACCTACCTAAACCCAGGGTAGATACAATATCTGTAGTTTATTCTACATGAATTGTACATACGCATCTTCAATCCTGTTCTTCCTTGATCCCAGTCCAAAAGTAGGTAAAATAAATAGATTGCATATTACAGGCCATATGTCAGAAGTGCTTAGCATTCCCAATTAGAGTCATAAATTTTGAAGTACTTAGCTGTCACTTAGGTATCCAAATAGTTGGCCAGATTTCTAAAATGCTTTGCACATGAAACACTGAGTTCATCTGAAAATGTGATCTCTATTGCAGATTGTAAACAGCTTGAAAGCTTGTCAGTATGTTCTTTTGAACGGTATGTTTGTATTTCACCAGGTTTTTGTGTTTGGTTTTTTGGGTTTGTTTTTTTTTTGTTGGTGGTGGTTTTTCTTTTTTAAGTGTGAATACAATATTCTTATCAACTTGAGCCCCATTTCTGCTTTCCCATAATCAAGCACTAAGATAGTCTAGTATTGTTAGCTGTTCCCTCCTTTTAACTCAAAGTGCAACTGTTAGCTTGGAAACACATAATAGAGTCATTGTAACATTGATGTGGATGGAAACTGACTTGAAAGTACAAGGTTTCTTTTACCTTTAACTAGTGTTTTCAACAGGTATCTCTCAAGAGCAAGTTTGTGTCTCTAGACAGCCAGTGCTTTAATCAGACAGAAACACCTAGATGGAGAGACCAGTAACGGAGGGAGCTGGAGCATTGGGCTGTCCTGGCCTTTTGCTCAGGTGGCACCAGAGTCCTGCTATGCTCCTCAGCGCTGGTGGGAGCAGGGCTCATATGAATGTGCTCTACTACTCAACAATGGGATTTCCTGGAGGCCGTTGTCATAAACTGTGTAGCAGAGCCCTGACACTAAGATGATGGGATTTTTTTGTGAGCCCGTAGGTGGATATTGTACCAGCAGTCATGTGTCAGGTGGGAAAATTTTAAAGAAAAATTGTTAACAAACCCCACCTTTGTTGTGAGCCACTAATGACTGAGACCTGTGGATACTGCCATATGAACCTCCAAGCAAGTGCACACAATTTCTGTAATTGGAGCTGATGGAAACTTGTCTTTACAAATGCCATCACCTTCCACTGGAGGTGTCTCCCACATGTCACTGATGAGGCTTGGGCTGAAAAGCAGACCTAATGAAGGAGTTTTCCAGCCCTTGGTGCATCTGTGGCACTTGCTCTCCCTGCTGTGCTGCATAGCGCACCGACCATTTGTTGGCAAGTTCATATTTCACACTGCAGGGAATTGGAATGATTGAACAGACAGGAGAAGAGTTTTATTTGCAGTAGCCTGTGTATCCCTTGACTCTGATTTGGCATAAAACATCTGCTTCATGATCTGTTTCAAGGCCAGTTCCCTTCCGCCAACAAAGGTTACGACTTCAGGCAAGCTGTGCCTTCGTTGGCAGGGGGAGATTTGCCTGAAGACTTGATTTAGTCAGAATCAAAGCATCCTGCCACAGAAATCCTTTTTTCAATTACTTCTGAAAAAGCAGCCAGACGGTAAATGTATTAACATATTAAACAGTGAGTAAAGGAGGGCACTGACTTCTGTTGTATGGGGTTTTGTGAGAAGTTGATATAAACCATATCTGTGTGTATGTGTGCATGTGTGGCTAGGAATAAATATTAGTTATTGTTCTGACAGTAAGAGAAGTGACAGATACTCTACATGTACGTGCTTAACTCTGCTGCAAATGAGCGGAGGCAGTAAGTAAATCTCTTGGTTTCAGCTGCAGTTTATGAGTATTTTCATTTTGCAAAGTTAATTGGTGTAATAATGATGTAGTTTCTGTTAAAGTCTTAGGAAATAGGCCCTACAAGATGCAGTATTTGGAGATAAATTGATGCATTAAATCTTTTTTGTATTTGTGGTGAGGACCTAATTTCAGGGGGTTTTGTCTCCTACCAAAAAAGTCAATTTTTGAAAGACTGGTACAGATTTCTTTGCACAAGTGTCATCTTGATCCACACTTACATATGTACAAATAAAATCCACGTTCTTTCTTGCAATAACATACTTAGAGTCAACCTTTATTAAAGTGAGTAGCATATTACCATCTATGTACTTCACTGCCATTGATGCACAGTCTTTGCAACATATGGCTATTTTTCCTCCTTAGAAAAAATCCTTTCTCTAGCTTACAAAAAAAAAAGTAATTGAATATTTGCATATCTCCAAGGAGCCATTCGGGTTAAACTCTGCATTCATCTTCTGCAGTTCTTAGGCCGCTTTTGGTTTAAGAGTAAGAACTATTGCTTTTATGAAGTGCCTTTTTCTATAAAGTCAAAACCTCACAGCAGTGCACAGAAAGCCAGTGCTATAAAGGAGCTAAGTAGAGTTTTTAATAGAGAGAGCTAGGTTGTAAGTGTTTTTGTTCCTATGGAGCAGATAGATTTGGTTCCATCTGTTCCATATTCATAACAAAGGAGCTCACTTGCAGGAGGACTGACTTCCCGGGAGTAGAATGGTAATGATCTTTTCACCACAGATTGAAAGGATCTGAAAATGGTCACTTCAGCTCAGCAGAAAGCAGCTAGCACTGATAGCGATTCAGACCTGCTGTTTTTCTGCAGCTTTATTTCAAGATGCATGTTTTTTCTGAATAAAACTAAACAAAACCATAAACCTTGATCTCCT
>RSEF01000031.1:45567002-45640516 GCA_003993805.1 Himantopus leucocephalus | reverse complement strand
CAGGACTTGGGAAGTGATCATCCCCCTGTACTCAGCACTGGTGCGGCCCCACCTTAAATGCTGTGTTCAGTTTTGGACCTCTCGCTACAAGAAAGACATTGAGGTGCTGGAGTGCGTCCAGAGGAGGGCAACAAATCTGGTGAGGGGGTCTAGAGAACAAGTCTTATGAGGAGCAGCTGAGGGAAGTGGGGTTGTTTAGTCTGAAGAAAAGGAGGCTGAGGAGGTTGTATCGAGGTGGGGGTCGGTCTCTTCTCCCAAGTAAGAAGCGATAGGACAAGAGGAAATGGCCTAAAGTTATGCCAGGGGAGGTTTAGATTAGATACTAGAAAAATTCCTTCACAGAAAGGGTTATCAAGCATTGAAACAGGCTGCCCAGGGAAGTGTCGGAATTGCCATCCATGGAGGTATTTAAAAGATGGGTAGATGTAGTGCTTAGAGACATAGTTTAGTAGTGGTGTTGGCATTGTTACGTTGATGGCTGGATGATCTTAAAGGTCCTTTCCAACCTAGAGAATTCTATGATTCTATGACCTGTTGAAGAAGGTCCAGGGGAGGGCCACGAAGATGATCAGAGGGCTGGAACACCTCTCCTGTGAAGACAGGCTGAGAGAGTTGGGGTTGTTCAGCCTGGAGAAGACTCTGGGGAGACATTATAGCGGCCTTCCAGTATCTGAAGGGGCCTCCAAGAAAGCTGAAGAGGGACTTTTTACAAGGGCATGTAGTGACAGGATGAGGGGTAGTGGCTTCAAACTGGAAGTGCATAGATTTAGATTAGATATGAGGAAGACATTTTTTACAATGAGGGTGGTGAGACACTGGAACAAGTTGCCCAGGAAAGTTGTGGAGGCCCCATCCCTGAAGGTGTACAAGGCCAGGTTGGATGGGGCTTTGAGTAACCTGGTGTAGTGGGAGGTGTCCCATCCCATGGCAGGGATGTTGGAACCAGATGATCTTTAAGGTCCTTCCAACCTAAACCATTCTATGATTTTATGATTACATGTGAATATCAGTAAATAGGATGGTGAGACGCTTCTTGTATGTGGCATCCCAGTAACTTGCTCTTAGGTTAAAACTGGGCCTCAGATAGTTGCCAGCTAGACTGCTGCCCGTCTCAGGAAAGGAGATACTCAACAGCTTCTGTGACATGGTAGCAGGTACTGATAAGAACTTACTTTTGAAATTTTAGTATCTTTTCTTTTTTGTACATATACTTTGTAATTAGCGTGCTTTGTAGGTTGATTCAGCCATATGTTGATGACTCCTTTAAGTGGTCTTTGGGATTTAACATAGTAAATCCAGATGCAAAACTGTTGGGGAAAAAAAGCCACATTGTTTGCTGTGTATGTTACTTTCTGTTCTCCATCTGTGGCTTCGTGCACTCATTGAATAGCTGCTAAGCCTTATCAGGATGAGGAAGGACCTAACCTGTTATTTTTATCTAATATATTAATAATGTACCATGTGTTTTCTAGCAGAGAACTGCTTAGGAGTGGGATGAAGGGAGCTGGATTTTTTTTTTTCAATATTTAAATATAGCTAGCAAATACTGAAATATTTATGGTTTGGCTCTAGATGAGGAGAGAATAATTTTCTTTACTCTCTTTCCTTTCCTTACAGGGTATGAAAATGGTAGCCAGAAGTGTTTCAGAGAAGAGAAATTTTCTCATCTAATTTATCTTTATGGGCCATTTTTGGATCCAGCTTGGATCTAGGCCTGCGCGCAGTAGCTCATTGCATGGTTCTTTTTTCTAGTACAACTAATGGAGATGGAATTTTCCTCTCAAGAATACAGAGATCATGACTTGAATTTCTTCTGAATCGTGGCATTTCCTATTAAAAAAAAAAAAGTAATAAGGAGACCAAATCTGTTATTTTTAAAAACATTGAGGTGTTTTCATACATCTTGTGATTTCAGAGGGATTTTAGTGTGCCCTTCATTCTAAGCCCAAGTCTTTGTGTAATCATGAAGTCTAAAACCTGTTCTTTAAAAGAGAGACCCAGGACATTGTCATGAAGTTGCTGGTAAAGGTGAGGTAAGGCAGGGGAAGAGTGAAGTATCATAGGAACTGTAATGAAATACAGGAACTAGCGCCACTGCAGAGTTCCTCTTCTGTTTTTCATTGTAATTCTTCCTGACACAAACTAAACCAGTCAGACCTTTTCTGTTCTAATATAATTCATGGAAAAAAGAGGATATAACCTCTTCTGCTTCTTATAAGGGGTCTTTTTTCCAAAGGTTTCTTTTTGTTGTGCAGCAAGGTTTCAATTGCCTTTGTTTTCCTTGGGAATTTCAGCTTTAGAAATGGAAAGTGTTGCTTGGGACAGGTTCCATTAGCATCAGAGGCTTCCTGCTCTCAGAACTGGCCTCTATTTTACAGCTAATATCACCTTTAAAACAGGCAAATAGAAAAGCCTTATACCAAAGCCCTAGGGGCTAACCTGGTTTTGTGCAGAAAGGAGAAAGAAATTTCTCTTTGTACCACCTAGAAAGGACATCTTTTCTTATACTGTAGCTAATTTCAGTGGAATGTAGCAACAACAGCAATAGTTTACCTGGGAAGCAACTTTCAACACATCCCAGCTGACAAAGAGCAGTTCTCTTTCTCCTTTTCAGAGTTCAGCAATGTTGCTCTTTTGCAAGCAGGCAGGAGAAGGTTAGGGAGTTTGCCAGACTCTCCTGCACTGGAAACCCACCTTTCCTGGAAAGTAAAATACCTTAAAATCACTGAACTTTCTTCTGCTAACGCTTTGCTCTTTCCTACGCGTAGGTCCTGAAGTCAAGACTTGAATTTTTCCAGTTGTAGTCAGTTTGATAGGAGATTTTTGGTTCAAACTGATCACAGAATTTTTCATGTAAGCCTCAGCTTTTGTTAGGTCCTAGCTGCAGTATTACTTCTGCTCCAGAAAAAGCATATTTAGCATTTATTCTTAGTAAATGTTAATATGTGCTGTTTATCCTTTCTACTGTGTTACTTTGGTCATTTGGTGTTTCTTTGTAGCTGTTAGTCAAATGCTGTCAACGATGTCACCCTGACTTGGAGTTTTGTCCTCTTCAGCAAGGTTTTGCCATTAAAGCTACTTTCATGTAGAAGAATAGGACTTAAAAATTCAACTTGAGTTCAGCTTTGAGGCATTAACTTACAAAAAACACCCCAGATTTAATGAGGACTTTTGGCTTTCTGTAGTAGAGAGCAAGTTCAGAGAAAAAATATCTGGAGCTTGTTGCTGAAAGAGGGGGAAAAAAAAATCCCAGCTGTTGCCATCATATCTTGGACATCTTAATTCAACAGGTAGGGTTTTCTTCGGGTACTGGTGAAGACAGAGAAGAGAACAGAATACTGACAAACTTAATGCAATGTGTGTGAGAGGAAGACAGATGATATGAGCCAACCTGACTCTTCCCTGTGGGTGATACAGGTCTTAAGGCAAAAACTGCAACTGGTCTGTGTTTTTTATTTTAAAATGAAAAGGAGAAGGGAGAGGGAGGGAGAAGAAGAAAGGAAGAAAAAGAACCCAACTGATTGCAGTCATCCGGCTTGGCAAATAGTTCTTAATTTCTCAGGAAGGCCAAAGAGTTTGCAACATATCCCTTCATCACCTTGGTCTTGGTTGTTGAGGCAGATGTGAGAGCAGAACAATATGTCACTTGATTTTTTTTTTTACTCATTATTATTCCTTCTGAAGGAGTAAAACACTAATTAAAGTTGAATCTTTCTGGGTTTACTGCAAACATTGACAGTACGTAATTTACCTGGAAAGGAAAAAAGCACTTTTTCATACTTACCACTGAAATTGCATCAGTTTCTGTGATGACGATTTAAATACAACTGCTATGGTTGCAACAGGACTGCAGTTCATGATATAGTCTATAGTTGCAAACACATGGGAGGACTGGTGGAAAAAGACTTAAGCAGGGAATGGATTGTAACGTTTTCTTCCAAAGAACATGGCCAGTCACTAGCTGTTGTTTGCTCTTTAAGTATGTGCAAATATTATGTACACATATAAACTTTATATGTACAAAGCATTAATTTTCTGTTTTTCCAGATAGAATATTATTAGCTCCTAGCTATCCTAGCTAGTCAATGGTATCCTAGTTAGTCACTGACTAACAAAGTATGCTAATAAACATCAGTGAGCAAAATGTGCTTATTTTATGGACATAAACAGCAGCATGTAAGCATCAAAGCTAAAAATTGCCTATTAAAAAATGTGTCTCGTGATCCACTTCTGAGATAGTTTCTGAGCAGGAAAAATCCATTAGTTCTAAAATTACTGCAGGGACTCTATTTTGGCTAAGGTTGGAAATACTATTTCCACCTTTATGCTAGTAATGTGGTAATGACTATAGAATTCTTATCTTTCAAGAAATCTACAACTGCCTGTTTAGTCTGAGCAAAGCATTTAGCCAGTTGCGTATATTCAGTGAGGGCCACAGAAAGGACACGATTTCCTGAGTATAACCACAGAGTGCAAATATTGTACCCTAAATAACACACCAGTTACTGTAAATGTCAGTAGAGGGAGTTTTTCTGACTTTGATTTAGTAAGAGCCTATAGCAAAGCCAGCTGTTAACACTTCTTAAGTGCTTGTCATTGTGAAGGGGAAAGCATCATTTCTACACACTTTTGTCTTTTGATTAAAAGAGGGAAACAATTTTTCAAGCACTTCCCAACAGGTGCAGAACCACAGCATTAGCTGTATTGGACTCTTTACTTTGCTTCTTTTTTGTGTTTGTACTAAATTTACTAGTTCCTCTTGGTAAGTTCTTCTAGGAAGAAGCTGACACCTGCCTTGAAGACACATCATCAAAGACTAAGGGAATTTATTTAAAGTTAGTTGAGGAGCCCTTCAAGTGTGAGCTTAGCATGAAGACAGAGAGTGTGCATTCATATGTTTGTGTATAAATCAGTATAGTTATTTGTCACAAACAGGTACAGAATTAATAAAAATGGATGAGACAGTTGATGACCAGAACAGACTAACATCTTGCCAGCCCAATCATCTTTTGTAAATCAAGACAGCTTCCAATAATTGCCATTTTCTGCAAAAGGCAACTTGTTCTGCCCTAATGCATAGCTTTTTGAATGATGGGGGAGACTACACAGTGGAACAAAAATTACTTTGCAGTGCTTCAGGCACAGCTACAGCTACAGCTTTTCAGGGTTTTTTACAAGGGTGAAAGAAATGTGTATGCGAACGGTCTTTTGCAAGTGAAAATCTGCATGCCCAAGTCAAGTTGCTTGGTAGCCAGTGTGCAAGTTGAACAGCAGGCCAACATACAATTTCAAGATTGCAGACACTGATGGAAGTTACCAGTGTGTTCAGATTGGCAGACAATACAGCAGGGAGTCCGGTCTGTGGTGACAGGCAGGTGTGTTTCCCTATGATCACGTATTTTGAGGCAAGCACAGTTCTAGAAAGGAGGTTTTCACAGCAGCACTTGTCCCTGGGAAATAAGTAGGTGCTGACACTGGCCTTATGTGTATGATCTTTTGCATTAGTGCTAGACATGTTGTTTCCACTTACTCTTTTTCTCATAATACTGTAAGTACTCTTAAAATGAAATACTTTGGATAGGAAATGATGAGGGAGGACAGAAAGAAGGAACAAGCTGGTTTTGGTTTGTTAGTTATATAACATGGGGAAATCATGTTTTGACTGAAGCAAGCCAAGTATTTTCTCAACAAAGGTAGATGTGTTGGAGCATATGGAGGCTGACTTTGCTGTAAGATTTAATGCTACGTATTTCTACTTTTGTGGGAATATATACATAGTTCTGTTTCTAGCATTGTCACCTTCAGTGTTTTTTCATCTCTCTTGGGGTTTCTGAAGCCTGTGGCCTAGTGTTTCAAGACTACTTTTTCTCTAAGTGATCTTAATTATTCTGAAGTGTAATTTTTCAGAGTAGACACCTGCATTACAGCAGAAACCATGTTAAACAACCTCTTGAGCAAAAGGTGTGGAAAGGTGAAAGGAGATAATGAAAGACTGAAAATACCATGTGCTTCACTTCTTCCATGTAAAATAATCAAAAAAGGGATTAGAATAAAATCTGCGGTTCTTTCCCTGCTTTTGCATAATCAAGCTACTTCATGCACTTGAAGCCCTTACATGCAGAGGCTGAAATGTGTCCAGCCCTTCAGATGAAGGGAAGATAAAGGATATTTTATTTTAGCAGAAAAGATGATTTGCATTTTCACTGTCTTACTCTTCCACTTGTCTTTCCTTCTTCCCCATTTACAGCTTCTGCGATCCCAGATAATGGAAGGAGATCCTGTCTAAAGCTTAAGGTCTTTGTGCGACCAGCAAGTAAGTTCTTCATATTAAGCTTTTGAGGGTGGCTTTGTAGCGCATGCTTTACTGTGTGGTCTAGTAAACAGCAGTAAATCTTTTTTTTATCGTTAAATCTTGTGTATCTGTTCTGTACAGCAACATTTGTGCTACAATTTTCATTGTATTTTCTTATCATTTTTCATAAGGCTTTGTTTTAATTACATGGCAGTTGCTAACTTGTTGTTTCTTAAACTGTTGTACAAATGGAAGACTATACTGGCATTTGCACAAGTGCCACAGACTTTAAAATATAAATATGCTTAATTATATATAGTAAATAGAGAGAAAAAAGGAGAAAAAAAGGAAAGTGGGGGTTTAAGGGTGTCTCACTAACATATTTGGCTGTTATCTCTATTTTTGTTATAGACAGCTGTATGAAAACTATAGGTGTTCATGATCGTGTTTTCGATGTTAACGACAAAGTAGAAAATTCATTAGAACCAGCAGGTTAGTATGCTTAGAGAATCTCTTTTAACAAATGCGTGTATCCCTCTGGTGCTTCAGTACTTTTTTTCCTCTTCTCTCTGCATGCTTTGCATGGTACAACTGCTCTGCTTTTGCACATTTCTAGCGGTGCTAATATTGCTTATGGTGTATTTTCTGTATCCTTGTTTAATGCAGGGGAGGAAAAATGTTGCTTTATTTGTTTTTTGGGTGATGTGGTTTAATAAAATGCGGTGTGTGCCAGTGTAAAATTTTCACCAGTATTCTGAAGTCACTGGCCCATCCAAGCCAAACACCCAGCATGCTGGCAAAAACCTCTATTCAATAACTGGGCCCAAAGTTTTAGAAATAAAGTCAGTGGGCACACTTCATTTATTTTGTGGTTTGAAAAGACTTTCAGAAGATTAGAACCACTGCTTGTTTAATGCTGGTGCATGACACAGGCATGCAACTGCCAGTGTTTAAGTAAGACATTAGTCCTTTAAAATTATATACATTTGTATTTGTATTTGGTTAGGCAAAGTAGCATTTTTACGTACGTGCACGCACGCACACATGCACACACTGGTATCTATACATTCCTATCGTGTTTTTATTGAAGCAAACTTAAGTTTTGGTGGGCTTTCCTGTCTTTTTTTTTTGCAAAACACTGCCTTAAGAATAAGAATAATGCTTGCTGTGATAAAGCCCTTCATCTGCCCAGGGCAAGGTTACATTAACCTCCACCATCAATCAAGCTGATGAGTCTCTGTGTAGAAAGTGCATGTGTATTGTTTGTATGGCTCAGGTTTATCACAAATAGAAGCACGTTTAATTCTAGGGGTGTGAGTAATCCCACCAACTTCAGTGGGATGACTCATGACATTAGAATTAGGTGGATATGTAGGAAAAGTATCTGAAGTATTTGCAATAGCAGTATTACCTGTTTGTTTTATATATACCTACACAGTGCTCACACATTGTTGTATTCAAGCATCAATAATTAAAATACACAGTTAAATAAACAAATTGTATCAGGAAAAAAAATAGACACATGCCATTTAGTACATACCCTGAAGAACAGATTCCCAAGATCTTTTTTTTTTTTTTCTTGTCTTATGCTACTTGACAGAGACTTCCCCTTTGGTATGAAGCAACATACTATTTTTTTGCTCTTTGTTATTTGCAGTCCCTTTAACTAAAAGTCACTATTTATACAGAATTACAAATAAGGCTTTCACAAGTTTTCCAGTTTGAATGATTTACCTATGGATACACATTAGATTTTATTATTTTTCTTTAAGAGGATTTTCGGAACTCTCCTAAAAATTTTGGTTTTGAGAACTAAAGATGTTCTCTAAGCAAATCTAAGTGTAAGGAGAGTGCATTTACATTAAATACGTTTGTACATTTTTTAACAGCATTCTTCTACAGAAGGCATTAGGATGATCTTTCCCTATCTCTAGGTAACCTGTGAATCTAGAAACTCAGTGCACTTTTTTGCGTTTTTTGATTTGGTGAACATGGGCTATTAATGTGTATTTCTCCTGTTAGTGCTTTGCAAAAGAGATCATCTGAGCAATAAATGCCTGATTTTAGTGAACTTGCTGAACATTCTTTTTCAGCAGTGCTGCTAACTTCCCATTGAACAGCTATACCTAACTAGCACCATCACAAAAGCACATCGTTAGAAAGCAGCCGGCAAACTAGGGAACCAAAATAGTACAAAGAGCATCCTGCAGTCTGAAGTGAAATACTGTTTGTGTTACCAGGAGGAAATAATAGCTTTAATGAGAAGGTTTGGTACCAAAAAGTTCCCACTCCTGACATCAGTGAATATTTGCGTTATTATTTGGACCAGTCACCATTAGATAATCAGTCATTTCCAGATCTGCCAACTACTGTCACACTTTTCTGTTATTAGGCTGTTAGACTTGCCGCTGCCTTGGTGGACCTTGTTGCATGTGATCTGTGTTGTGTACTAATTTACCTGCCTCTGATGTGCATCTTCTGCTCCTGTGCTCGCCCCTAGCCTGCCACTGTCTTCTTCCACAGTAGACACAAGAGCTGGGAGGCGGGAGGATCATGTTCAGCAGATTACTTACTATCACGTTTCTATTAAAAATCAGCATTTATGTGATTTTTGAACCCTTGTAATTTTACTGGTTTTGTTCATGAATTTGTAGAAAACTGGTCTACAGAGATCACACTTCTTTCAGAAGTGATGAAAGTAATTGGCCCTATTCCTGTCCTCCCCTTCTCTTCCTCCTTAATAATAAAAACAAAAAAGTCCCTAAACAAAAAATGCAGCTGTGCATATCTGGAAAAATTATACCTGAAGCACACAATGTAAAGCTATGTGATCTGGAAAATTCATGGCTATCAAAATAATTTTTTCTAATTACTGCTGGCATTCCCAGTCTTTAGCAGTGACCTTCCAGATTTTATTCAGGAATTTTGTCCTCTTCATCGCTTGCCTTCAGTGTTTAAAATAAAGGAAAGCCCTTTCGCAAGCATTAAAGATTGTGCAGTGTTATAACTGTGCACCTTCAAGGAAAATCATATTTGTAAAATGATTGTGAGAACCACAGATGAATCATGCGCTCTAATATACGAGTGCAGACACCTTGGGACTGCATTGACAGAAAACCCAGATGGTTTCTTGAAAGGAACCCCTTAATGTTACATGAAAATTAATTCTTCTGTGAAGAATGGCTTCATAAAAATGGCATCATAGAAGATCTCCATATTTTTCATTTAAGAGAAGTAATCTTTTTAGTTTAGGGCTTTTTCACTGAGGATTTTTAGCAGTAGCCAGTATTCCAGTTGCGGCAGTATCTGATAGTCAAAGAGAATGAGGATTTATTACTGCTCTACGCTAGTTCTGCCCTATTGTGTTTTAGTGCTGACTCATGGATGTAATTAGGACAAAACTGTTGACATTCAGTGTTGTGAATTCAGACTTATTTGCAATTCTATTGATGATGCAAGAGATAGAAGGTAAAGCACATCATTCTCCTTTGTAGTTTTAGTTCATCAGCAGTGAGTAAATGTTTCCAAATTGGGAAGACCTGACTCTAAATATATGAAAGGTGGTAGAGGTGACAGTTAGAACAGGAGCATTTTTTCCCTATAACTTCTTAGATTATGATTTAATTGGGAAGCTGCTCTAGTGAAGTACTATCTTCTCATTGCAGTGTCACTAAAGTACAAGAGTGTAATTCAGAAGTGAAATGTGGAACAGCTTTTGGTACTGACAGCTACTGGAACTGGCACTTTTCAGTTAGCCAGCATTCACTGAAATTTTTAGATTCCTTTGGAATAATTTTTAAGGAAAAATATTAGGACCTTGTTCAGGGCTGAAGTGCCTGGGAGGGTCTCCCTGCCATACATGGTGAGGAGCTGTAACGAAAGTCATTCCAGCCAGTCTTTCCCACTGACATCAGTGGGATTTTCATCTGGTGATGCCCCTTTCTTACAAACGTGAACTTATTTGCAGCTGATCAGTGCTTGGTTTTCATACTCTCGCCTCGAGCAGCACCTGTTGATAAGCCTGACACGATTGTAGCATCATTTAGTGCTAGAAAAAAACGGGATACATTGCTAATCCAGTTTACTGTGCATCTTGCTGTGGAACCAAACTGGGGCTGAAGATCCTATTAACCTAAATTATGCTAAGTGCTCTACCTGCATTTGTGCTAGGTGTCAAGGGTATGAAGGGGAGGGAGCTTGTTCCTGGCTAAAGCTAAGTAAGGTGAAAGGCTCCATGCCAATGTGGCATGGTGATCCCAGTGTCCTGACTGCCGCTTCCCTTAGTGCCTTTAATTGGAATTGCACAGCTCTCACCCAGTGTAATCCTGGCAGTGCAATTTGCTGAGATGGGAGCTACGAGACAGATACATCACAGATATGTCGACATCTCTCATAAAATGGGGGAGCTTATTACACTAAGTAGGGAGATACTATTAATTTTGCTGAAAACTTAGGCACTCTAAAATAACTTATGAATACATTTTGAGGCCACTTCACACTTCCTGAAAAGGTTTAGCTTATTTCATTCATTTAGTACTAAGAAAATTCAAAACCAGAGATGACTTTTTATGGCAAGCCTCAGACAGATTACTTTTAAAATAGCCAAATTAGATAGACATGGATATGGAGGGCTGTGCAGAGAAAAATACCACACCTATAACAACACTGAAGTTGAATTTGACTTTACCTACCTTTTTTTATGTTGCAAGCTGTGGCTTTAAGGCTGATCTTTAGTTTACAAAAACTAAACAGAGCTTTATTCAGTATCGTAAATTTATTGTTTGCTACTGTGTTCTCTTCTGCCACTAATGTATAAGCATGTTTTCCCAGCTCAGCTGGTTCTTTTTTTCATTAGTTTTAGCAGCCATATATGTAAATCTATTTTGTATACCATGAAAGTTAGTCTGTTACCTATGAGGTTTTCCAGATGGAGTGTATATTCTATAAAATTGGAGATTGTCATGTGTTAGCCTTTAAAATTCTGTTTCAAGAAAGGAAAATAGGTGTTATATCCCCTGCACATCCCCAGATGCAGTGTACTTCAGTGGGAGTTTTATGCGTGGAATATATGCTTGGGCTTATAGGCTGTCGTTTCAAATCCAGAAGCCAAAATCTGTAACTCAGTAAGGGGATTAACTGCAAAATTAATTCTGAGCACGTACAACTCCTCTTCAAGCCCTTTTGGAAATCAGGTGTTTTTATTTAGCTGCCTCCCTATTGACATTGCTATCTAATGAGCCATCCAAAGCTAGAGCTACAGTGTTTTATTAGAAGAGGAATCTTTCATTCCTCAATCTGCTGAAATCAGACTTACTTTCTGCTCCTCTGGTCTTCAGTGGGAGTTTTGCCAGTAAGAAATGCAGGACTTGGCCCCAAGTTGGTTACATAATGAGGTATTACACGCTTGTGAAAGTCAATGACAGCACAAGGTTCATTGCCCTATTTCATAAAGGCACTGAAATCTACTTACAGTTGTCGGCTCAGTGAGAGTTTATTAAGGATGCAAAATCTCATTGGAATGTATGCTTTCTGTTTGAACAGATGATACCGTACATGAGTCAGCCGAGCCATCCCGTGGTGAGAACGCGGCACAGACACCAAGGATACCCAGCCGGCTTTTGGCAACTCTATTGTTCCTCCTGGCAATGCTTTTGATATTATAGCACAGTATGCTCCGGCAACCTGTCGCAGAAAATATCAGGGTCTTGGAACATCAAAGATCCACCTAACTGCTCATCCCAGGAAAGGGACTTTATTGTTTTTGCAGATGTCAAATTGTTATTTTTCCCTTTTCCTTTTTCTTCTCCCTTTTAGCCTGAACTCAGCAAAACTTTGAAGGGGATAACTAGCTTCAGCACCCATCCCTACCTACCCTGTGACTTTCTTAACCCCTCCATATAAATAAAAGGACTCCAAATGAAAATGCCAAACTATAATAGTGACACTAGTGATTCTTATTTTCCTCTGCATTCTCCTTTAAGAAGTCACCTCTGTTAGCTCACTGTGTCATCCGTATGTGGACAAGGAAGAACAGTGGCAGATGCAGTCAGTGAAGGATAAAGAAAGTGAGTGAAAGCCTGGGAGAGTTTTTTTCTCTGATACAATATTTATGCCTTCTCGTTCAGCACTGTAAGATGATCATGCAAGGCATTGTGTCACCATGTCAGGACTGGAGGGGAAATATTAAGAATAGATATAATATAACACCATTTCCTCCAGGAGTTTCTAAATGAACAGGCATCTGAAAAGGAAAGACGATGTTTCTTATAGGACTGTCTTGAAACATCTTTGACAGTAAAATTTGTGCTCACAAGTAGAAATGCTGTCTTTGGTGAGAGGAAGAAGTTAGTATTTAGGAATGTTAGCACACAGCAGGCAAGGTCAGATTTAGGAAAATTCACTGGGGGTGTGAGTGCCTCTGTTATTTCGTTTTAAGGGGATAATGCACACCGGATTATTTTATTTTAAAACAAATCACCGTGGTGCTACAATTTTTTTCTTGAAATGCAGAGGCACTTTTGAGAATAAAGTGACCTTCCCCAGCACTGACTTAGTAGCTGATAGCCTTGGATGCTGCTCTGGGTGTCAACACATGCAAAGAGAGGGAGGACATCAGTGGCCAGAGAAAACATGTTTGGGCCACAGGATCTCCAGTGTGCTCTTGATTTGTCTCTCCTGCAAGTTCCTCAATCATGGGAATAAATCACATGTAGAAGAAGCCAGGACAGTCTAGTAGCATTGTTTGGTGGGGGGAAAGAAAAGAAGTGTGGAATACGAATTCAAGTGTTGATTTTTTGTCTTTTCCCCTTCCAGCACAGTTTGAAGAGTAGAGGAAACGTGTTTATCAGCTGGAGATAAACTAGATGGGCTCCCAAAGACTTAACAAAATATTTTTTTAAAAATCCACTAGAATAGAAAATACATTATTTAGATATACTTTATGCTGAGAGTGAGTATATATGCTTGTCCTATTTAAACATGTGAGAAGTGGTAACCCTTGATGCAATTAGGAAATGGGACTGTCTTGTTTGATGGAATTAGGAGTGACCCTGTTTAAGGACTCTGAGCCTTGGCTAACTTAGAACTTTAAAAAGTCATTTGCCAGGAAGTGCAAGCCTTGGGGTATTTTTTGGCTAGGCTGCCATGAGATTCGGACTGCTAAGTACAATCAGGGAAATATCAGACCAAGACTGAAACAGAGCTTTTCTAACAAAACCTGTGATAATTATGTTTAAATGTGAAACAAAACGTGGATCACATTCAAGCAAAACAAGGGTTTTCTACATTAATCCTGAAGAAAACGTCTGCCGTAACAAAATGGAGTGGTACCATTAACGGACAGGACTTCACAGGCTTTTTTTTTTCCTGAAGAAAAGCTTTCCAGAAGCTGAAGCAGCCCACTATTCAAAAAAGGAGGAAAGGGGGAAATAATTTTAAGATGTAAAGGGAGGTTTGTGCATGCTAAACTATGATCTGGGCTTGCCTGATATTGTACAATATGGTCATTAATGCAAGGCCTGTGCTTGCAGGAGGAATGTAGGAGATTTCCTCTAGTGTGAAGTGCACACAATAAAGATACGCAGTCTAAACAGTGAGGGAAGTCATCATCTCATTACAGGCTGTATCTGGTACTTTTTTTCTCTATAATGTGGATGTGCTTGGTACACACACTAATACTTCCTGGTGGTAGGAATTAAAAAGCTTTGGATGAGGTGAGCTTAATCAAAGTGCACCTTATCAAACGGGTTATTAACCAGAGTACAGATAATATTGCATGATAGGCAACCATATTAAAATGATTCATAGCAATTGCAAGCAGTCATACCAGTAGCACCAATTTAATGTAGAAACGGTGACTTCATTTTTAATCCTTTGTCTCGGAATGGTGTTGGGAGTTCAAGACGTACGTTTATCCACGGCAAAGGATTTTCACTAGTGTTACTCCTGGTGAAATTCACCTGTTCGTTTTATCACAGAGTAGATGAGGAACAACACAAGTGATGCAGCTGCAAGGCAGATCCCTGCGCTGCCTGGCATGGCACGGCTGGGAGCCTGCCAGACACTGTCAGTTCGATGCTTGATGGCATCAGGCAATCGCAGTCCCACTAAGTACATAAGTGCTGATGGGCTTTGTGTTGTGTTGCAAATCTCTGGACGCTTTAAATGCAGACGTTGGTGCCAATCGAGGCGATCTCTGCTCCCTTCCCCTTTATCTGCCCCAACTCAGGTCTGAGGGACTGATTCTCCCTCAGCCTAGGTGGTTTACTCACCCCCATGACCTGCACTCCTGGCTGCCAAGGGTATTGCAATGTGAAGCAGGGAAAATAGGGATCAGTCAGTTTAGTGGATACTGTGTATCCTTTAATAGACAAGGTAACATTTCGTGTTAGTTTAGAATATTGTTTTGTACTGTACTTACTTGGATGGCGAAGGAAAGACAAGTAAAACTTAAAGCTATGTTCTTTAAATTCTGTATTATTAGCAACCTCTGTTGTATATAGTGTTTGATAATAAAGTATTAATTTGATTCTTATGTCTTTTGTAAGTGAGAACAATAGACTTTCAGGATATTAAAATCATGCGTTGATTACAAGACAGAGCTTTGAAGCATCAAGTGTGGTCATGGCTGAGAACTGAGAGACAAGTGGCCATGACACTGCAGCATACAGGACTCATCTTTGAAAATCGTTCATCTATTGCAAGATTTCACAATGTCAAGACCTGGAACAACATGACTTTTGATGATCAATGTTTTGTCCTCAGTGTTTAAAGGTCTGATGTTGGAGCCCTGTGGTTTCTGTGTTAGTTTTTGTTCTTTTGTATCATGTTTGTTTCTAAAAAGGCTTTGGGGATATAACAACTTTTCTGTTATTTTGTTTGGTTGTTTCTTTTTTTTTTTCTTTATTTTTTTTCTTCCTTCTTTCCTTATGGTTTTGTTTCCATGAATAGTTTTTTCCAGAAAGGATCTTGCCAGTGTCATGTGCGATATATGTATGTACTTGGTTCCAAAAAAACTAGAAAGAAATTTGGGAGGTACTGAGAGTAGATGAGTAGATTGTTTCCTTTCCTATATAATTGTGGAAGGAAAATGGTTGTATTTGTACCTGTTGATTCCCACCCCTAACCCTCAAAACTGAACTTAGTCCATTGCCTTGTGAGAGCAATTGTTCAGTCACTTTCTGAGGCTTAGAGTGTTAACTCTTCCCCTCCTTTCATTACACTTGGATTTTGTAATCACCAGTTTTAATGTACAACCCTCCACACTTCTCTTCCCTCTTCCTGCCCTTCCTCCTCTCCCACCCTCCTCCTTTTTTAATTTGGAGCTCTGAATGGGCAGATCTGTTTCTGGTCTGGCATCACTGAGTTTTTCCCATGCATTCGCCCTCGAGCTTCTCGGATGTGAGACAAATCTCCCTACAATAGGCTTGCTGCCATTGTCTGTACAGTTTAATAGATGCTGGCATGTTGGAGGTTACCCATGAGTCTGCGAAATCCGCTTTCCATGCTTTCTCCTGACACCCCATTGAAGACACTCATTGTGTATGCATCTGGGTATGAAAGTCCAGCTCAGTGTGGTCCTGTGCTTGTACTGCCCTGCTTTGCAGTTTCTTTGCACTTATTCATTGAGTGCTGTTTTTGAAATGCTTACATTATATGAACTTAAAAGAAAATGTTAAAAAAAAAAACAACAAAAACCACCCAAAATCCCCACCCTATAAGATCTGTATTTGTATATACACGTGTCCGTACAATTATACTTAAATAAAATTAAAGATTTTCATCATTTTAATTGGTTCTCTTAGGCTACATTTTTGTTCAATGAATTACGTCTTTATTTGGGGGGTTTTTTGTACCTACCTTACATATTTGCGGGCAATGGAAAACAATGAAGAGTATGAGAGGGAAAGTGTGAAGAATGCAGTGGGCACAGCGACTGACTATCTAGAGCTGTAACTACCAACATTCTGGCTTCTCTAAAGCCTGGCTGCTCTGCTCTTCACCTTTTTTTTTTATGTGTTCATAGCTCTTCCAAATACTTAGGAGAGTAAGGAGCTATGTCAACAAAGTGTGGGAGCATTACATGGTTTCCATCGTCGCTTTTGACCTACTCTGGGCCTCCAAACAGTATTCCTCACTCCCCTGGGCAACAGGTGGTTGTATGGTGTAACTCTTGGTTCTTGAGAAATAGAGCCAGCCCCAGAGGTGTGCAAACCAGGCAGGTGCACACTGTGACCCTCTACCCAGGACGCCCCTCAGACTGACAAAGAGATGGATGCAGTTGGAAGTGGCTTTGAAATCTCAGCCGTGTTTTTCTTTACAAAAGGGAGGAAAAGGGCTGTGAGCAGTGGGAGCCACATGGATGGGAGAATTTGAGCAAGGGTGCCTCCTGAAGGCAAGAGGAAGAATGAGGAAGCAAGCAGCTGCCCGGCTGTTTCTCCTCCTCCTTCCTTCCACCCCTGCCCCCAGAGGCTGATGTGGTGCCTCTAAAGATGCACAGGACTGGATTGGGGTTGACTTGTGTATAGGTCTGAAATGGTTGTCTTTGGCAGTGCCCGCTCACTAATCGTATGATAGGTTTAACCTGAGAATTTAGGTCATAGAAGGTGGGGGGCACACACTGAAACCTATAATACATGCACTGTGCATTCAAAACTCAGCTGTAATTACACCATGTTAGCATTAAACTCACTGAAAGCTTTTTATTACATTTAATTAGTTGACAGGGCAGCAAGTACTAATTATAACTTACTCTAACCTTCTTTACAAATGAGAAGTGACAGCTTGGTGAGAGGAGAAGTGTGTGTGAATATTTGATACAAAGAATTGATGCACCGGACCTTTTTCCTCTGGAGCTGTGATGTTACAACCAGGGCAGGGTTATAAGTGACACATGTTCAGTATGTCTTAACATAATAGGCATGTCCAGAAAATATCCTGCAGTCTGACACACTTAATAGCCTTTGCTCAGAAGACACTTTGCTTTTGCTGAGAATGGTATTTGATTTCATTTTTCTGCATTATTGTGCACAATGGGCCTTTGTGCTCCCTCATCTTTCCTTCTGCAGAATAATTCTGCTCACAGAATACCTCTGAGGGCATTCTTAGGAATATTCAGGCATGCATCATACCACTATGATATGGTTGTGTGCCAAAGTGGTTTTATTCATTCAAAACAAAGCTTTGATTTATATAGGTTAGAGATGTGGTAACCAACTGGGACAGTTAAATTTTTTACAGGCTTTAACAGCACAGGATTGAAAAGTGTCTCTTTCCTTATAACTCTTATTTTTGTTAGCATTTGCCCCTACTAGGAAGTTTAGTTTAAAACATGATTTAACTTCGTATTACAGGTGTATGCCTAAGAGTGCAGATCAAGACTCAGTCTTTGCTGTAAAGGCACTGTACAGACAGCTCTTGTACAAGACAGCCATTTATACTTGTTTGCTTTCACACCATTTCAATTTGTTGCTACGAATCAAAGCAAGCTGAAGTATCACCAATTTAAAATTTTTGTTAAAATTTTCTCCTAGTCCACATAGAAGGTTTTAAAACAAAGTATTTGTTAGATGCAAAAATATCCTTTAAAGAAAATCCAAAATGGATGTGATAGTGCAAAAATGCTGAAGACCTAAGCAGGTTTTTTGTTGGTTCCCTCGCCCCAGATAAATCTGCTTGCTGACGGATACTGTCAGTCATATTTAATTCGGAAGAATTCAAACCACAAGATAACTCTGGCAGCCACCAACACATCTTGAAACACTCATTTTTCCTATGATGGTTCTTCAAGCAAGTGCTCATGTCATTTGGTTACAGAAGGAGGAATATAGATACAAGCAACTGCAGGGCAGCAAGCTAGATGTCTGCTTGGAGGGAAAGAAGGAGAATGTTCTGTTTTGCCTAGAACTTTATGAAAGCATACACTGCGTTCAAGATCAAGAATATAGAGTGATTTCTAGATGCTTATCCACCTTGTAATGTGTCTCTGAAGTAAAGGAAGGAAGGAAGGTACCTCTTTCTGTATATACAATCTTAAGTGCATTCTTACACACACCTATCTTTCAGTTCTTATGTTCAAAGCATGCTATATCTAGGTACTATTTTGTGGAACACACTTGCCCACTTAGCAATATATATTTTCCAGAACTAATTGTAACATTTAAACACATTTCTTTATCCACAGCAAAACTGCTGTTGGCAAAACAGAAGTCTTTGTCTGGATGGTATTTGTAAAAGTAAAGGTCAAGTAAATCAATATGATACTGTAGGTATGAGCATCCCTCTGTTCCTTCTACTGCTGAGAACCAGTTGTGCCTTTTGTTCTCATGTACTGTAACTTGCAGAATCTTAACGAAAAGTTTAACTAATCACTGACCACCTAGTCCAAGAAGTTTAGGAGGCACTTTTTTTTTCTCTCCTCACTGTCACTTTACCTGTTGCAAAACGAAGGATAAGAAGTCTAGAAACTGAATGCAACAAAAGCAAAGCACCTTGGGGCCTAAAGTTGCAACCCTGATGTGATACTGAAGTTCTGATCCTTTTATACTTGGGTATTGGGAATAAATAGAGTGCTACATATTGCAAATGGCAAGCTGTGGTCCTGCAGTAACTATCCTTGCCTGGGGAGGGGCAGAAGACTCATGCCTTTGGCTGGGTGTGAATGCTTCAGTGGAAACTTGGCATACTGTGCATTACATAGCACTGCGTGTATCCCAATGCTTCTGTTTGCTACAATGGGGATGGAGAAGGGGTGGGGAAGAAAGAGAGAGCTCATTCAGTCACAGACAGCTAAGCGGGAAGTGTACAGCAGCTTTTGAGCCAAGGAAATAGCTACTGGTGTAAAGTCTCCATGAGTAAAAGTCTTGCTTATTTGTTGAAATTCATAAAAAACATGATACAGAAAACTTGCAAGGTACCAGATTATGTTGTCTAGAAGTGGTTCTCTGGTCAAGCACTATGCTTATGAAAGTCAGGGAAAGATTTACCATTCAATCAGGCCAACATTGATCAGTTTTGAAAACCCACTAGCATTTAAAAACGTACACCTGACCTTGCCATTCTAAAAAAGGAAAAACTTGAAATCTTGCACTCTGTAAGGCTCCTCGAGGCTGTATCTGGAGCTGCTGCTTGTGGAGCTGGTAGATCAGAATTTTGAAGAATCAGGGCCCTTGAGAGGTATCCCCTCATTTCTGAGCACTCTGTGTAGCGAATAATTCAATGGTGGCATTTAAACTTGAGTTTGGGAGTAACTTTTTTCTGTTGTTGTTTTATCTTTGCCATCCAAAAGATCCTGAAGCTAAATCAGGAATGCAGGGTACAGATAAACTGACTTTCAGGAGGCAGGATACAGCTACATTTTGATTTAGGACAACTGCAAAGAGAAGGATGGCAGCTCTGCCTTAAAAAGGATTGAACAAGAGTGTGGATCATGCACGATGTTAATGATTAGGCATTAAATGTGAAGCAAAGCCGGATGAACCCATGCAGTGATGCTTATCAGGCTTTGTACATTAGTTTTACAATATCCTGGTTCTTGCACATACTTGCATTACAAAAGGCCTTGTGTTCCCCTTGACACAGAAGCCAAAACAAGTGTGCATATCATCCTTGCTAGTGAATATGTGCCCCTTTTATTGTTGTTTATTTAATTAGTTATTCTGCATTTATTTGCAGGTAAAAAGAAAGGAAAACCCATGCACACTTCCTGTGCTCTGGTCTCATTAACCAGATTTCCTCAAAACTCTTTTACTCCAGAGAAGTTTTGCCAAGTGGCTAAATGAAATGCACACAGTATGAATATTTATGCTGTTTTAATGATGGGATTTTTGCATCCATGAATAATAAAGGTTTTAACAAGAACAGATAACGAGATTGGCACAAAACAGTGAAGTGGTTAATATAGCAACCTCTCCGTGCCGGGGTGGGGGTGGGGGGAGTCCATTGAGAGCAGCAGGCAATGCATGCCTCCCTCCCCTTCCTCTTCCCCTAGCACCAAAATTAGTCTGATGGGACATGCAGATCTGCCAGATAGCTTTGCAGAAAGCAGGTGTTTTATCTATGCTTTGTACTACAGCCACCTCTTACATGCTTCATTTGAGGAAGCTCAAGGTTTTTGACTAAAAAAGGACCTTCAACTTTTGAACACGATGTTTATTTCAGATACTCTCAAGCAGTGTTCGCATTTGAATCTGAAGCTGCCACTTTGCTTTGTCTGTTCAGGAGCAACTGACTGACAAGTGTTTACAAGATACGGAAAGCAGCACGGTTTTCATGAGCTGATGCAGGGAAGGGCAATCCCTGCTCCTCCCTGCTCCAGCTGAACGATGCGGAAGGGAGATCACTTTAGGGTCTCATCTTGGGTGAGTTACAGGGAAGCTGCAAGGTTCTGAAGACAACAGCCCTCTTTGTACTTGTCTATAGCCACAACTAGTAATAGCCTGATCTCTTTAGTGTCAAAGTGAGATGCTGTAAGGTCATGATAATGGCACGCTTGGAGGGAACGCTGAGCATTTTACCCTCTGATGAATTTTAGAGCAAAGGTTTACTACATGTTTACTATACCTAGATATGCTGGACCTGTTGTCAGGCGATGCATGTGTAGATAAGGGAGGTCAAACAAGCAGACAAAGAAACACCCACTTAAAAAACCTGTTTGCTCACCCTTTCTCTCTCAGCCAGCACCTCCCTGTGCTGTCCTGTTGTCAGACTGCTTTGCTGCCATCGTTGCTGCCACTGTCCCAGTAAAAATGCTCAATTCAGGGGTCAGTTTGAATCCTGGGTAACTGCTATCCATTCCATATTTTTTCCACTTGGAGATACCAAAACCCATTTGCCTGAACTTTGTCCTTTGACCAAACCTGTCCTTCAAGGTTGATGTTCAGGGCTGTGCCCTACTGCTCATTGAGAGGTTGCCTGCATCAGTTCACTGCACATCTGATGAAGATCAGGTCTCAAACCGGGGCACTGACAGCAGCCTTGCTCTCAAAGTAGGAGCTAAAAGATGCTTCGGGTAAGAGTTGGACTGGAAAAGCTGCCTAGGGCTAAGCATGGGAGTCTATATGAGTCAGAGACACAGATGATATCACATGCATTTGAGGCAAAATAAAGGAATTTGTTATAGTAAAACTGCTTTTCTTAAAAAGAAAGGAAAGAAAATTTAAAACAAAACAGTGACTTGAAAGAAGTCACAGCTGAGTCATTTTAAAGATTTATTTAATTTGCATAGATGGACAGTCAGGGAAGTAAAAGAAGACTTGATTTTCAGCACAGACTAAAATAAATCAACATACATCTTACGTTACTTTCTTGCCATCTCCATGTGGAAGTTTATTTGGTGTTATATCTAACACTGTCAAAGAGAAGAGAATAAAAATTCTTTCAGATTTTAAACAACTAAACTATTTTTAAACTATTTTTAAAACTTTCATCAAGGGGCAGTAAGCTTACTGTGAAACAGGCAGACCCTTTTCGGTGTGCATTTATACATGACACAGAACCAGTATCAGAGCAAGTTATCCCTGACAGTATTATCTGGATGTCTTGTCACTGTTCTTTTCAACTGTTTGGTCTTTTTGCATCCTTTCAGTGAAAACTTGTCCCAGAAGCCACCACAAAAGCTGTTTACTCTGTTTCAAACATAATTAAAACAAGAAGGATCACAAAGGAGTAAATTAAAGACCACAGCCACTACCCTAGTTTCAGCTCTCTCAGGCAACAGATAACTGTCTTAAATGTGTGGTTTAATACACTGAAGAATAATAAAACTCTTTTCTTTTGAGATGTAATGCAGCTTGCTAGCTGCTTCTGCTTCAGTATGTTACAAGAACTCTGCATTTCCCTCTTCCTCTCCTGAATAAATTGTGAACCCTGAAGAATGAAAAACACACACCTTTGCCATATGAAGCACCTGTTGTATCTGCAGGAGGAGGGACAGACGTCACTCAGGACAAGCCCTTGGAATATATATCCCAGACAGTAAAACTGGGATTGAGGAATTGGAAAACATGATGTTTTCAGAAATGGAAAAATAAAATACACACAGTCTTGCAATGCAGTTTGGGGGGAAAAAAAACAAAGCAAAAGAATGCCCTAATTAGGCACCCTACAAAGAAATTAAAAAAGAAAGCCATTCTTGTGGTAAAGCAGCAGGGCGTGGAGGCTCCCAAGAAGAATCTTCTGAAGGAGGGAGAAAACACACAGTGACTCACTGGGCAAGCAGTTTCCATTTGGAAAAATTAGGCAAGAAATATTAACATGCCAGATTTGGGAGCTGTTTACATCAATACAATACACTGCTTATTGCATATACAGAGTGAGTGATACCAAGCCTGGAAACCATCATGTCTCATCTAACCTCAGAGTATCCACTGTTAGTTGAAAAGGGCAAGTGAGAAACAAGGCAAGTGTTTGAAATCTAGCAATAAACAGGGAGGAACTTTATGAATTGGGCACCTGGTGCTGTGCTGTGATCCCTGGCTTTTAATTTCTGGTCTGCCTCTAACTAAATTAGAAGAGAAGGTAGCATATCTAATAGCAATTCTGTTTGTAGGGCATGCTGGAAAGAACAGAATTTAAGCACTGTATTGTCACACAAAGTGTGTCTTGCAGACAGTCCTTCTAGTCCGGCCACTAACAAATATACCGACATGCTACTGTACTGTATGTATTCAGCTGTGTAATTTGCCTGTTTATTTATTTTCAGGGAATTGTTAACTCCTCCATTAGGAATTAAAATGAAAACCTAGGGAAGAAGTTGAATCTTTTGAAACGCAGTTGTTGAATGGACAGGAAGCAAGAATAGGTGGGAAACTACAGTAAAATTAAGGAAATACATTGGTTCTTCCCTGTGAGCCAGTGTACTGTCTCCCTTTTGCCCAACTCCAGCAGCCAGTCATTTCTTAGTAAATAAACTTGAAAGCATTCCCTTCATTACCTCATACTGTATGATAGGTGGCTAGGAGAGATGCTGTGACAAACTTGTTTGGGCAGAGTGCTAGGTGTGGAAACATATATGTGGTTGAAAAGCCTTTGCACAGGCAAAAACTCATATGATATACTATTTTTAACAGAGGAAGGTGACTATGACTATGACAAACTACATATTCATGGATAAGAGAGCTCCAGGCCCCAAGGAACATTGTAAACACATTGTCAGTCTGTGCCAAGCCTGGCTATTGAACGTAGGTAACAGAGCTCCATTTTCCCCAAAAGTGTTACTGCAATAAGCCATGAGTCCACTGGGGACATGCTGGCAGGGTGAGGACAGAGACAATAGGCACTCGAGGGACTGCTGAGTTTCCAGTTCATCCCAACCTGAGATTTTTCCCCGTCTGGCCCTCCCCACAGAAATAGGGGGACAGGAAAGCCCCCAGACAAACAAGACAAACAAGACAAACATATTTTAGCTTTAAGATCAGAAGCTGGCATTGCTCCCTGGCTGGTTCCCAAAAATTTTTTTAATATACGGGTTTTCTGCTCTCTCCTCTCCCACCACCCAGCCCTATTTCTTTGAAACTCTTTATATATAGTAATTAACTCTGCCTTGGGCAGACTTTTGTGAGGGTGAAGGAAGGATGGAGCTTTTTGTCTGGCGGGTAGATATTCCCCAAATCAGCAAGCTCTCCTGGTAAGACATTTGTTACGTGGGGTAGAGGACAGACACAGCTAGAAAAGGACAGTGACAAGTAGTGTGGTCTCTTTAAATGGCTCCTAGGCACTGTCTTGCCAGTCGAAAGATCTGGGGCGTTTTCTTAACTGGAATTCATTGACCTCTCACTAAATTTGTTTACCCAGTGTGATTTCCATCAGATGGATAGCGACCTTATTTTCTTCTTCAAACCTTTTCTTTAAGTGTTGTTTCAAACTTAATTCTGTGCTGTCACATCACATGCAGCTTTTGCCAGCCCCATCTGCTGAGAAACACAGCTGGGAGGCTAAAACCACTTGTGATGCCTCACGCTGAAGAAACACTCATCTTAAAACAAATCTCTCTAAAATATTCTGCCAAATGACATCTTTGTAAATCTGTCGAATGTCACAGAAAGGAGCAGACACCAGAACCTCTGTGTGCACAAGGAGAAGCAATCACTAGCTACCCACCTGAAGCAAAAAAGAAGTGTTAATCAGAAAAATTCTGTAAGTCGGAGTGCTTTACAGATCTACCCACTCCCATTTTTACGTGGCAATATAAATCCTTTTTCAATGGCTGTTAAAACTAAAAGCTGGGAGTTACAGGAATGGTTCAAAGGGGTAAAAAATGAACCAAGAGTTTGAACAATGCTATATAATTCTTCACTCACTCTGTAGGGAGTCAGATTGGGGTATTTTAAAATTAGCTGTAATTTGCATAGCATATTTTACTGTTATAATTCACTGTCTGTATTCATAACCATGTGATAACAATCTAGGGTTTTCTTTTTATTTTTCCCTTTGGCTGGAGTTTATGATGTGTATGAAAACTGAGTTTAAGTCATGCACTGTTTGTTCCAAAGGCACAAGCCAGATGAGGAGACACTGGGTTGTCGCAAGTTTAGAGCACTGTTTGATATGATAATTCCAGCCTCCAAGAATTAGCCTCACCAACTCTTGTTTTTCGCCTCTTAACTAAACAAAGCAAACCTCTTGGAATGACTGATAGTTTGAAATAGCCAACTATGCTCACACACTCCAGTTCTAAATTAAGGCTGGCCAGAAATCTCTTCAAACAACATGACACTTTTGTTTTTACATATTCATCCAGAAACAAAGAAGGCACTGAATGCCAATGTCCTGCAGAAATAGTAAGCTGCAAGGCCTGAAAATCACTACATGAACACACTGCTGCAACAGAACAAACAGAAGAGAAGGTCATTTCACTGCATTTTATATTTTGGGGGGGATTTAAGCTCGCACAGCACAGAATTGCCACTTAGCAACAGTTTTGAAGCTTACATCAGCAAAGATGGCTGGACAGGAATTGCCAGAACAAAATTCTCAGAGGCCATGTGTGGAGGCTTCGAAGTCCAAAAGCTGTATCGGGGAGACATCTCAGCCTGTCAGGACATGAAGCATAAGCATATGTTGGTGAAACAGATTAAAATAATTTTTGATTGGTTTGATTTGTGTGAAACTTTCACTGTTCCATGTGTTCAGCGTGAGCACAGCTTTTAATACATATTTCAAAAAATACACTCTCCATAGCTTGCTGTTCTTCAACGTTCTTCGGTCTGCCTACAAAACATGTTAAAGGAGAAGCTGTGAAAGTGTTTCTGAGAAGTTTTTGGTATGTCTCTTCTCCATTTTTCTGAGAAGTAAAGTTGAGAAAATTTTAGTGACACAAGTGTGAAGCTGGCAAGTTGATCTGCCCAACGGCAAGAGTACACATCAGGGTTGCTTCCTATGGAGAGAAACATTCAGGAGGCAGCAAGTCTTTCAGACTGTGTCTGATAAACACAGACCTTGGGTCTCTCATCCTCCTTTGTTCACTGTTGCCTTGATCATTCAAGGGACAGACAGTGAATACAAAATAAAAGCAGACAGAACAACGAACTGAAATAAATAGGTAGGACGTACCTATTTTGTCAAGTTTGAATTTCAGTATCTGACCAATTAACACTGATCCCTTGGATATATTTGTGTGGTATGATACTGGGCTCTGTGCCATCTGGCTGACTGGGATAATGGCAACAGCATAGCTGTGCTAGGGTAGCAAAAAACACAATAATCTGAGAGAACTTTCCCAACGTCTTGGGAGCCAAGTGTGTTGGACAGGCTGCTGTGTTAACACAGACATACTAGTGCTTAAAACTGTTCTTTTCACGTTTTTTTCATGACATTGTATTTCTACGAAGACATGCTCTTTGTTCTCCACAGTCCACTGTTCTTAGAATAAGCCAGTTTTGTTCTGGCAGGAAAGCCTTTGGAAACTGGATGAACAAGCTTCCTTGCAGGTCATCATCCTCCTGTGTTAGGTAATCATTTACATGTACTAAGGTATATAAGTTTTTGTGGAAGGAGTCAAGTAAAGGAGGAGACGATAGCTACCTCTAAGTCCTGTCTCAGTACTATTTTCTTAGCTAATGAGGTATGTTGGGAGACACATTAAGTAATCTCTAATATGCAATTCAAATATTGGGCCAATGTCCTTCCTCCCTTCCTGGCTGAAACCCAAACAAATAAAAAAGACACAGCAAAACAAGCTCCAGATCCTTACATACCAAAAGATAATTGGCAAAATGAAAAAAAAAACCAAAATCTGTGCAGCACCCTGCCAAGTCTGAAGAAGCCCAGCTGGGGATTACACAACAGAATACAGTGCAGCAGGCACCAGACCTTTCTAAGAACATGGTGTCTCCTATGATCTCGTTATCTTGTGCAAAACTTACTTGAGATGATATTACTAGATGTGGTGGGTTGACCCTGGCTGAGCACCAGGTGCCCACCAAGCCACTCAATCACTCCCGCTCCTCAACTGGACATGGGGAGACAAATAGGACAAAAGATAGGGTCAAGATAAGGACACGGTGATCACTCATTAATTACCATGACGGGCAAAACAGACTCAACTTGGGGAAATTAATTTGATTTAGCATAATGAGAAATAGAACCAAATCTTAAAACACCTTCCCCCAACCCCTCCCTTCTTCCTGGGCTCAACTTCACTTCCAACTTCTCTGCCTCCTCCCCCCTCAGTGGTGCAGGGGGATGGGGAATGGGGGTTGCAGTCAGTTCATCACACATTGTCTCTGCCACCCCTTCCTCCTCCCACTCTTCCCCTGCTCCAGTGTGGAGTCCCTCCCACGGGAGACAGTCCTCTATGAACTTCTCCAACGTGAGTCCTTCCCACAGGCTGCAGTTCTTCACGAACAGCTCCAGCATGGATCTTCTCGATGGGGTCCAGTCCTTCAGGAATGGACGGCTCTGCTATCAGTCCCCTATGGCATCACAGATCCTGCCAGGAGCCTCCTGCGATGCAGACTCTCCATGGGGTCACAGCCTCCTTTGGGCAGCATGGATGTGCTCTGGCATGGGGTCCTCCACAGGCTGCAGGTAGAAATTTGCACCACTGTGGTCCTCCATAGGCTGCAGGGAGACAGCCTGGCTCACCATGGTCTTCACTGCAGGCTGCAGGGGAATCTCTACTCTGGTGCATGGAGCACCTCCTTCCCCTCCTTCTTCACTGACCTTGGTGTCTGCAGAGTTGTTTCTCTCACATATTCTCAATCTGCTGTTGTGCAGCAATTTTTTCCCCTTCTTAAATATGTTATCCCAGAGGTGCTACCACCCTTGCTGATGGGCTTGGCCTTGGCCAGCAGCAGGTCCTTTTTGGAGTCAGCTCGCATTGGCTCTATGGGACACGGGGGAAGCTTCTAGCAGCTTCTCACAGAAGCCACCCCTGTAGCCCCGCCCTGCCCTGCTACCAAAACCTTGCCATGTAAACCCAATACACCAGCCAACATTGCAAGGGAAGAGTATGGCTGTTTCAGAGCATACTGTGACAGGGTATTGAGAGCTATTTGCTGTCCACAGATTCAGCCTAAAGCTCCTAAAGAATGTGCCTGTCTGACCTTTGGGAATATGAGATTGCTTATGATAAAAATGCCAATTTGAATGTCTAAGGAACATGCTAAGCCAACTGCTGAACACAGCCTAGTTCATCTTCCTTACCTTCCCCTCACATGTAATTGTGTAATTTTTTATTGTGTACATGCTGAACAGTGAATGTATTCTTGTTATGTTCTAAAACCATCACTATGGCACCAACTGCAATATCTTTTATTTGCCATGAAACTCCTTCAGGTTTCTAGTCAATACTGGGCTAAGTGTTAACTCCAAAATTGCAGGTGTAGGGTAGGATTTTTTAAAACTTTGGGGTTGGGTTGAAATCAGCTTGTTATTTTTATTGCTGTAAGGAGTAGGCGTAAGGGAAGGAAAAATACTTTCGTGTTTGACTCTCTGTTTTAAAAGGCTGTGTGTACTTGCCCAATGTCAACTGGTGTAAAAATTCAAAGATAAAAGGTAATTTAAGAGCTACAGACTGGTGTAAATCTATGTGCCAATGGAGTCCCCTCAATTTGCCTTGAAAGATATAGGCAATTCTCCTTTTATTTCCATGTCTTGTGCTTGCATTATAACCCTTAGATAGCTTGTGTGACCTCGGTGTTGAGGGAAGACAGCTATAGGGAATCAAATTCCTCACATATACCAAAAAGACATGAAATTTTTGTTTTATCTCTGAGACATGATCATCCTCAGGGTGACTTATAGCCATTGGTGTATCTGAGGTAACTCAGGATGAAACCCTCCCGCTGCAACTGTGTTCATGGGCTCGTAAAATTCAGTTCAGCTTTTGGGGGTGCATCCCTCTGTGAAATATAGTGCCCGGGGCACTAAGTTGTTAACACTGATCAATCTTGCAGATACTAATTTTGATTTGATCTCATGACCTCTGAACAGCCAAGCAATGGACAACAGGTGACGTTAAGCCAAATGTGACCACTTTGTCATTGTTTTGACAGCAAACATACTGACTGGGTGGGATATTCAGAAATTGGGGGTGGTTGGGAGTAGGAACTTGAGTACAATGTGTCAATTCTGCATTGTTATGTGGGACACACTAAAAGATCTAAGGAGGCCAGGCTTAAAAATAGAATAATAAAATTAGTACAGTGCTGTCTACCCTGCGGGGCTGACATGACCTGACTTGATGAAGCTGCACATACAGAATGGCTTTTATTTTTAGGGCACTCTATCTGGGATAACAATGACTCTGCTGATAGTGAAGCAGTGGGTATAGTTTGTCTTGATGGCTGGCACTTATGCTTGAAAAGAACAGAATAGCGTATTTAAACTGTCAGGCCTTAATTGTTTCATTAGATGGTGGTACCTTTTGCACAAAAGGAGCAAGGGAGCTGCTGAAAGAAAGAATGATGAACAGCAATTCAAGAAGGGCACAAAGGTGCTGCAGGAGTTACTTCTCTTTCTTTGTTTCTTCCCAGTTCATCTCTGACACAAGGAGAAGTTTCATTTTTTAACATAATGACTGTTATTAAATCAGCTTGAAGGATTTCATGAGCACTGGGGTGTATATCTCCCATATTTTTAGATATAAATGAAACTAAAAAAATGTTCATGCCTCTGAATTTGGCTTTTGTGTCTCCAACATCCAATTTATTGATGATAATGATGACTTGCATTTCTAAATGTATCTTTTATCCTGTAGGATCCCAAAGTGTTTTCAGATTCATAATATATATGCATGAATCACTTTACCTACCATGTGAAGTTTAGCCACCACTGGGGTGTCAACTGACTGTGCAAAGCAACATAAGAAAACAGCTTGAGCTAGAAAGTAAAGAACATTAATCATATTCAAATGAAATTATTACAGAGCACCCACACATCTGAGAGCCATAATAACATAGGCACTAATTGGGTGGTGGCACCAGCACTGACCATCAAAGCTCTGAATTTACAGACTGTCTGAAAGGACAGCTTAAGTGTAGACTCAGGCTGCAAGAAGTCTGGACATATTTTTCTCTCCATTGCTGGAAGGTATCCTGAGACAGAGAGATTTGATAGGAATCTTTCCCTCTGTAAAACAGAGAAACCCAGCTAACTTCCCACTTACACAGATGCAGGGATTCAGAACCTCTTCAACAAAGAGGTGGTTATATTTCATCATGAAATCTGATCCCAAAGGTAGGTGGTTTTTCTCAGTCATATTATTCCCCCCACAGAGTTTTTTCCCTCAAATACAAAGGGTGGAATGTGATTAATGTCTTCTCGACTCCCGCGCTTGCTACTCTGGAGAAACTGAAGGGAGGACTTTTCACAGATGTCCTCTTTTATCCCCCGGAAGGAGGATGGCAGTAGTTTGGCTGTTTCTCCTGTGTGGGCTGTGCTTCTCTGCCTTTTAAGATGAGTTAGCTGATTTATTTTGCATTCCATTTTTTAATTAGTTCTCTTTAAGTAAGGAGGTATCTTCTTGGTCCAGTTTCACTCTTAGTTAAGTCTCAGTGCATACAGACATACACACAGCTGAGTTATAGAAGACTGAGAGATCCTAGGTCTCAATCTCATCTATACCAAAAGCTTAAATACATTATTCTGACAGTGTAAATTGGTGAAGACCATGTCTAGCATTCATCCTACACATGACAGAGTTCTGGAAAAGGCCTAATTGCAGACAAAACCTGGCTCTCTCATAGCTGGAGAATAATTTTAAAATCAGTTGTGTTGTTTCTGGGTTGTACAGTTTGTTTTCAGCTTGGTTTAAGTACTGAATCTCCAAAAAGACACAGAGGAAGAAAAGCTTGTTCTGCATCCACTGTGCATAGCGAGTAGAAGAACGGGGTGTAGGAGAGGTGGATGGATCCTGCAGCTTTCCACCAAATGCCCGTTTCTTACAGACTCAAACTCAGGGAGTCTACTGAACTCAGTTCAGTTGCTCACTATTTAAAATGATGAGAGGACTGAACAGAGCAGAGAGGGGAGGAACATCCTAGAGAAGGTTGGTCAAATGACTTGAGAATGGTTTTGGAAGCCTTTTCAGGAGTGCTGTTCCAGAAAATGGGGATTTCCAGAAAGCTGCTGCAGCAAGCAAAGCAAATAAAAAGGGAAAGGATGCTGCAGAGAGAGAAACTCTGCTCACATACTATAGTGGTATTACCTGTTGCATTTGCATTTGCAAATGAGAGAGCGTAGGAAAAGAAGGTAAGTTGCAAGAAGAGTCCCTAGATTAGTAATACAAGATACTGGGCAGGGTTAGCTTTCTATAATGAGCTTGCTACATACAAAAGCTGATGTTAGTATTTTATGGCTCCCTCCACCCAGAGGTCCAAGCCACTAATTTTTGCTTTGAAGTTGAGTTGCAGTTTCTGCCAGGTGATTCACAATGATTCATTGTGTTGCCTAGACCAGTGTGATGCTCACTTGCTAATTTAAAATCTTCACAGCACCTTATTAAGGTTTTAGGTTTCTGTCTAAATAGGTGTGAGCATTATTTGGTAGTCAGATTACTCCTAGCTAACAAAATGGTTCATGTTGTGCCATGATTAGGAAATGACATTGTTAAATATCCTATATAGTTAGTGTGTGAATCAATCCATAGGCGGACTAAAGCAGTTGATAGGCTTACAGACACAAAACCATTGAAGTTCACAAAGTGGAAAAGGTTGAGAAACATAGTGAGAACTTGATCTGTATCAGATTATGGGGTTTTTTTCCCTTGTGTTCTCTCATTATCCAGTGGCACATGGTTTCTTCTATTTAATTCGTTAATTTCTTCTATTTAATTCATTAATTTTGAACACTTATGATTTTCTGGGATGAAAATTATCTATTTGGTCTTGGACATGCTCTACTTCTGTTCTGTGCTCTGAATTCTTCAAAGTTAGTTTTATATGTTTCTGACTAGATCCCTGTACGGTGGCTTCTACTGTCTTTGCATCTTTTTCTTTGAATATGTAGCATGGGATTAATATCCAGATTAAAATATCTGAAGTTAGGTATCTGCAGTAGCTCTTCTACAGTAGACCTAACATAGGTGCCTACTTTAAAGTGTGTGTGTGTGGTTTTCTAAACTCTGCTGACTAGATTCTCATTGACTATAAAGGGATTTTGGACATCGAGGCTTCTGTATAGCTGTGTCTCACAGTTATCTGTCTGTACTTTGTGTCTTGGAGCCAAGTTGCACTCTTGGTGAATGAGTTGAAAATTTGGGGGTTGTAAGCACAGGTATTTAGACACCCTAAAGTATGTAAGACATCTGCCTGAAGTGGTAGATACAACACAGGGCCAGGCCTGCAGCCTTCTGGAGAGTCAGATGGAGGCCCAGTAGGATACAATATCACATCTGATGTGGCACTGGACATCTGTCTAAGTGATGGTAACTGAGTCAGGGCCTTGGACCCCATTCAAATAACCTCACTCAGTTAGCATTCCTTCTGGGTCTAAATGCCCTTGGTCTTCATATTTAGGCCCATTATTTTTAGTTCATCCAATGGCTGAAATAAAGACATTATTACTTTAAAGAACTTTATCCGAAGACTGTCATTATGGCAAAGCACTTTATTTATTGAGGACATTGCACGGACCATACTTCTTGAAACAAAAGCAGTACACTGGGACGTTGGCGATTCCTGTATGGGGCATAACTCCCAGCTGAATCACCCAATGGAGCCTGTCAAAATTTGAAGGCAAAAACTTGTAAACAGATAGCTAATGAGCAATCAGCCTTGAGCCTTACTTACAGAGACAACCCCCAGAAAGAATTTGTTATCAGGCAAACTGGAATCACAGAAACACGTGAACAGGCCACTTCAGGCAAGGTTTTCTTCTTTGCGTGCTTTTATATTAGTAATTGATTTCTTGGTGTTGTCTCTCTCTCTCTCTTTCTCTCTCAGTCACATATATACAATATATGTGCATGAGAGTAAATGGGTTTTGGTCACTCCCCATCAAACCCACTTGACAAGGCATATGGCACCATTTCACATGATGCAATGACTCCCTCTGCCTCACACCTGAGTTGCACCTGCCTCTGTAAACCACACCAGCTTATTTCCTGCCAGTTTAAACAAAGTTATTAGCTTTATGACCAACACACCTAACAAGATACAGCCATTGTGAGAGATGCAGAATACCCTCTGTATTAAAGCTTTCAGAGAGTTTGGTGTTGGCAGCCTGCTCTGGGAGACGGTACACCTTCTAGAGCTGCTCAATTAGGATTTCTTATGTCATGAAATTATTTTGCAGTCAGCTTCAGTTTTCTCTTCTCTTTCTCTAGATAAGTGATGAGCTCCTAATTTACAGCTCCTCATATGCTGCTCTTAATGCACTGTCCTTATCTTTGTTCACTTCCTCACTTTCAATTTATCGTAACTTTTCTTTCCTATATAGTCCATTATTCTTGTTCTTACTACAAGTACTTTAACATAGGCATGCTACAGCAGAAAAAAAAATCCTACATCAATTCTTCATGTTCCAAAGCCTCAGCACATTATTTTTTCTGTGTTCTCTAAGTTCTGTACATCTGATCTTCACCTCACTGATTTGTAAAGCATCATATCTTGGGCTTGATAGAAACTAAATTTGACTCAGAGTTTTGTAACCTTGACAGATATTCATTGTTTAATGTGTACTTCGTCTTGTCTTGTCTTTGACAGCTTCATTCTACGTTGAAAGCAATTTTCAAAACAACAGTAGGACATAAAAGTTCAAAGTTAACCATGAGGACTGGTAAGAACTCAGTGTTTTAAATATATGAAAACATATCCTTTAAGCTGGAATGTAAAAACTGGCAAATATGCAGGAAAATATTTGAATGACAGTTACAGGAGTACAGTGATTTTAAAAACAACACATACTATTGAACTTAACCCTGATAAAGTTAACTACATTGTAGAGATACTCTGATACATAAACAACTGTTATATATGCAGAAGAAAATTGCTCTTCAGTTTTCCTTTGCTTTTTTTAAAGTCAGCAGAAGATTGCAGTTGAAAGCAAAGCAAAAAAGGAAACAAAAATTGGAGAACTTCTTTGAATTTCTAAAAAACTTGGATGAGACAGCATGTTGCAATATATTTTTTTCTTGTGGTTGCTTATGATGAGTCTGTGTATATGCATAATATATACATACTTTTCTAATCACACAGTGCACTGCAGTCATACAATATTAAAATTCCAAATGGTTAGAAGTGAAAGAAACAGGGACTGTTGCTTAACTATACGTATAAATTACAGTGTTCAATGTACTTTTAAAAGTTCCCTCATACAATTGCAGATCTGATAAATTTTATAAAGGTTGGGTTGAACTAGAACTCCCAAAGGAATTTAGAAGCAAAAAACTAGACAACTTATTTCAGGATGCTAGATGTGTTAGAAATCTATGTGATTCTTTGTCAGTGTATTTACCTGATCCTCTAAATTGTTGTCTTCTTTCTGCTTCTATGAGGTAACTGTTGACTAGTAGAAGTAGACTTTCTCTATGGAGAAAGTTATTATGGAAAAGCTGTTATGGAAATAAAATCTCATGTTTCCTCTAGGGCTGGACCACTAGGAAATGACAGGCAAAAGACACAGTTTATGGCATACAGAGAAAACCAAGACAGTAAAAGACTGGATTCTTGGATCATTTACATGCCCCATCTCTGCCTTACCTGGCAGAGAATGCTTGGCTTTTTTCAGCCACTGCGGTATCACTGACTCCCTTGAAGGATCCAGCAAGACTCCAAGACTGCATAACTGAAGTTAATGGCTGTATCTTTTCATATTAGCTTAAGATGGACTTTCCGGAGCCAACATCCATTTTTTTTTCTCTATTTGGTCACAGTGTTCTATAGTTGCTCATTTAATATCATCTGCAGGCAAGCTACTCATGGTTTACTGAACACTTTCATTCCAGAAGAATAAAAAATTTAAAATAGTTTTGTGGTGGAATATTTACAAACAAAGATACTTCTTTGCCAGTATATATTATGCATTGCTTTTTATGTTTTAGTCCAGGTTTCATACCACCTCTCTTGTCAAATCAAACTGGTCTGAAAATAACTGGATGGTATCAAGGTTCATTGCCTTTTCATACTGTAAGGGTTTGGCTGAAGGACTGAAACCACAACAAGCCAAATTGAAACCCTTCCCTCGGTCTTGAGCAAATAAAATTCACAGTTACCTGAGTGGATTTTTGTCTTAATGAGAGTCACATAAAGATCTTGAGATTTGGCTCTGAATCAACACAAAGAATTCAGGTACCACTAATGAAGTTCCTGGCTGTCTGAGTTTAATTAATTTGTGACATCCAGTTGCCTCTGTCTCCCAGTGATTCAAACTGGAAGAGAATAACCTGCTCTCCCAATACTAAAACACTGCAAATATAAGTTAATTTCCTGTAAGAACTATTTGCAATTGTGAAGAGAAATACTAACTCGAGAATTTGAATGCAGCAAGTAGCAGAACTGTTGAAACACACCTACAAATATACTGAGGAAGTAAACTGCAATAACAAAAAGTAATGTTACTGTGAAGAAACATTTACATTAATGTCAATAGTAGTGCTTCCTCAAGTAGTAAACTCAATAGCAACATTTTCTTTTCTTCTCTATTCATAATTTTTTTTTCTGGCAGTGGTAAACGAAAATTCAAAAATGTGCTCGAAAGGCTTCTCTGTATGTACCATCATCCTGCAGTAAGCTATTAACCCACCTATCCAGGCAGCTAGGCCATGGTAATGGTCAGCTATGGGACAGCCCCTTATGAACTTATCACGTGGATGTGATGTACATCTCCACGACAGGTTAGATGAGCTTCAGGTCTTTTTTTCCTTCGTTCTTAAAATTAAAGAAATCAGTCTGAAACAAAAAAACCCAAACACAACCAACAAACAGTCCAAACTAAAACATCTAACTGCCCCAAGCCAGAGGCTTCCTTTTATGAACTTTTATTCTTTGTTTTCATTCAAGTACTTCTTGAATATGTCGGACAAGGAAAATTCAGTATTGTCTCTTTGAAAAGAAAAGTAAGCACATAGCTCCAAAAAGTGTTATTTGATCAGCTTCTTCCACATGATGTTGCTGAGGTGTACTTTTAGTGTATTATTACTAAATATAAAGCTGTCTTAAAATGGAAACAAGAAAAAAAAAAAAATGTGTGTAGACCACAAACAGAATTCCACACAAAAAGAGCTGCCAAAATTTCATCTGTCCCAGGTTTCAAGCTAGGCCCTAGGGAGAACATTTAGCTGATGGTATGGTTCCAATTTCCAGAATCGTCTAATGTCCAGCCTCAGGTAGACTCTATTTTTCTTCCCTGCCTATCCACTTGTGCACCCTGAAATTCTTTAGTATGCAGGTATCATCACTCCTTTAGAAAGCTTCTCGTGGTTGAATGTTTAAGAGCTCTAAGAGCTGAAAGGTATTTAAATGTTATAACGATTCCTTATAATTAGATCTACTCTTTTTAATCAAGGATGCAAAACAGTATTTCTAGCTCTCAATGAAGCTTCTGTTTGAGACAGCAAATGTGTAAAAACAACCGAATTTGCTTTTGCACATTAGAAACCCTGCATCTCACTTGAATAGTTCTTATTATTCCCTAATGTTCTTTTTGGTGAACAATTATTTTTAGGGATGACTACATACCTACCTACATACGTACATATATATATATATATATTTGTGTATAAGAACACCTCCTACCAAAAAATTTCAGCTAAGAAAAATGTCAGCCTAGTAGAAAAGTGGCTGTGTACCATGAAGACAATGATCTTTGAGCAGGCAAAGACAGTGAGGAGAATACCAGCAAGGACAATAGGATGATATTTTTGAGAAACTTGGAGCAGCTTCTAGTCGTTAAGTCATTGCATTTGTAAGATTCTACACCTGTCACAGGGAAGCCAACAAAAGCAGGATATTAGAATGCAAAATTCTTGTTTCTTTTAGAGCTGTTATGGACTGAGGAAAGATTTTTTTTCCTAAAACATTCATTTTAGCTAAAATGAATTTGTCAGTTTCAGAAACCAGTTTCCAGCTCTGGATGAAAAATAATCTTGTTTTGATTTATGTATTTAATATTTCACACTGAAAATGTAAAACTACAGCAGTTATTTTATAGTGACTGAGATCAGGAAATATAGGGGTAATTTATTATATTTATTATTTTGCTTTATAAAACTATAAATCAACATTATTGAAAATTAAATGTATGTTAGACTGTGAGGGACTTTTGAGGTATAACAATGTTTTACATATGACTTTTGAAGATACGGTGTTAATCTGAATTATTCATGGAAACTTGGATTTTCCTTTGACTTAATCAAATTAATAAAAGAATTTCATTTCTAAGACCTATTAATGCTCTGCAGGAGGAAAGCAATGGTAATGAATTTATCTTTAGTAGGGTTTTTTTTTGGTTTTGTTTTGTATAAGTCTGTAAACAAACAAAGGAAAATACAGTAATCCTAGGAGTTTTATACTTTCCTTTACGGTAGAACCTGATCATAGTGCTACTGTTTAGGATCTGTCACTGATCCTGTTGTAAGCTCTATAGTTCAGGAACTATTTTGGCCGTAAAAATTGATCTGGACAGAAACTGCAACTGAGGTCTCAGACCAAGAGCAATTTTTAAAATCAATTATTAAAAAACACATTCATTTACAAATGTCAATATCCATTTACTAGACTACTTTGGTTCTTTCAACTGTTCCATTGTGGTGTGGTTTTGTTGGTTTTTTTGTTAAATTGTGGGAGTGTTTTACTGTCTTAGTAAAGAAGTGAAGAAGTGATGTGAGCTACAAAACCGGCTCATCCTGTGCTGCCCCAGATTTAGGTACAATATTGCCAATGTGTTTTCAAATCTGGCCTGTAGCACTCAGGCCATTCTGGTGATAAGTTTCTTATACTTGCACACTCAGACACGTTATTTTTCTTCTCTGTACATCCTACACTGAAGTCAGATCAAATTTGCAGCTCTCTAAAATGGACCTTTAAAAGGCTCTGCAGATGCAGCTTTGCTGCAGCACATATTCATCTCTGTCATATGTTATCCTGCAAAAGAACGGTGCACCCAGGAGTACAACGCATGGCACTTTAAGCCTATTTTAATTTTCAAAAGATGGTAGTCTATGTTTGCGTATTCTATGTCTTTAAAATGACTAATACAATGAAAAGGGTCACACGTAAAATTAGAGGCAAGATTTCTAAAAATATATGTCTGATGTTGAACTTCAAAGTCTACACTTTGGCTCCAGGACACATATTTACCTAAATATGAGAGCTGTTTCAGATTTAAATACTGAAAAGAAAGGCTATTTACATGCTTGAGTATGGATTTAAGATGAAATCTTGGGTCTGTGGAAGGCAATGAGAATTTGTTGCAGATTCAAACAGAGCTAGGATTTTAGCCTTAGTTCTTAAGAACCAGAATTTAAAGGTACTTAGCACCTAAACATGCAGACAGATAGCTAGTAGGATTTTCAGCAACACCTTGTCGCTTATATCCATGTGATATCAAAGGGAACTGAGGACCCACATGCATTTGAAAATCTCATCCCACCTCAATCTACACCATCAAAAATCTAAATACTGTGAATATTTTTACCCAGATACAGGTCTTATTCAAAACATGATTACGGGAATTTAAGTTTTAACCTCCCTTTTTTTTTTTTCCAAGTGTTGGTTGTGTAGCCCTTTACAACATGCCATCAAAAGAAGGGCTTCTCCTAATTCCTGTGTGCCCTTCGTGCTGAGAAGACAAGCAGAGGTGGGATAGCCTTGCCGAGCGAGAAGCCTGTGAGATATCTCCTCCACGCTGGACAGAAGGGATGCTGCCAGGGGATGGAGGTATGCTCAAAAGAGATGTGCAAGCCCACCCATACAGTGGAAGACATTGCCTGTGAGTGACACCGGCTCTCTGTAAGCAACCGTTCACACTGAGCAAAGATTTGTGCAGGCTAATGGATCAGACAGCCCTGGGGTAAACAGGCGTATATGCTGACCTGCTGCTGGACCAACAATTGTGGAGTTGTAGCAGGCTGGATGAATGGTCTGGGTCAGCAGCTGGAACCTCTAACAAGCATTGGGAATTGGCACTGAGCAGGTGTGCTAGGAGCTGAGCCTTTGCTCTCACACTGTATTCAGAATTTGAGCTATTTTTTATTAGAGCATAGGGACAATCCCTTCTGGATCATGGCTAGAACACAGTTTGAGAAAATTTTTCTGTGATTTGGGTTTTCTGTTCAAGGTGGGTTTTAGGACATCATATTGTTACTGGGATTTTACGGGCAAATGCCCTTTAAAATTCTCTCTCCTTGATTCCCATGTTGTTTCTTCCCTTCAGATGGGAGTAGCACCTATGTGTGTGGGGCAGTTATGCCTAAAACCATCCCTGGTCCCCCGAAAGTTACATAAGGGAGTCCAGAAAAGATCAGTGTGCCCCATCGTTACAGCCTGGTCTGCAGTTTTGGGGTTTTGAAACTACAGTGTGAACTTTAGTTTTGTAACTGTATAGAGAAAACTCGCTTGAGCAAGAAATGGATTCGCCAAATGCCTTCCTGTGCTCTAATTGACTTCAGTAGAAGAGAAATTGTTCCTCAGAGATGATTTGTCAGCTGTCCTTCATCACATCATCAGTTGCACTCAAATGTAAGGTTCCTTTTGGCACACGCTCTGTACTGCAATCTCTTAGCTGATAATTAAACTCGCATTTCCGAAAAATTTCCACTAGTTGCAGCACGTTTTGTAGTTTTAAGGGACTTATTTCAACTTATGATCTTGGCATGGCTGCTGGAAAACATAAGGAAATGGATGATTAGCTACAGTCTTCCCAGTAATTTAGAAACATCGATGAACACTAGCTCAAATTGTAGTGAGTACTGGAGGAAGAGTAATACATTGAAAGCTTGACTGTTGCTTTCAATGCAAATTAGAAAAATAATAAGTCTTCTAGGCTAGCCATTACCTTTCTTTTTATATAAATCATGTTTCTAATACTTAAAAGGGTTTTTATATTTCTGTGCAAAAATGAAATCATAACAATAAATTTAGAGCAGGCTATGTAATCTATCACTACAATTCTCCCATGGAGTTCTGAAATGGGAATGCTGACAAGCAGAGGTTAGTCTAGGTTTGCTGGGATGTGGGCAAAACCGAGAGCTGGAAAGGTCCAATGTGTAAGGGTCAGTTTCTGCTAGAAGAACACATGGTCCTGGAGTTCCCTGGTGGATAACCAGCTGGCTTTGACTCTCCTGATTTTTTCCTTCCAGACGTAGATTGTGCCTTGCATGTTGACTCACGTAGAGTTGTAGCAGTCCAGGCTGAGGGACTCTTGCATTTCCTCTCATGCTTCTCTCCCCTGTCAGCACAAGTGAGGCAGGCAGGAGGCAGCGCCTTTACTGGGATTATCTTGCCTCTGCTGGCAATATGCTGCCTAAACAACTTGCTTTGCCTGCGCTTTTGCTTTGTTTCATTCTTCGCTATTTAGTGTCATCCTAGTTGTCTTGTTTTTCAACTCCTGTTTGTGATGCAGTAACGCAATGCCACTCCTGTTTTCCTTTTTCCTTCTTGCAGTTCACTAGGCTCCTGAGCATTAACCATGCTACTAAGTCTGTCATGTGATTCAGACACAGAAATCTTTGGGTAAAATGAGAGGGGAAATTGCCAAGTCTGAAAGGGACTGATAAAGCTACAAGAGCAAGGAACCACTCAGTGTCCCCCAAAGATGACAAATTCAGCATAGAAAAAGAAACACTTTTTTCTGCCTTGCAGAATTTGGTCTTATTTCCGCAGGATATTGTTGAGACCCAGAATTCAGAGACAGTTTGGGATTAAACAGCTAATTTGATATGGATATAATATACAATTAAAAAGCCAGGGACTTAATATTAACAGAAAATCTTATACTTCAGAGTTTATCCCTGAGTATCAAGTTTAGAGTACAATCTTGATTGCCAGGGGGAGGTGAAAAAATACTCTGTCATGGGGGAGATAATCTGACAGCTGCCTACCTATGAAGCTTCTGATGACGACCACTGCTGGAGACAGAATACTGGGGTGGTGGACCACATTTATATTTTTTGTGTGAAGGTGCCTAAAGTGTTCTGATATGATAGATGAAGATTTGATTAGCTAATGAATCTGTACCTAAATAGTAAAATCTTCAACATAAAAGAAACATGCACTTTCATGCAGGTCTTTGAACAATATTTTTTTCCTTTTTATTCTCACAGATACAATGAGATAAATAAAACCATTTGGTTAAACATTACAACTACTCACTGTTATGCTGAAAGAATTATGTGTTAGTGCCATGCCCTGAAGTAAGATCATGGGTGGAGTCCCTTCTGTCTACTGTAATAATAGTATTATCATAATAGTAATGTCACAGAATATTTTCCTATCAATGAGTTGTAGACAAATTTCTACATGTTCCAGAACTGATTCTTCGCCTTTTTTCTCAAAACCAGGTAACTGGATGACACTTGTGAATTACCTCTGGAGTTAGTCAGCATTTTTGAAGTGAGAGAATGTCACACTTTCATTCTGTAGGGAAAAAAAAAAAAAAGAAAAAAAAAAAAAAAATTGCTAAATTCCTGTAAAGTGCTTGGTGAAGCAACAAAGTGAGGAAACTCCTAATTGCCTCTCTCAGCTAGTCCAAGCATGCTTTGGTATTACAGCATGCAGATTGCATTAAGCACGGTTCCAAGATTTCAGACTACATGGAGGGAGTCTCAGGCTCTTTGTGTGTACATATGCTTTACAAGCAAATGTTTTGAGTAGCTTTGTTGTGGTTTCATGCCCCTGTATAGCAAGGAAAATATTTTCAAGCTACCAGTGGCTTGTTTTTACCATTTTGCCCACAGAATAGTCTTCGTAACCTTAGCAAGTTTGTTTTTAACGTGGGTGAAGGAACAACAGGATTTGCAGGGCTGTGCCGCATTGAGGCTCACAGAAGAAGAAATTCAGAGCTACGGGCCTTGTTCGCGCAGGCTCCCAAAAGATTGCTTGTTGGGCAGTCCTAGCAACCGTGTTCAGCAACCGTACAGCTGATCTCCTCCCTATATACCTTTTTCCTACTGAATACTGACCTGTGCCAGCTGCCCGTATTTGGGTGCAAATGAATGGAGAATGTCATTCTTGCTCCTAGCTTTTACCCCATGTTATGGAGTTCAGATGAGACAGAGAACATCCTACTGACTTTCTGCAGCAGCTAATTTTAACTCCTTAAATATCTAAAGCGGAAAATGCATGTGCATTTCTCAAAAAGCAGGCTATGCTTTTTGACTGAAACTCTGGAGTAAACTGCCAGTCATAGAAATGGCTCTGAGGGAGCAATATGAGGCAGGCAAATCTAACTGCAGCCTAGGTGAGAGATGAAATATGTAGGGCCTGAGGAAGTCACCTAGCCAATAACCCTATGTGTGGGTTATCCATGTCTCTATGTGTTTGTTCTTCATTATTTGTATTACATGCTGTAGTCCCATAGCAGTGGGACAATGAAATCCTTGTATTGGACTGGCTGGTGCAAGGAAAGCATGAGACAGCATCTAAAAATGCACTTAACCAGAGCCTTATGACAGAAAAACAAAAACTCCTACTGCTCCCTCACAGGCTCCCTGTCAGCAGAATATTGGGAGAAGAGCTTTTCACCAGCATACGTCTGGTGCACAGCGGTGCCTCTTACTGTGCATTAGGCAGATTTTGTGGAATTTGACCTGCTGCTTCAATGTAACCACCTACCTGGTTTAGTATGAACCAGATAAATCTAGTTATAGCAGGTTTGGAACAGTTCTTTCTCCCTCAGAGATGTGTATTTTTTAAGGAAAATGCTAGAACATGGAGAAATTTATCTTAAGCCGTAACAGCAAATGGTTTATCACTAACCATTACCAAGAAGAAGAACGTGACAGATCAGTTATCATGTAAAATATCGGACAATAACTTATTCTTCTCATCCAAGCTAATCTGACTCTGTTCATTTCATCTCCTATTCACGTGGCACTGAACTTTTGGGCCTGATCTGCAGTTTCCTTCAATCACAGTCAGACCATGGTGATTTAAATCACAGCATCTGGACTTCTTGGTCTATACCATTTAGCCAACACACAACCAATATGGAATTATCTTCTCCAAGAAATCAATGGATTTAGAAAAACCCAGGACAGAGTGGACTGGCAGCTCTTAGAAAAGTGTCTCTTAAACAGGCAGGGACGGTTTGCAAACTGATACACCTCCAGTGAAGAAAGGTGCACTGTTATTGATTAAAGCCCAAATATAATATACTTGACTGGAGCTTTTGTAAATTTCAGTGCTCTTTTGCTTCACTTTAACCTTAGGAGGACATACACAAAACACTATTTTTAGGGACACTCTTCCTTAAGGGAAATAAGAGAAAGTCATCTTCTTTGACCTGATCATATATTTCCAGAGGGGTATACATTTATCTGAGTTGCCAGATTAAATCACTGACAATCCATTATAATATTATTAAGTAAATAAGCAAATGCCTCAAGTAAAAATCTTGATTCTGTTTATTGCCTTCTGAGCTCAGTAAGCCAGGTTTATTTATATTGTGTACAAAAATATTTGGTCAATAAGTAAACACTGCTAAATAACTCTTTAGAAACAAGTAACATCTCTAATTGTTTGTTTTTCAAAGCCAGGCTGTTTTACTTACTTCCGGAGTCAGTGCCAAGAAAGACAGGCAGATCAGGAGAATGGGTGCCTGCCATTAGCAATAATAAAGAGGCTGCCAGAACTGATTCACCTTTGTCAAACCTGTACTTGTTCATGTAGGGCAAGGTACTGGCTTTTTGTTTGAAAACATATGTTGAGGAATGGGCAGGGAATACATTCTTCCTTTCTCTTTGTTCTCTTCAATTTTTTTTTTTTTTTTTTTNCAGTGGACTGGCAAGGCAGATACCGCTGTGCAGCCTGTAAGACTCAGTGCTGCTGCAGAAGGAGGAGGAGGAGGGAGGAGTCCTTCTGTTTTTCTTTCATTTAGATTCGTTGCATGTTTACCAAGGTGAAAGGATTATTGCCCTGGAGATCATTTGCTTTCATAAGCTTTAAACTAGAGTAGAAAAAGTTTCATGTCTTGATTCTCTTCCAACAGTTCTCTCTCTCTCAGCAAGGCATATAGGAGCAAGCTGAGACATATTGATTGCCAGCAGACTCTTCCAACAAAATTGCCCTGTCTGAATCAGTTAAACTGGGTGGGAAGAGATAACTTCTGCCAGTTTTCTCCCATCATCTCTCCTAGCATGTGGTGAAACACCCAGGGCATTCCATAGGGTTTTATAATCAAGACGAAATGCTCCAGATTTCTCTATCCAAATAATGTCAAAACTCTAACCCAATGTAGCCATACTTCACATAGCTTGTAGCCTTTTTGTATTTTATACAGACTTGCTGTGAAATATTGATTCTCTTCATGTTTCATGGAGGAAAACAAGTTTAAAACCAGACAGGAAATAGGAACTTTTGGTTTCCTGTTTTCCCTATTTAAGCCTAATGTGAAGGGTAAGTAATGATGTTTAAATCTTTGCTCTCCTGAAATACACTTCTGGTGGGATGTTTGTGTGATGAAGAGCAAAGGAAAAAAAAACCAAACTCAAATCATAAAAACTATGTGACTCATAGAAAGTTAATTCCACCTAGAACACACTGAACCCCAGAGCACCAAATTTAAGATTAACTAAATTTAACCAGATTGCTTTCTCTGACTATCATTTTCAAAAAATTACCAGAATATTTGTCATGATGATAATTTTAAAGCAACAGTTAGTAATGAAGGTTTATCTAGTGATTTGGAACAAAAATACTGTGGAGGTATTTAAGGGACAATAAGAGGAATCTTCTGCTTTACTAGGGAATAATCCATTTTCCAGTTCCCAAGTGGATTAACTACCAGTCTGAAGGTCAGATATTTCGTCTAAGCAAGGTTACTTGATCACTGCAGAGGAAATAAGAGCCGCCTTTCTGCTTGACACTGTATAATAGGTCAAGTTCTTCCTGTTGAAAGCAAAATTAATATTCCTTGCAGCCAGCTTGTCCGTTGTGTTTTAAATGCTCAATGATAAAGCTAATTTGGTTTTTCCTCTGCTGTGGCAGAGAGAAAACCCCAACACAAGGGATTTGGAGCAAGTCACAACCTTATAAAAGCAAACCAGTGCAAAGTGCTGTTCATTAGGCAGTTTGGTCTTGGCAGCAGGGAGACAGGAGTTTCCAAGTCCTGATTACGGTTTTGCCACTGACTTGTTGGGTGCCCTGGACAAGTCAGTGCCTCTCTGCTGCTCTTTGTGTCTCTCTAGAACAACAATAACAATGCCTAACTGTTCCTCAGTAATGTTAAGCAGATTAATTAAATGCTGTATAAATCTGTTGCCATGACTCAATGTGAACAGTTCTTTCCTACACCAACAGTCCCAATTCACTACCTGTTTCAAACCTGGACTAGTGCACTGAAAAATCCTTGATCTCTATGACCTCTCATAAATCGCCTGGTAGCTTCTCACAGGGATGGAGGATACCTGCCTCCTACTTTCTAGGGTAAAGGAAAGAGACTATTATAGAAATTAATGAAAATTATTTTTCTGCTTCTATAATAATGATGGAGCACATTTTCCTATAAGGAAATTCATGAGCAAAAGATGGCTGGAAGCCAGAATTTGAATGGTGTCCTTTTTCCTGTTTTGTTCCTTATTTGCTATCTTTTTAGTGCACTCTGGTTTAAATGTGATCATGGGAGAGCTTCCACAGCTTACCAGGTCAAAGAGTATTGACTTTTTGTCTAGTACATAGTTTAGCTTCTTTGTTACTGCAGTAAACCCAAAATTAGCCTGGTGTAGAAAGATTGTTCCAAAAGCCCATGTAAATTACATTTCTGCTGAGCAAGACTAATGTAGCTGAGCTAGGACAAAGCACATTACTGTAGACACAATATGGTTTTATTTACTCATTGTGGAGAACACCTCCCCCTCTCCCCCCCCACTTAATTATAACTAGATTTTCGTGTATCAGTGCTGCATTTTGAATAGAGAGATACAATAGGGATTACATTATTGTTTTATGTATAAGAATAAATACTGGAGTCAGCAGATATTTAAACCCGGGGAGATGTTTTCTCTACAGAGAAGTTAGATGCTGCAAATACTTATTTATTTTCTCTAAGAAGATGTTAAATGGAAATTTCATGCTGACAATTATTTGCGTCATGGTGCAAACTGTGCTAGACTCATTAGTGGTTTAAATGTCATTACCCTATTACTAAGGTGGCAATGACTCTCCAGGTGCTGAAATTTCAGGATAGTGGATTATTCAGAGTTATTCAGCAAATTTTGAAGCATTGTCCTGTATTTAAACCTCCCTATTTTTTCCTTCAATGGCTGTGAAGGTAGTCTTTACTCTGTAAATCAATACGCTGCGGTTTTGTTGGTTCCATAGTCAGGAGACTGAAACAAAAGGTGTGAAGTTACCCCATTCATCTTAATGGGGTGTTAATGACTTCAAAGGCTGGTTGTGACCATTTAAATGTGAATGCTATTAATCAACAGGATAAAACACAAACACCCAGCTTGAGTCATGGAAATATAATTGCATAGGGCAGAGGGGTCCAATTTTGATTGCTGAATGAAGATGCGTGTTTAGAAATAGAAAAGGGGGGGGCTGGAAATCCCTACTTCTCTGCTTTGACAAAATTAAGGGGAAAAAACCACTATCTAATGCTTTACTGCTGTTCTAGAAACGTATTGCTACCACAATCACAAATTAGGTAGTCTGCAGGAAATGAGTAACTCTCAGCAGTGCTGTCATTTTGATTATTGCTACAAGACAGCAACTTACAAAATTAAATTTCCTTCCAAACAGTTCTCCTGTGTACTTTGATCACAAAGTTCATTTTAATAGCTGCCTCCCCCAGAGTCCCCCTTTTGGGATTGGTAGGGAAGATTTTACTAGCCATTATTTGTGTCATAATTTTTTATGTCATATAGGCTCAGTCACTCCAACCTGTCCTAAGCTTGCAATGTCATGTGATGTGAGGAGGGGGGAGGGATGATGCTGACATTTTCTCTTTGTGAATGTGGACACGCAGAGTGTACCAGGGCTTGCTTTTCAAAAGCAGCAGTATTTGGAAAGTTTTGAGGAGGGCAGCAAAAGTCAGCAACTGTGCTGTCATGGTTGCTTAATGCACTTATTGTGACTATTCCATTCTATTTTGTGCTCCTCCCACCTGATGCTACTTGTTGGGCTGCCTCTGCTGGAAAAGGGCCCATTCCTCTGTGGTCCACTGGCACAGGGAGGAGGGAACTGACTGGCCATTGAGAGCTCCACAGTGAGTTGTGCCACCAGTAAAAACAACTATACATTTCATCCTTCTTTTTCCTGCCTTTTTCTTTTTTTCTATGTAAGCTTGGTTGAATCATGTAACTATTTCAACTTAACTTTTCTCAAGACATAGCACATCTGTCACAGTTTCAATATTCTGCAGAGTCACAGCCTTTTTAAAGGAACAGCACTCCCATTTATATAAGCTGTCAATGGTGAGGTGTGTATTCTGCATGCAATTTAGGGAGAAGAGCAAGAAAAAGCAGAATCACTTATCCTGCACAGATGGTAAGGGAGGGTTGCCACATGAAGTGATGCTAGTAGAGCAGGGTAGACCAACGCTCACTTTATTCTCCACAGGTTTGTTTGGAAGTGATAGAATCTTCTGCAGTTCAGTGCCATGAGTCTTCTGCAGCAACAGTTCCTACTTTTCCTTTTTTTGTTCTTTTTTCTTTTTTTTTTCATGAACAGGATTTACTGTGGGAACTCTCCCTGCCTGAGCTCCTCGGTTCACAAGGTAGCTGGCCTACGCCCAGGCTGCCCTCAGCACGGGCACTGAGAGCCGCTGCTCCTCTCTGTGACTGCTTGTGCACCCTGTTTATTGGGGTGCCCTCTCAGTCCCACTCTGCCCTGGCTTTTTCTGAACCTCTGGATGAGGTCTCCAGCATCAGTTTTTCTGAGACACTTCCGTTCCAACATGCTTCTTGTTTCTCTTACTAATGTACCATTCCTGAACAAACACTTGTTATTATTTTTGGTCTGGAGCCAGGTGTATTGCATGAGGGATTTGCCTGAGGACTCTGGTGTCATCCTCCTCTTGCCAGGTGATACAGCCTGTAGCCTTTCCCTCATGATGGAGACTGGACTGCGTTTTCAATTTTAAAGGGACCTACATTCTTTTCAAATAATATATTTATGTAGTAGGTCTTTTGAGAGAATGACATTATAACAGTCTTTTTCTCCTGTTTATGTCTGGTATGAAGACACATATCTTAAATAATTACTGCAACAAAATGTCATTTCTGTCATGACTTGCTATTTTTGGAAAGTGAAATTCTGTTACAAGACATACAATTTCTATGCAAATTACTTTTTGTCTCCTATTGTACCTTGTTCTATATACCGTCTCCTAGCAGCTTCTCAGAGGCTTCGGTGTCCCAGGGCTGGAGGCATTCGTGGCTAGACTAGCTGTTATATGGCTCTGGAGCTTCAACACTTTGCAGTGGTGGTCCAGACAAAATAACTATATAGAGCTTCTTTTCATTCAACTCCTCCTACACAAGAGTCCTCCACAGCTGATTGAAGCAAGGTTTTCCTCTGATCATTCATAGCTATGGCGTGCACATACCACATCGGCAAAGGCAGACAGAGAGAGGAGAAGCCACACAAGTAGTTGTTACAGTGAGACAGTTAGACATCAAGTAGATTTAACTAACATAATCATGTGCGTTAGCTACACATAAAGCCATCATCTTGCATCTCCTTGACCACCTCTGGGTTCAGTTAACAGCAATTCATTCTTGTTATGGTTTGAGGAACCCACAAGAATTTATTGTCATTCAGACAATTATTCTCTCACCTGAGGACCCCTCCCCACCTGGGAAAGGGATCGGGAAAAACAAGGAAACCCGAGGGTTAAAATATAAACAGATTTAATAGAAAAAGACTAAATAATTAGCATTAATAATACTACAGAACCAATGTTGATCCCAATACCAATATAAAATATACAAGGATTATACTCAGCCCATCCTATCAGTAGGAAGCTGTGGCCTCCCAGCAGAGGACAGCAAATGTTGGACACTGCAAGTGTGATAGCTTTGGGAGGAAGGGAAGGGCTCAGGGGTCCGGCACTGGGGCAAGAAGTTCTCTGGATCGCAGCCATCGAGGGAGAGAGAGAACTTCTCAGCAAGCTTTCTAATTTATACTGAAAGTGACATTTATGATATGAAATATTCCTGTTGGCCAGCTTGGGTCAAGTGCCTGGGTATCACTGCTCCTCATCCCTGCACACGGCTAGGCTCACAAAAACTGAGACCTTGAAACCTCCATACCATAGCTGGCTATAAAGTAAATATTTTCACAACCTCATACACTAGAGTCTTCTAAAAGTGCACTTTTCCCATGCATTAGAAGAGAAATTAATCCTGTGTTGATCAAACCAAGACAATTCTGAAGTCACTAACTCTTGGCTTCACAAGAAAATCCTGTTTATTCTGATGCTGGCTAAACAAGGAGGAAGACAGCATTCTAGACATGACTTCTGGTTTATATGTTTTGAGGATAAGGCACTATTGTTTTATTTGTGTCTCTTTCAGAAACAAGGTCCTGTGCCAGAAATTATTTTTTTTTATAATTATCACATCTTCTGTTGAGAAACCTTCCTGGTTACTATACACTTTCTTCCAGAGGTAAACAATAGCATTCTTCAGAGGAGAGAAACAGGAAATCTACCCCTTGCAATCTGCTTCAAATTATCCTGTAATGACTTTTGAATCAGAGAAAGCTTCCATATCTTTTAATAACTTTTATTGCTTCATTGGCTGCTTGTCAAAATTTGCATCTTGTTTAAAAAACAGAAAACTAACCTTTCTGAGAGAGGAATGCCACATTACCCTCAGTGATACCAAGCATTTCTTCACAATAGTTATGTGTTTATTATGGAAAGTTCTTACTCTTCTGAAGAAGTTTTGCAAGTCCTCACTTTCCAAAATATTCTTCAATTTTTGCCTCATTTTGGATGTAGTTGCTCTGAGATGTTTCCACCACTGTCGATATTTCTCTCCATTAATGTGGAAGTCTAAAATTTATCAATATGGTTTTTTTCTTTTCTGTAAACTAAATCTCAGTTTCAATCTTATCAATTGTTATACTAATCTGTCCATTTTCCATTAATGCTTCCTACATTGTTATATTGACCTAGATGAAACTGGCAGGCAGTCCTCTCTTTTCCTTTCATTAAACGATCTGCCGGGTCCATTAGATGTTTCTGTGGGGTGTATTGGACATAAGCAGCGTGGCCGCCAATCCATACCAGGGTAGCTGGAGGACAGATACTATAAATTCAAGTTCAGGGGTTATGTGTAAGCAATTTTTTATGACTGACTTCAGGAAGTAGGAGAGGTTATAAGAAAATAATCTATTTTGTAAAACAACAGCAGCAACAACAACCAAACAAAAAAGGGTGCTGAGTGAACTCAGAAATTATATATATAAATAAACCCCTGCAGAGCTTTAACGGGAAGGGAAAATAATCCACAGTTCAGTCCCAGAATCCATCTGGATTCTGGATTCCTGCTTTTGGGGTCTTCAGCAGAGCAGCTTTCCTGGAATTTTCTTTGGCTTTAACTCTCACTAAGGTCTACCAAACTTAAACAGAGGTCTTCCATTGCAGACAAGCCATAAAAGAAGAATAATAGGGCTTTAAGAGCATTCACATTGCCAGATATCATCAGGCTACTAAAGCTGATGTGATGTACTCTCATGAGGCTCTACTGCCCTTCCAGCATAGCACCACACACTCTCTTCTCATCTGTCATCTCTGCCTCCCCCACTCACATCCCCGGAGGGGTGTTGAAGGAGTGGAGTGGGAATGTGTTCACCTGTTCCACCTGAGCTTGTCCTTGCTTGGGCTGTGAGGCAGGACATTGCCCTGACATTCCAGAGAGGTTAATCAGCCCAGCCTCAAAGCCTTTGAACTAAAGCTCCTCTAGACATTAGTTCTGAATTTGGCCTTATGGTATTGCCAGGTAGCCTTAAGGTAAAGGACAGTCAAGCTAGTACAAGCTCTTCTTGAATTATAATCAGATGGAATTTATTATTATTATTTTTTTGGCGTTGCTGACATACTGGCTTTGCACACCTTAAAAACATCAAAGCTGACAAACGGGCAAGAAACAGCAATGCCGACAGCACCACAGAAAGGAACAGGAAAAGGCCAAATTAAAGAAATCATGAAGGAACTGGTACCAGCAAGCAAGTCAGCAAAATCCATTGCATATATGACAGGTTTCCTGCTTCGGCATTGTCCTGGAGAGCTTCCTGCTCCTTGCCAGGCTGGGAGTAAGGCAATTCAATGATCCTCCACATTACAGTCCCTGCCGTTCAGGGTAGGGTTCCTCATTACCACCTCACTGCTGGGCTGCATGCAGCTGTCAGTGAAAGCAATAGAGGCTTTCCACTGTGGGTTGGAAAGGACATGTTTTCAAATGAAAACACAGAAGGAATTTTTAAATAAGTTGATCCATTATTTTGAAATGATGTGTTAGGAGTTCAAGTACAAGAAGAGCATGTGGAAACACAGCTGAGCAGTTCTATTGTGGGCCCAAACAGCAGGAAGAAATAAACACTTGTAGTAAAGTGATAAAATAAATAAGAAAGGCATAAATTGGAAATACATTTCCCCAAGTGGAATTGCTTCTTTTATTTTACAAGAAAGCGATAGAACAACAGTTTTTAATTTTCATGTCAGTCAGAAGGATGATGAAAAATTGTAGTAAAGGTTGAACAATGACTCACTTAGTGACCAGTCTTGTGAGATTTACCATAAATAGAGCTAAGACCGTCAATCAGTATTATAAAATACAATCTATACGTCATGCACATTTATTAGAGCAGACAAAATGAAACAGGAGGTTGAAATTAAAGATGTCCACCAAAGTGCACAAGGATAAATGTCAGACCAGAGGTCTGCTTGGTAGAAGCAGCTAAGAGCTCAGAATCTGGGCTTTATGTAATCAAGTGAGCTAAAAATGCCTCTAATAGTCAAGATATCAGTATTTGAGATGGATGCTGGCAATATTTTAAGGAATGAAAATTGTTACAGTTGTTGGAGGCTAGAGACATCTAAGTATTTGGAGCACAAAAAGTCCTGTCTTTAAGGGAAAGAAGACAATCTGTGTAGAAATCATCAGCCATCTCTGAGCTAAATGTTAGCCTCCTTTCAACACGTCCATGAAGAGATCTGGTTTTGTACGCTGTGACTTCGTTTTGCCTCACCATGTCTGACTCAGAGGGTTGACAGATAAGCCCTGGTGGTTGGTGCATGCATGACTGCTGCTTCCCTCTGCTGCTATTATTGCCCGTGTAGGAGAGGCAGCAGGAGTGAATCTGTGCCTGACTGTTCAGCTGGCACTTCTTGGAGTCTGGTGTGTTAGTCTAAGCCACCTTCAACTTCCATTTAAGTTGATACATTGAGCTGTAAGCCACAGCTTCTCAGAGTCTGGCTTGTACCTGCTTCTGGTAACTCCAGCAGAGGAGCAGGGTGAACAGCTGGAGAAGGGCAATACATAAATCCAGTTCCTACGGCAAGGCTTGTCTGTCAGTTGCCTCAGATGTGAAACGGAAAAAAAATGTTTCATACCTAGCTCTTTCCTGCTTGTCCACAGAGAAATCATCAATTAACTAAAAGCTGGTAAACAAGGGGTGCCTGGACTGAAGACAAGGTAGAAACAAAATAATAATGCTCCAATGAGTTAAGCATACTCAGTGGCAGTCACTACGTCTCTTCTTCCTCAGTTCTATAACCCAATTTTCAGATTTTAGCTGAAAGAAACTACAAAATTCATGAACTAATGTATTTAATAAATTTATTATGAAATTATAAATATGTTGGATCAAAATCAAGGTCCTATTATTAATCTTCAAGACCACTGATGAACACGACTCAAGATTTCCCTGAGGGGACCTCTCTCTTTGTATTGATGACATCTTTTGACAACCATGTTCCTTCAGAAACTATGAGCTTGTCAGCCTCAAGGGTGAAGCTCGTGGGAGCTGGAGGTGGGGCTTCCTTGGCACCAAGACAAGCAGTTTGGATCTTATTATCAGAGGAAATAAGAAAGACCACAAATCTCACTGCCTTCAGAACAAAGTCTAAGGCTCACTTTTTCAACTTCACTTTTCCAAAGCTGCTGCTAAAAATACCCAGGAAGGAGAGACAAAGGCAAAAGGAGAAAGAAAAAGGAAGGAAGAGCAAAGGAGAGAAGACAAACCAACTGATTGTGTCCCCAGCTGCCTATGGGAAGTAGGAAGAGAATTGTGTATTTATTGTGGTTTACTATGAATTCAGTGATAATTTCTTGTGAGCTGTTTTAGCAGTTGGCATGGACAATTTTATAAGAATCTAAATAGGAAATTGTGTATAGATCCATAGTGATTTTTCCTTCACTTTCAGTTCCAATGCTAGACACCCTAACCACCCACATAATTGAAAGAGTGATTGGTAATAACAGATTAGCTACTTGAAAAATTACAATTTATAACTTTATCAATGGAGACTGAGGGCAACTTTCATTGTTGGATACTTCATAATTTTTCTCCTTGCTGACACTTTTCTGTATTACTGCCACAGTAACAGTGGCATAGTCATAGTAAGCTATGAAATGAATTCCTGAGCACTGTTGGCCTTATCATCCTGTCTCATTGTAATCCTTTTTTAATTATTCCAAAACATTGGCTTTGGTTGCTGATTTAGACATATCTATCTCTCAGCTTTCACCTCTCAAACTGATAAGTTTGTTGAGCTGCCTGACTCAATATCCACTGGACTTAGCTACAAAGCATCTGTAGAAGTTTGGGGCATACCTGCATTTCACAGTGGAGCCCGTGATAACATGATTAAGCTAGGACTGCATCTGGAAACAGTGTAGACCCCCATCAATGCAGCATTGCACTAACGGTAATTAAACCTGTTGAGCAGCAGGACTCATGGTTTTGGGTGTGGTACTATGTAGTTCGTACAGAATCAAGCCCTCAGCGGGTGTCTCTAGTAGGCCCTGTGCCCTGCCTCTGCCAGATATCTGCTGACATCTTCAAAAATATGGGCGTCCTCCCATCCAACCCGACAGGTTCCTGAACTCCTTTACATGTAACTTTCTACTTATTGTTGTGTGGGCCTGAGAAATATTCATGTTTCAGGTCCTTATCTTTGCTTGCTCAGTGATCACCTCTCCTCATGGCATTTCCTCCTCTCAGGAAGAGATGATTCAGCTTTCAGACCTCTGTGAACCCCATTCAGCTGGGTTAGACTCAAAGACCCTTTGCTTATCTGAGAGGTGGAGATTCCCGAGGCAAGAAGATAGCTACAAAATGATGGCACAATTTTTAAATTGATCTATCTCATCATGGGGACAAGCTTTGATTCTTTCTGAACATCGGTTCTATCTGGAACAAATATGTACCTAAAACTAACTGGGCGAGATTTTATTTTAGACACCTATGTAGGCTACCTTGATTTCATAAATTTGAATATGGCTCTTAGATCTTGTTGATGATATGTGAATGCAGAATAATGGTTATAAATAATAGTTATTTGCTTCTTTGTTTCTTTTCTTCTTTTTCTACAGTAATTTCCTTCTATGTCTTTTTATTATCATGAGTACAGAGATTTGCCTTAGCTGGAAAGCAGCTTTGCATAAAAGGGCTTGGGGCTTCTGGTGGATACCAAGTTGAACATGAGCCAACAATGGTCCCTTGAAGCAAAGAAGGCTAATGGTATTCTGGGCTGCATTAAGAAAACTGTTGCCAGCAAGTCAAGGGAGATGATCCTTCCTCTCTGCTCAGCCCTGATGACTCCCCAGTTCACAAGAGACATGGACATACTGACGGAAGTCCAGTGAAGGACCATGAAGGTGATTAAGGGACTGGAGTACATCTTCTATGAGGAAACTCTGAGAGCACTGGCACTATTCAACCTGCAGAAGAGAAGGCTCAGAGGGTAATCTCACCAATGTATATTAAAGACCTGAAGGGAGGGTGCAGAGAAGATAGAGCCAGGCTCTTTTCAGTGGTGCCCAGTGACAGGACCAGAGGCACTGGGCACACATTGAAACACAGGAGGTTCCTCCTGAACATCAGGAAACACTTTTTCACTGTGAACGTGATGGAGCACTGGCACAGGTTACCCAGAGAGGTTATGAATTCTACCTCCTTGGAGATACTCAATAGCTGTCTGGATGTGGTCCTGGGCAATTGGTTCTAGCTGGAGTTGCTTGAACAGGACATTTGGACTAGATGACCTCCAGAGGTCCCTTCCAACCTCAACCCCTCTGTGATTTCTGTGATTCTGTGTGCACGTGTTATACGACTCTCACATTAAAATCAGTCAATGAACTTTCTTATGGCTCACAGAGGCCTAAAGGAAACCTTCCAAGGACTACCTGAGTGGCTAAAAATGGTGGTCTTGGAAGAACAAGGTGTTTGCCAAGCTTTTGGCAGCTTTCACTGTCATTAACCTATTTTCTTTCTCTGAAAACAACCAACCAGTATTTCTCCATTTGTAGCATTATTCCTCTAAATGGCTAGTTGCTTCTGCCAAGAATAAAGACTTTGATGTAAAAATCTATAGCCTTTGGAAATATGGCTTTGGTTCTGATATAAATTGCAGCTGTAAGATGCAGGTAAATGTATGATGAAACTGAGGTGTCTTGCCATAGCCTGATTTTATTTGATATTGCTATAAGCTGCTTAGGGGCATGTCTCTTATTTGCAACCAAGCTTAGGAAAGATATGTTAATTTTACTGTGGTGAATTTCAGGAAGTTTATCTAGATTTTTTTAAAATGCTGCAGTCCCGGAATCATTTACCTGGTGTTTAAAAAGAGATAATTTCTGAGTCTTGGTGAATGTTGTATCTGTTTTTATCTTTACCAGAAACCTTTAACTCCTTGTGAACTGACCTGTTATATTTCCTCCTATGAGGAAGCCGTTTAGCAGAGCAGAGAGATACTGTCATGGGTCTGTCATTGCATCGACTCAGGAAAATGGGTGGGTCTGACAGAGATGGGACCGATATATGCATAGTTTCTTTTGGGAACAGCTACCCAACAAGCAGGCTCTTTTTTTCCAAACACAGAACCTAGCTGCCACCTCGTGCTGAGGTGGAAGCTCCAGTGGCCCAGTAGACAAAGTAAATTATAGTAACAAAATATCATAGTCTAAATTAGCTACAAATTTTGGAGTTACCAGAAACATGACAGTGATAATAAACTTGATATTAATGTTTATCTGATTCAGCACAAAGACTGTGATATTTAAGTAAGAATGTGTTTCTTCTGTCAAGTCACAACAAATATGTTTCTTAACAAGGAGCAGTACGTAATGACTTCCTTCATTATTAGGTACTCTGTGTATATAGAAATTCTCTTCTGAGGGTAATAACAATGTTAATACTGTATTAATAAAGACATAAAACACAATGCTTCAATAAATATGTCTTGCTAGATGCAGGGACACTACTTTAGCTGAAAATTGTCTCAAAACACCTTAATGCTTTCTATTGGTGCAGCTGCAGAATTAGTAAAAGCACATTGCTAAGGGGACCTCTCTTAATGAGATTTATAAGAACACTAATAGGTATATCTGAAGCTATCAATGGTAACACAAATTAATACAACTCCAACTCTTCACAATTCAGAATTATAAATATTCATAATTGTCCTGTACTCTCATAGGTATAAGTATTCCTGAGCATATTTATATATTCAATACTTCTATCCCTATGCAAAGATAAAATAGGTCCAAATATATTTCTGTCCTATACCACTTCGGGAGATATTACATCAGCTCAGTGTGCAAAGATTGTCATGTCACTTCAGTTATTGATAAAGTAGACTTTATACTTTGTATACATAAGTAAAGTATACTTATACTCCAAAGTTTTATTTATGTTGTTAAAACCTTTATTCACTTGCTACACACAGCATTACTATCTTCTTTGTTGCCTGCTTTTCTTTTTCCTGTTCTTAAAGAGAGAAAAATGAAAAAGAAGCTTAGTGTTAAAGGCACTGGAAATCAAAACAGTATTAAAAAGACAAAATATTTGATGGTTTCATGTGGTTTTAATATGGTAGATTAATGTAAATCGTATGGTAAGAGTATCAATGTATATAGTACTATGTTCATAATATGTTGCAGCGTTACAGAAATTGAAAGTTATCTAGTTATAAATATCAATTGAATGCCTGCAGTATTAAAATCAGCTTCATTGATCTATATTTAAACTTACTATCTGCTCAAACTAAAGTGAGTGCTCACTTAATAGCTATTCCAGAGCACTGTATCTGATGGCTTGGTGTTTTTTTTTTAAATAGCACTAGCTGAAAGGGTAATTTTAATTCTCTCTTCTCTCTGTGGAAGAACTTATGTATCAGGAAAATAGGTGGGAGTTTCCATTTTCAAAAGAGTCTAGTCTAGATCTAGTTCTATCTCACTCAAGTCGTTAGTAAGTAACTTTCTCTATTTTTAGTGTTTTTCTTCTGTTATCAATTTCAGTCTTTCTCAGAATTATGTTCTTATTTTGCAATAGGCATCTGGCTGATAATTTCACTGCAGAGGGCTTTTTCCTTCACTTTCTTTCATTACTCTTTTCCAGAAAAACTCATTTTTCATCTGCCATTTACTCTCCTACTTTGTGCACTCCGAGTTTCTCTGCTTTTGGCAAGGTCAGCACTCAAAATGTCTTCTCTCTGAACTCCTAATTCTCCTCAACATCGCAAAAGATGGTCCTTTGGCTATTAGGATCAGCAGCTTTGCCCTAAGAATGCTTAGCAAGAAAATGCAGTAGGACATACATGATTACTTTATAATTTTATTGAAGTGAGAAGCAAGGAATATATTCCATTGCAAAATGACAAGGTTTTTATGGGTGCTTTTTTTTTTATCTTTTTAGCCCATAAATAGCTTTAAATCACAGCTTCTCCTAACCTTTTCAGAAAAACTTGATGCCTAGATGGAGAATGAAAGATACTGTGAGGACTGCCAGCCAATGTGTGATATCCCCAGACCACCACCCACGTACATCACACATCTGCTGTAGTCTGAGTAAGCTCAACAGTACAGATGTACACAGAAACAATTTCAATCGTTTTCTTTGACTATCTTTAACTATTTCTGCTAGGGTCCTCTAAGCAGTACACGCCAGCAACACTGAATAAGGAAAGAGCAAAGGGGAAACCAGTAATGAGATACAGGAAGAAAACCCACAATCAGCACCAGCTGTTGCCCAATTAAACTCAACAGTTCACAGGTGTTCACAAGAGGATACACAGTTTTGCCTACGCCAAGGTACCTTTCTAAATAACCCTTATGAGAACAATGAGAACAAAATGAATTTTCTTTTATTGGCCACTTTACATATTTTTAAAGCTTTAAAATTTTTATATGTCAATAGTAACCTTTTTATAAACTAAACATTTCTCTCTCTATTTTTGACATCTTAATCAAAACAAAAAAATGTCAGGGTTAATAGCTGAAGTGTCTACTCTATCATTCTTGTCTTGGCTCTTCTCAGCTACATTCTTTTTTCTACTACCATTCTTAGTTAATAGCTTTCTAAGCAGGCTTTATGACCATTGCTTTGTATTTATAAGCTTAGGTCCTAAGAACTCATAATCCTGTAGAACATCAGGGTACTTGAGTGTAACTTAAACTGGTATGTTTACCTATGTCCAGATACAGCCTGATTTTTGAAACGGCAAATTCATCAACAGTGCAGTCCTGTACTTCTGCATGTGGGCACTACTGAAGATTTAGCAAGTAGGTGTTGATGCTGCTTTGTGATATGCTTTTTTTGTGATTACCTTGGCCTTCAGGGCTGGTGTTTTAATAGCTTTAGTTGGCACCTTAAAGCCCTAAAACAAACAGCAAGAATCAGAGAGAAAACTGATAGCTCTGCTCCTTCTATTTATTTCTTTTCAGCAAAACCTTCCAAGTCTTGGAACTTCTTTATGGTTAGACTCTGATTTGAGAGTCATAACATAAAATTATAGGCTTCAAAATTAAGAGGTTTGAACTTGATCCACACAGTTGTGTATTTACAATTGTGTATCCTTAAAACAAAGCAAATTTAAACATGAAATTATTATTTGCTTCCTTTTGTAGTCCAAAATTACCTTACAAAGATCCTTGGTAATTAGAGTGTGTCAACTAGCTGTTTAGGCCATGGCTGGGAGGTTGGAAGGCCCAGGGGAGCCTTATCTCTGCAGGGTAAATGAGATGCATGTGATGTCGGTGCTCTAAAGGTTAAAACTGAGCTACAATGCAATGGAGACCAGTTCTCAGATTTAACCTACAGGGAAACATTTATGATGTTCTCTGCCTCCAATTTATTTTAATAACACTTAATAATACTAGTTTGCTCTTAACCGAAGTAATGGCTTTCATGCAAGGATCTCAAAGCACTTTCTGCATAAGAATTAATTTTCACCGCACCCTAATGAAAACTAGAAGCAGTATTTTACCTGCTTGCAATTTCTTTTTATTAAACTTACCTTTAGTCTAATATTAAGAGCTTTAAGAGGCTGTGAGAGTTTTATATTCTAAGTTTCACTAGCTCTGAACTGGGTGTAATCCTGATGTGCTTTTGTGTCTGGAAATTAAGATGGTCTTTTCTAGAAATAACCAGAGAAAAACTTCCAGGCAACATTGATGGCAAGGAAAAATCCATAATGAAATACACGATAAAATACAACAGAATCATTTGGGGCTTAGATTCTGATAATTCATTTTTCTTTTTTTTAACTTTCAGAATAAATGCTTTTTTGAAGTCTTTCCATGCTGAGCTTCAGAAGGTTGGCTTAGTGGTAGCTCAGTTTTTAGACACGGTTTTCAGTGAAAATATTCATGTAATTCAAAACATTTCAAAAATCAGTATTGGGTATTTAAAATCCTGGTGTGATACATGCAGAACACAGAGTAGTAACAGTAGGCTAACAAAAATGCAGCCTATTTGCAAAGGTGAAAGAACAACCTTCACAATTTAGGGGAAAATTATTGTGGCTTCTTGTTGCTTTTTCCTTCTTTTTTCTCTCTCATTTTTTGCCTCTAGTCACAGCAGGATAACATCTGTTCTCAGATAGGAGACAGAAATTTGGCCTATAATACATGTATACAAAAACCATTCGCGTAGTGGTTAGTATTCCCAGGTGAAATACTTTCCTTGAACAGAAAGTCAGAGTGCTTACTGTCAACGTGAGGTAGACCCCTGTGTGGGGTTTTGAGGTAAAATGCAAATTCCTGAAACAATTGCTATGCAGCCCCTTAGAGGGATTATTGTACCCTATTGCCTGAGTAATACTGGTTACTGCTTCTCTGCACGGTCAGGAGGAAAGCAGGACTCAGCGGACATGATATTTTTGATTGTATCCTTGCTTATGAGTAAACTTAAGCTCTCATCTATTGTCTACTTCTGGAGCTATCTTATAGCTGTTATATGTTACAACTGGGCTTTTAAATTTCTCTGGCTGAATCATAGGTTTGATTAATCCACGATGATTATTCTCTGCATTAAAGGAGATTAAGGAAGGATGTTTTGCCAAGAAAGGAGGGGTTCAGTGTTGAAATAAAGAAACAAAATGTTGAGGCTTGCTGTTTATCCAAGCTAAATAAAATTTCCCACATCTCTGGGTGTTAGTTCACTGATGATTTTTGCTACTATAACAAAGTCATTTATTATACATATGTGCAACACAGAAGTAGGGCTAGCAGACAGCGTGATAATCCCCTCTGCTGTTCTGCTAATGAAAGGGGAGTCTGACAAACAAGGTAGATGGTTTAAAATTTGGTGAGAACCCAGACCAGGGAGCTGAGAAAAGACAGGCAGGGCAAAAAGGCTGTGGGTAGGCTAACATCCGACCCAGCAACAGAAGAACCAAATTGTGCTACAGTCTCAGATGGGCTGGTCGTTTCACAGTGTTTCTCCATTTGCTGTTCTTCCTTTCCATGAGGTTGAACATGAATTATTTCTGTTGTTTCATGTTGAACACTGTGTTTGGTTTTTTTTTTTTTCCCCCCTTGCACTTGGACATAAATAAGGCCCTGAAATGGCCAGAAAAAAAGCTTTGCTGACTTCCCTGTGGATTTCTGCTTTAAAAGTGAATATGCTCTTGTACAGGATATAATTTATGCCAGGGAAGAGACCCTGACCACTGCTGAAATCCCACCTAAGCTTCCTCTTCCTCTTCAGGTACTCTGCAAGGGAGAGAATTACTCCTGCTAGTCCTGTGATGAATATACTTAAAATGTGCACAAGAGGATACCCAGCTGGCACAGTTTTCCCAAGAATAAGCAGGACCAAAGGTGTAATGTGAAAATTGGCTGTGTCCTAAAAGATGTTCTGCTGCTTCATTAAGTGTCAGGTTTTATTCAGGCCTCATTGGGAGAAATTCTTTATAGCCTGTGGTAGATGAAAATGGATGATCATAACTAATGATCCCTCCTGGCCTTAAAAATCTATGAATTTACAATAATACACTAAGGTTGGATACACCTGAAAAGATCCTTTAACATGATCCAGGTCCTAAGGAGCCTCAGTTACTGCTAAGTGTTTTCTTGTACTTTCGGGTTTTACTCTTTCTTCCTTGTAATTGTTTCTTAGAAGTCTGAAAAAAATAATTTCATTCCCTGCTGTTTATTTCCTTTTCAGTTTGGCAGGCATTCAGGCTTTTCTTCCATTTGTTTGCATACAAGTATGCAGAGCTGCAAGCACCCACACAAACAATATGTCACTTAAAATGGTAGAACGAAATTACCATAACTAATACAGTTGCTCTTTCTTAATACAATTGTAGATGCAAAGATTGCTAAACTGAAGTGCTAAATGCAAGGATGACGTGTCATTTGCAGCCAGAATCAGATTTTTGCTTTTGTTCATTTTCCTCATGGGGAACACGTGGATGGTGATCAAATTAGTCTCTCTGACACGGCTAAGTGTCAGTCAATAATAGGGAGTTTGCCTTTCCCTTGCTGCCAGGCGAGGAGCTCGGTGATTATCCAGGTGCCATCCCTGCATGCTCTGAGTCGCTGAAGGCATGGAAATCTTCTAAACTGGATGGATGTTTAATGCAAAATTGGTGCCAGGCGTTTGGTCTGTTTTGTGCTCAGCTGCAGGATCTTGCATTTGCCAATACCTCTTTGTGACGTTCAAATAGTAGTAGGTAGGATTTTACTCTGCGCATTCAAAATGGCATGAAACTGTGGGGTTTTTTTTCATTCTTACACTCCAGTCCTTTAGTTGTCATAGTGTGGCAGTGCGCTCGTTTGCTTTAATATGAGCTGTGCTTCCATGTGGACTATGGATCTGGGCCCTTAGTTGTGAAAGATTTGTGCTTTCCTGCGGGCAAGTATTTCATTCAATCGTATTGCTTTTCAGACCTCTCCTTTTTGTTTTGTTTGTGTGTGTGTTTACTGTAAAAATGTAAACAACCAAAAAGCACTGCTAAAAAGCATATTGTGTGATACAGGCCATAAAGAGCAAAGTTTACTCCCCTCCCTCCTCTTTGCTTCTATTTGGAATGAATGTTGCCATTTTCAATTCAGAAATCAGAGCATGGACAGACTCTTCATAGCTGCATATAAAGGCAGTGGTGCCAGGCTCTTCTGAACACTATAATAAATCTCTCCTCTCTGTTTACAGTTCTTAAGTGACTGATTTTAGATGCTTTTAGAGTGTATCCAATGGCCAAGACTATCCTCAAGTCCTAGCCCATTCTGCTTCCTTGATGCTTGTGGCATAATTGAATGACTCATTTAGATGTGAATCAGATGCTATTAGCTTGTTCTTCTAATGGAACCCCTTCCACACAAAAGGTTAAGCTATGGAATTTTTCTATCATTGAAGATTTCATGATTATTATAAAAAGAGAATAATGGTGTCCTTGATGCTGCTTTTCATCTTCACTGTTAAAAGGGATCAAACACATCTGTAAATTAACTATAATTCACAGAACTTTACGTAACTCTTTCATAGGTTTTATAGCTCTGAGAAACAGCAGTGATATATATATTATAACGTATATATACATGCATGTTTAAAAATAATTCTGTAAGACAGCAGGGAAACAACATACGGGGCTGTATTTCTCAACATCTTGTGCAGAACTTCCTGCTGTCATGGGCTTCAGCATCAATGGGAATCTTCCCAGCAAGCTTCAAGTAGAGTGAGGCGCAAAGTGCCTCTGGACTCCAGTGAAGTTCTCTCCATATTGACTGATCAGAACTAGAGACAGATGTATGCAAGAGAGCACCCGTCTGTGATTTACAGCACCCTTCGCCCCAGTTGGCACTGAATTGTTCTCATGTAATGTTTCGGGTTTGGTCTGTCTCTGTTTAAAAACTGAAACACATTTTTGAGAAAAGTAACTTGATGTTGGCATTGTTTGCTACGTCTCACAGAATTTCTTTAAGTATGGTTGGTTTTATTTTTAATTTGGTGCATTAGCAGCAGAAATAATAAAGGTGAAACTCTAGATCTTTATTTAGACTACAGCAGCTTCCAGGAAGCACTTATAGACATGACTGTAATGCAAATAAAATGGTAAAGATAATGTTATGGGAAGGCATGCTTGCTGCTTTCTGAGCACTGCCAAAAGATGCTACCTAAGAGTCCCCAAACACTTTTGTCTGAGAATGTTTATTTTTTGTCATAAAACACTTACATTGACTAACTAACTGAAGTGTACCACAGTAAGACTTTATCCGGACTGTGTCATAGTCCTAGTTGCTTATGAATGACACAGCTTCACACCAGCTGAAAAGTTAGATAAAAATTGCCAGATCTCTGAAATGCTCGTAAAAGTAGGAAAACCACACTCGTTTGGCTAATTACTTTATTACAAATTCAGGCCAGATTTTAACCAAGGTTCAAATAGGTTCATGACTTCTTCCAGTGAAAAATTCAATGGTTTGCGGTTCTGCATTGAAACTGGAGATAGTCTTGAGGTGCAGCTACATCTGAATAATGATTTTTCTGTGTGTTCTTAATCCATGCTTCCTTTTTTTTTTTTTTTTTTTNGTCAGGGATTAGCTGCAAATGTGAGATTTTAAACTTTAATTTGCCACAGGGAGAAGATACTTTCTTATGTGCATCAAGATGAATAAAAGTGCTGTTTAAGTCCACACAGAATACTGCTGCTGACTTATAAAGGTATATTTAAATTTCTTTTTGTGTGTATTTCAGCTGTAAGTTATGGATTAAAACTTGGCATCTCCTATAAGAAAAAATACTGATTTAACGAAGAAAAAAAATGAAGTAAAAAAATGCCAATTTTATTTTCAAATGAAGGTATTCAAAATTCTGATGACTTTTCAAAGTCTTAAAAATATAATTTCATGTAACAGAATAGGTGTGTCATAGCTCACACATTGATGAACACTTCCTGTCTGTCAAGTATGTTTTACCTTTTGGTGTCTCCTTTTTTATTGCTTTTTTCTGTTGGGTGAATAGCTCCCTAAAAATTTTGCAGTCTCCCTTATTTATTCATCTCAATGAAAGGATTAATGTGTCAGCGCTATTTACGTACATGTAAGGAAGACTGAGCCTTTATTAGCTCTTTTTTTCTTCATACCATAACAGAGGATTGTAATGCCTTCAATATGTTTGAACATGTGTGTATTCTTAATTAATGCTTGTAATCAAATGACTTCTCTGTGAAGAAAAGACAATTCAGATTCAAGCATGACTTTTTAATCACTGGATTATGCTATTTGTATAAATGCATATAACTATCTTTACAGTGTACTGTAAATGTAAAATGCTGATAGCCCTGTGGTAACTGGTGCACTTGTGCCCTTTTAATTTTGCCTCTGTCATACAGTGCAGGTGGACCAGGGTGTGGGACTGGGTTGGTCAACTGATTGTCCATCATACCATAGTTCACTGTATGCTGGATGTCTGCCTTTTGTGTTCTATTTCACCTCCAAAGCGTACGGACACCAAATAGCAGAATCACGCAGATATGTCAACGTAGTGTAGTGCAGTGCCCCACAGTACTACCCTGAATGAACTCGCTGGGTGTCTGCAAGCCGCAGCCTCGTGTTAGCACGATGCCCTGCCTTGCCGTGTAGAGCCTGCCCCTGGGAGCAGCTCGTTAGCCCCTGCAAACCCCAGCTAATGCAGGCGGCCCGCTGCCAGCTTCCAGCTCGCATCCTTAGAGCTAACGTGAGTAACCTTGCTTGGTACTGCAATTTGTTACATAGACATATCCCGACTGAGAAACTGTAATGCACTCGTGATCTAGATCTCTATTAGAAAGTGAAGTCTCTTGTTCTGCGTAGTACCATTTTTAGAAATGTCTGAGACACAATTATGTCTGTGATTGCCTGTGTTCTTTAGGTGTTTATTTTCAGAAAATCTCAGGAGTCCCAGTTAGCGAAGACTGTCCACCCTGCCATAAATTAAAAACCCAAGTAAAGTGGAGACAAAACACTGCGGAGAACCAACGCCCCTCTGTAGTTCACCTGTGAGTATTTATGATTATTTAAGTTTTGTGCCACAAAACATGATCGTGCTTTATAAAATCAAAGAATTTGACATTCTGGTTATGTTGCTGGAATGAAATATGGCTCATTTAAAAAAAAATAAATAGCTGGAGACACCGCTGCTGAGTTTGCCAGAAAAATGCCATGTTAATATCTCCCCTCAAAAACTGTCCTTCCTGACCCAGAGCGTGAAAAGAGCAGGGCAGGTGAAGCAAGGGTATGAGGAAAGGGAAAAACAAGGGAAGAGGAGATATCTGAGCTTAATATCTATAGGATCACAATATTTTAGAGAATCTCCATTTATTATACACATAGAGTTTGTGTTGTGGTTAAGGACACAGATAAAAATGCCCAGCAGATCACCTGACACTGACTGAGTCAGGAATAGACCGGAAATATCTTTGGCCCACAGGGAGAAAGAACAGCACGAGTGCACATTTGGGACCCGTACCCTGTCCATTGCTTCGGGTGGCAGGAGGACATTCAGAAGTTAAGAAGTGAGAGACGACTCAATCAAAGAAAAATTATGTGTGGCAACCCTACCAAAAGACAAAAGAAGTTGCCTTAGACAGCTGGAGCTGCTGTTTCTACTTGTTGGTTGAGTGAATGTTTAAATATAATACTGAAATCTGAAGAAAAACGTTAATAACTTTACACAGGTGAAGGGCTCATTGGAGAGTGGGGCACAGAAGACGAGGAGCTGTGGATGGCTGAGCTGCAACCAGAGTGAGAGGCACCTGAGGCAAGGAAGGGGAGAATGTGGGTACTTATCACTGAAAGCATAACCTTATTCATCCTTCCTCGTGCTCCCAGGTGCTTTATCCTTCCTCTCTACCTGTCAAATTGGATCATGCATGGGCCTGGAACAAAGTAATTGTTTTCGAAGTGGCTAAAAGATACATTAAGAGCAGATACTGGTGGCATAATGCCATTCCCTCCCCTCGAATCTTCCAAGGGACCATCTAAGCAGTGAAAAAGAAGTTCCAAATTATCTAGTAGAAGTTTTGGATGCATTGAAAGCCTGATAGAATAAAAATCATGCAAGTAGAATTTATTACTTTTGGAAATGAAAAAAAAAAAATCATGCTAACAAACACCTGAGCATTCAAATTAAAAATGATCTGGCTACTTAGACTATATGACTTTGCAGAAATAATTCTGGTAAATATATTGGAAAAAAAATTTCTGCACAGTACAAATTAATTTTGGTAAAAAGTAGAAAATTTGTCAGGTTTAGAGAACTTCGGTTGGAACAGGTAATCAAACTAACTATAAAGGAGAATTTGAGAAAAGCTTCTGGTTTATCTTAGCACAATCACCCTTCGTCTGAGCTCATAATTTCACTGCTATATCAAGCAAGCCTCTTGTGATTTTTCAATGTAGGGAAAACAAGCTCAGTTTTACTTTACTGGAGAAGACACTTTTTGATGTTGCTTTTCAATAAGGTCTGAGAGCAACATCACTGTGAAAAGGCTGGTAACTTGTGATCTTACTGTCGCAGACAACATTGAGATGCTTCAGATTTCCTGTGTTCTTTGAGTGCGTTGCAACTCTACCCATATGTCCTCTAATATTATATAATCAATATATCATTCCCTGTAAGAAGCTTATCTAGCTACTTAATAAATAAATTTGCGGCAATGATCAAAAGCAAAAATAAATTCTAATAACATCTCTGTGGACACAATATTCAAAATCTCACACATCCCAGGAAGTGTATTTTGTAACTGCAGTTTTTGTGGCTTTCCTGCCTGTCTGAAAAAGAAAGGTGCAGTCTTGCTACAACAGTAGGTCACATCATTGCAGACATCCTAATGCAGATGCAGTTATGGTAGAGTACAGAAGATTTTAGAACTTAAAAGAAGCACAACATAAATCTCACTGAAATTGCACTACCTCTTGTGGGGTAGAAATAGATAAGTGTGGGGAGAGTGATGAAATCCTCATTTGTACCTGGAGGAGGAAGATAAGAAGTGGGCTGTACTAGTGAGGTGAAAAAGTAGGAGCACAAGGCAGGGAAAAAAAAGAGCTTAAAAGGAGAGAAAACTCAAGCAGCTTCCAAGAATTTCCCACAGGCCCCTCATTGTCCAGCCCAACAGTTCCTACTGCTCTGTCTCCTGTCCCCACAGGAAATCAGCTGCTCTGTTACTGCTGCAAGATTGCACTTCCCCTCTACCTTGGGGGACGCAGCTGCCTTGGGATGGTTCTGCTGAGAGGAACTGAGGAATGACCACTAAGCACAAGGGATTCAATTAAATCTAAGGAATGGACAATCAAACTAGGTACAGCTCAGGTTTTAAAAATTTGGAAAAATTTGGAGTTGCTGGTTTGCACCCAATATGCAGCATCTAGACACTATTAAAAAGTGTTCATTGAAACTTGCGATGCTTTGCCATACAGTTTGTTGGTTTAAATATTTACAGAAAGTAAGCATCAAATACAGTACAAACATGATCAAAAAGGTGTAACTTACTTTCACTCAAGTGAATATTTCTGTATTTTTTTTGAGTGTTCCCTCAGTTTTGGTAAAGGCATGGATTTAGGAATGTAAGTGCGAGCACAGGAAATGCTCCCACAAGCAAAAGTATGACCAGACTTTTGTAGAGCCAGAGTTTATGGCGTGTAACTCCACCACCCCATAATGACGAATTATTTAGACTATTCTATGGAGAATATGGATCACAGGTGTGATCTTTCCCTTACTCTTTAAGTATCCTGATGGTTTTCCCAATCATTGAATCAATCCAATTTTTATTGCTAGAGGACATTGTAGCAGCTGTTGTCTGAAATAGTAGTGGCTGTTCACTTTATTACGCTGATCTAGATACTTTTGGGTTTTTTCCTAGGAATTCCAAATAAAGTTTTGCAAAGTGAAAAAAGAGTCTAACCAATGTTGTATTTTTGAAGGCAACAACATGTCTCATTGGCTAAAAGTACTTTGAAAATAAAAACAATGCCCAGCAAGAAGGCAGAGGACTATTTTGGTTTCTTTACCCATGCATTACTGTATCTGATTTCAGACCCACAATGGGAAGATCTTTTGGCCAGGTCACTGAATAGCACCTGCTTCAAAGGTACATAAGTAACAAATAACACAGTTTCTTTTTCTTGTACGCTGGATTACAAAAGGCTTGAGTCTGCCAATTGCCACCCTCATATTACCCACAACTTTGTCATTGCTGTTCAGAAGCAGACACAGGGCTGTTTATCTTCACATAAATTCTGTTTTTATTGGTTGGCATGTAGTAGATTCATCTGATGCTGGTCTGGCCATGAAGGCAACAAACTCTGAGCACTGCAGTTGGCAGCCCCCAAAGTTGACAGGGAGAGACGCCAAGAACAGAATATTTTACTGTTTAAGGTCACCCTCTTCATTTCAGAGCTTTAGGAAGAATAATGTTTGGGTTTTTTTCATTTTATTAGATTTAGGAAGTTGATTTGTCCATATCTGTTTTGTTGACATTATCAGGAAACTATTGGCAGCAAAAAGTAAAGAGTCATTAACACAATTTTTGGCAAAGGCAGAGCTTTGAAGCAGTAAGGAAGTACAGGCAGCAGAACTTGCCTGTGGGTGTTGGTTTACAAAAATATCAAATGTTATATGAAATTAGTATACTTGCATTTAAAATGACCACTGCACATAATCTTGTAGCCAGTCTTGTAGCTAATCCTTTTATTCTTCAGCACTTTATTGCTTTTGCTGTGCCGGGATTCTTACTGATGGTTTTTGTGGGCATCACTAATTACAGACTCCTCTTTCTCTTCATTTGATTTATTCCTCCCCACGGCTCTGGCTGACATTGGTTAAGTAGGAATGGAGTCACTCTGCTGTCTGTGCTCAGCAGACAACTTTTCAGGTATGTGAGCACCTAGTTGTCAGCTGCTGTTTCTCCAAGTACAAAAACCAGTATGACAATATGATCTAAGATGTTTTTTTCTGAGAAAAAAAGATTGCATGTGCTTGTGGAAGGGAAGGCAGAAGGACGAGAGCCAGCTGAAGAACACGTAACATTAAATTACAGTTTTTATTCTTAATTTCATTTTATTTAACACCATAAATGCTTAGAAATACTATTTTTAGTGTACCTGTACTTTAAAAGCTGCCTAAAGGTGGAGCTTATTGGCATTGTCCTTATGTCACAAAACTTTGTCAATAAACTACAAGAAGGCAGTCACCCATCATAAAAAAAAGGAAACAACATACAGATTTTTTAATCAATTATCAGAAATCTGTGTGTTTCCTTCTAATTTGGAAATTGATTTTGTAGTGAAGCAATAGAATATTTGTGCTATTGTTTTTTTGTAAAATCAAGCAGATGTACCACTGAGCTTCAAATAAGACACAGCCCTGTTAAAAAAGGACCTATGTAAACATCCTTAAAAGAAGTTCTTCCTGTATTTCCCATTTAAGACAGGTGGAGATGGGTGGAAACAGGTCATCCAATCAGGAAGTTATTTGTTTTGTTTGAAAACCTAATGCGTTCTGATCTGATGCACTGAAAGGACCTTAAAACTGAGTTCACGTATGGCATTTTTTAACGTGAAAAGTCTAGACATAAAATAAAGTTGGATTATAGTAAAAATATACATACAACTAGCTGTGGATTTATGAAATGGTGAAGTACAAAGACTTGTGACAGACATACAGTTTATTTTAGCGGCACTGGATTCGCACTTAATCTGCTTTCCACATATGTTTAAATAATCTTCAATTATCTGCAAAAATCTGCTTTTATAAACTTCATAATTTATCAGGGATTAAAAGAGCAATGTTTTGACAACATAGTTGTTTTAAGTGCAACTCATTATTTGTACATCATTAATCCAAATTGATTAGCACCCAAGTTTTCTGACCCTGGTAAATGTATCCCAGCTGTTTACATTTTGGGCAAACGATCTTTCTTTTACTATGCATGTTGAAGTTCAGGGCTGTCTTATGTCAAGCATGTATGTTTTGGAAACTGTTTTTGTCTGTACCTTGTGAGAGTCAAGGTTTCATAGCTTTTTCAGAACAATTACATTTGAGTGCAAATCAATCATTGTGCTGTGGCTGATTTCTGAAACCAAAAAGAAACCTTCTGCAAAATGAAGTAGCTGCTTATCTTAGAATTACAGGTCCCTAGGAGACAAGACGGTGATATGACATTATTTACTCAACAGGCTTACTAAATAACATGATAAAATAAAGCATTTAAAAAAAGATAGGGGAAAAAACCCTTGTAGATAATTGTCATTTTCTTTGAAGCCAGCATTTGAGAGGAGATTGTGAACTTCTCACATTATTGTTTAAAGAGTTCTCATTTTCATTTCTAACAGGAACTGGAAACTAATAGGTAGAAAGGGACTTTTCCAACTGCAAGCTCTCTCCAGTTATCATTTTCAAAAATTCCTTAGCAAAGAGACTTTCTTCAGAAGGATTAACAAAATAAAGTTTTGGTGGATTGCTGATGATTTCAGCATTTTACAATTCGAAGTTTCAGCTTAAGAGTCCCGAAAAACTTGTCAAAGTTAAGTTTTCAACAATCATGGAATGTAATTTAGTATCTTAAGTTGAACATAAACTGAAGAAGGAAAACTCAACAGCTGTTTTTGCCCATACAACTCACCACTGATTTATATTTGTGTGGCTTTTATCCCTTCTTATTTTTATTCTGTAAGGAAATAAGAGTGACAGATGCACTGTTTTATCACATGAGATGTAAGTGTAAAATACGTTAAGAAAATTGTGTCAATTAATCCTCAGTCTCAGCTGACAGATGGTTTCTGCACTGTTTCACCTTTCAACAATTTTACTGTGAATCCAAATAGATAATCCAGTCTGAGACAACAATTTTGTTGGATACTAGGAAGATAGAGTTATTTCTATTATAGTTGGATGTGTTGTAGTTTCCAATGCAAAAATACAGAGTTAAGCAATATTCCATATAACTTCTGGTTACCAAACCCCCTGAAATCTACTGTTTTCCAAATTGGCAATATCATCCACAAAGGTTGATACAGCAGGGATCCAATTTTATAGTATCTATTTTCCCTGGGCGTTCATTTAGTTGCCCTGTTCATTCCTAATGTTTCCTACAGAGATCTCTGTGGTTTTCAATATCCTGCTGGCACTATTTCTTCATATATGGCATACAAAATTTTAGATACTAAACCATTTCTAAAAGATCAAATCAACTTGTCTAACATATCATACCTGCTAGACTTTTTAGTATGAGTGATGTGTCTGTGTTTTGTGATTTTAGAAGCATTTGTAAGTATGCTCTTTGGCTCTGAGCAACCCTAAGACTGTACTCAGGCAGCAATACGAAGACTAGATGGAAGAAAATGAAAAGTGCTGCCCTATCTGTTATCATCTTTACAGTTTCTGGTGTGATATGGAGAAAAGAAAACATATTCCCACTTATTATGAGTTATAATGCAGTACAAGTAAGGCTCAAGGCTCTCCTTTTTTCCTGCTAGTGAAGTCTATCACTGCCTGAAACGTGATGTATGTATGGTACCCTCTCTTGATGGATGTCCTTGGTAGCAGGCATTTAGCATATCACAAGCAAGTTGAACTAAAAGGAGACAACAGCAGAGGTATCTGGAGGATGGTGTTCTGTCATGAGCTGGCATAGAAGAGGCAGCTGCAGAGTGCAGGTTCAGTCGCTAGCACATCTGAATTCTGTTTGTCTCCCCCATCTAAATTGCACGGATTTTAGTTTTGCATTTTAAAGTACTTTCTAGATTGAACATTAACTGCATTGATATTCTAACTTAGCAGACATGCAATATGCAGAGCAAAGTATGAAATTCTATAAATATACTCCTTGTTCTCAAAAATCCTGCTATTTCACTGGTACAGCTGTAACATTTATTTAGACCATTCTAAATTGTGGTTACATTTCTATAAAAAAGAAAAAAACATGACTGACTATCTAAATCAAAGTCCAAGTAGACCTAGATATTTTGGTATAGCTTTTTTGTGAGGTATTGTAATAAAATATAGGGTATTCTGGTAATTATATTGTGTTTATAAGGGGGGGGGGGGGGNGGAAGAGCTTGTCAATATTCAATGAAGCAAAAGGAAACATTAAATTAACTGAAGGATAGCTCCCAATGTTGTGTTATATTGTGTATTGGTCACATGAGTACAACTTTATTAAAAATAACTGTCCAGGTCAAAAGCTTTGAAGAAGAAAGGAAAATATCAAACATTAAAATAGAAAAAAAAAGATGCAAATTAAAGAGTCAAAGGGAGTAAAAGAAAAATTGTTGAATCGAACAAGTGATGAAGAAAAAACTAAATAAAATGGTCTTAATCTTTGAAATAAACCAGATATAGTGGAAGCTAAAAAGCAAAGAGAGGCAAAAAATAAATAGTAAGTCAGAAGCAGCTTGATAGTTACAATGATGCACAGCACAATTAAAAAAATGGCTCCCTCCCCCGCCATAGTCTAATCTTTAAGCTCTTGCTCACCAGGATCGATTTACTGAAAAGCTGCAGTATCATGAAAGTGACTACAGAATGAAGCTCTTAGAAAAAGTACTGTGGGGGCTTGTAAAACAACGAATATGACGAAAGATTTCAACTTTACATTTATGGTAAACAGAAACATAAAAATTGTCAATTAATCATCCATTCTTTCTGGTAACTTGGTTCTGATAGCAGCCGGTGCCATACTATAGAGTAAGGTATCAGCCTTGGCATGCACCGCTATGAAATAAATGGAAACCTCTGCTGAGGGTAAGCTATCTGACCTTTACTTTGACCATACCAAACTACATTTAAATATAATAAAATAATAGATATAAATAGTTGGCAAAGGAAGTTATGACTGTCACAGAAAAAAAGAATGCAAATAGAAAGATCTGTGCCTTAAGACATGCCTAAGGGAAACTGGGCTAGACAGTGATTTTTCCCAAATCACAGAATGGTTTAGGTTGGAAGGGACCTTAGAGATCATCTAGTTCCAACCCCCCTGCCATGGGCAGTGACAACTTCCACTAGACCAGGTTGCTCAAAGGCCCATCCAGCCTGGCCTTGAACATTTCTGGGGATGGAGAATCCACAACTTCTCTCGGCAACCTGTCCCAGTGCCTCACCACCCCCATTGTGAAAAATTTCTTCCTGATACCTAGTCTAAATATACCCTCTTCCAGTTTGAAGCCATTACCCCTCGTCCTATCACT
>RSEF01000031.1:45476037-45566902 GCA_003993805.1 Himantopus leucocephalus | reverse complement strand
TGTGCAGGACCTTGCACTTGGCTTTGTTGAACTTCATGAGGTTCGCACAGGCCCAACTCTCTAGCCTGTCCAGGTCTGTCTGGATGGCATCCCTTCCCTCCAGGGTGTCAACCACGCCACACAGCTTGGTGTTGTCGACCNCCAGGGTGTCAACCACGCCACACAGCTTGGTGTTGTCGACCAACTTGCTGAGGGTGCACTCAGTCCCACTGTCCATGTTGCCAACAAAGATGTTGTTAAACAGCACCAGTCCCAGTACTGATCCCTGAGGAATGCCATATGTCACTGGACATCCAGCCATTGACCTCAAGTCTCTGAGTGTGGCCATCCAGCCAGTTCCTTATCCATCGAGTGGTCCATCCATCAAATCCATTTTTCTCCAGTTTAGAAATAAAGATGTCATGCGGGACAGTGTCAAACGCTTTGCATAAGTCCAGGTAGATGACATCTGTTGCTCTCCCCTTATCCACCAGTGCTGTAACACCATCATAGAAAGCCACCACAGTTGTCAGGCATGACTTGTCCTTGGTGAAGCCATGTTGGCTGTCACCGATGACCTCCTTATTTTCCATGTGCCTTAACAGAGTTTCCAGGAGGATCTGCCCCATGATCTTGCTGGGCATAGAGGCGAGATTGACCAGCCTGTAGCTCCCCGAGTCTTCCTTTTTTCTCCTTTTTGAAAATGGGGTTATGTTTCCTCTTTTCCAGTTAGTGGGAACTTCGCCCTACTGCCACGACTTTTCAAATATAATGGAAAGAGCCTTAGCAACTGCCAGTTCCCTCAGGACCCACAGATGGGTTTCATCAGGTCCCATGGACTTGTGTACCTTCAGGTTCCTTAGATGGTCTTGTACTTGATCTTCTCGTTGGCTCCTCTACCACTTGGAGAAGGAACTTGTCATTGATGCATTCCAAGAACTCCCTGGATTGCTTGTGCCCTCCTGTGTTATCCCTCCGACAGATATCAGGGTGGTTGAAGTCTCGCATGAGGACCAAGGCCTGTGAATGTGATGCCACGCCTACCTGTCCATAGACAGCCTCATCTGCTCCGCCACCCTGGTCAGGTGGCCTGTAGCAGACCCCCACTGTAACGTCACCTCCCCCTGTGTTCCCTTTAATCTCGACCCATAATCTCTCGGTCAGATCTTCATCCATCCCCAGGTAGAGCTCCATGCATTCCCGCTGGTCATTGACATAGAGGGCAACATCCCCTCCTCGTCTCCCCTGCCTCTCCTCCTCAACAGCCTGTATCCTTCCATTCTAACACTCCAGTCATAAGAGCCATCCTACCATGGGAAGCTGAGTCCGTGTTGAACCTGACTTGCTGGCTGGAGTGGCTGCAAATCCTTCGTGCTGCTCTCCAGGTGGCCAAATGATATTTGATAGTGTGGGAGTTCCTGTCATCTAATACTAAGCCCTGAATGGCAGGTCCTTCTGATTATCTAAAGCAGGGCCCCTCCTACAAGGTCCCCCACGTGCCAGAGAAAAGGATAGCTCTTGGCAAACTTGGAACCATTGGGGCAGTCACTGTGTCCTCCAATGCACTCCCTCCAGTCTCTGTCGTACTTTGCAGACATCCTTATAATGCTTACCTCATTGTTTCAGGTGAAGTAGTTGGGTTTTCAGTATCTGCCACACAATCTAGATTATAGGCACATATAATTTGTATGCTCTTTCAAATGCAAATATGTAATGTAAAACAAGATTTGTCAGTTATGACTTCTGGAGCTCATCAACCATTTTCCATGAAATGAAAATCTGTCAGGAGAATGATGATGGAAATAGTCACTTTACCAGAAGTATAAGGCCAGTCTGAGGAGGGAACAGGATCAGCAGTAGAGGTGAAATTGAATGCATCTTAAAAAAAAAAGGCAAAAATTCTGCTAGCTTTATTACCCTATCTTTTGACACTCACATGAATTATTGCAACTAGTAAGGCCACTGAATTCTCACATCTATTTGTAAAACATTCAAAATGTGTTTTGAAGCAGGTTTCTATTATCTGTTTCTTTGTAATCTTCCAAGTCTGTTTGATGGTATCTACTTGCCCTCTTCTGTAAGCTGTTTTGCTCTGTTTATGCAGAGAATAGGACACTAAAATTTCTTATTCACTGCCAGGATCCCTATCTATGCTAGCAAAAAAAAATCCTGCACAATTTTTCATATTATTTTTTATGGTTTATATTACTTTGCTGTAGAAATCCTACATCTCAGGCACAGGATGCTGTAGATCTCTTTTGCTTAGCTCTACCATCTGTGAAACAAAAGAAAGAAGAAAATAAGCTTGCCACAGAGCTTGGGACAACTGATGAATCTGTACTTGGTGTATGTGAATGTGAGAAGTACCATCACTGCTCTGTCATTTCAGCAAGTCCATACGACCTGGAGACAAGACATATCTGTACATTGGCATCCATGCAGGGTAAACCTGAGATGTCCATTCTTTGTACCTTTCTAGTATTACTGACTCTTGATAAAATATTAAAATAAGTTAAAACTTTTTAGCCCTTGGAGATTTTTGTAGTTTCTTAGGACAGCTAAATACATCTCCGTGCCCTTACTGGTAGGAGTTTCCAAAAACCTAGACATAGCAGAGAACCCAAAATGAAACATCATTCCAGGAAACACTTCGGTGAACTAGAATAATATACCTGTATTTAAGTAAAATAGTGACACAGCCATGTCCCTGCCTCACTTAGTCATTCACATTCACTTTGCTAAATGAAGTAATTTTGCCACAAATACTACAGTAGCAAACCAGCAATATTAGATATTAGATATTATATTTCTCTCCCATTTATATTGTGAAAACTACTGCTTGATGGGGCCCAAAAGTGGGACCATTTTCCCAAATTAGGAAAGATGGATTGGTTGCTTTTTTTTTCCTTAATGATGAAACTAATAAATTAAGGGCTGCAGGAATTCATGGTGGCTGAAAGCATGTGTTTTTAAAGTCTGGAAAGGTGCATGTGCTTTCTGTAGCTTAGCTAAACCTGATGCTTCATAGGTAGATGCACAGGAATGCGGCTGTTCTTTAGCATGGGTCTGAATGTGACCTCAATTGATGTTACAGTGAGTCACCTTGCTGTACCTATTCCTTTTCCAGCAGAGTTCCCCTCCACCCCCTCCAGAAGGTTGTCTCAAGAGTGTTTTAAAATTCAGGGACTAATGTTCCTCAGAACCAGTGAGGGAGGTGCTACACCTTCTCTTCTAATGTAATAGGGCCCAGGTATATATTAAAGAAGAGGAAAAAATCTTATTATTTCTGCTACTCATAGCAGTGAATATATAATTAAAACTGCACAAAATTACCATTGTAATGTTCCCAAATGTATTTTATTAGTAGGCCCTTAAGGATTTGATGAACAAACTTTTTAATGCATTCCTTAGCCCTTAAATTGGGCTAACAGCTGTCGGATGTATTTCAGCCCAGTCCTCCTGTTTTTGTGAGAAATCCCTTGTCTGAAACCAAAAGAAGGAGCTCCTGATTCCCATGTACTACATTATCATTGTGGTGGTGATGATGATTTCCTGGTGTTTCACTGAGTGTGATGCAAATGAGACTATACCCAAGATCACTCTGTCCTAATGTCTTAATCCATACCTTTTATTCAGCCCAGGCAGTGAATATCATGAGTCTCTGGAGAAAGAAGGGCATCCTCTGCATGACTAAGCAATAGATAGATGACCGGTGCATGCCAGAACACTAAACTATGACTCTTAGCTGTACAGCAAACCTGATGCATTAAAATTGCACACACATCCTTGCCCACACAGCATGTAACAAAGCAGCAGAGACCATTTGATTTTTTTTTGCTATTTCACAAAAATCTTTTGGGGATTAATCTCACAGCAAGAAAATATGGGAACTGCAAAACTATTTAAAGTTCACTAGACCTTCCTCAGGAAGGGAGCCTCTCAATACAATAGTTTTATTTTAAATTATTGCTCCATATTCATATTCTATGTTATCACTTTAACACAACCTTTGCTTTTCATTAGTGTAATGAGACCATCTGTGCTCTGAGGATCAGTTATGTTGCGTGTGCTTTCAGTCTGCACAGCCTGTTTGTTATTGGGCAGGAGAAGACTCTACACTTTGGAATATTTAGCTGGCAAAGCAGTGTCTGCAGAACATTTCTTTTCTGGTCTTGCTCACTTCAGTGCTTGCAGCAGTAACCATTTAGATATCTTTTTTATCATTGGATTTCTGAAACGTCTCTCATCCTCTATCTGCAAATCTCTGGCACCCTATCAACAGGCACATTGTATTTTATTTTTCTTCTTCAGACTGAGACAGAAGTGAACTCTAAGGTAACTAGATTTCCAAAGTCTCTTCCACTCTTGTAGTAACAGTAACCTCATTTTGGTTGCTTACATGCTGATTATTTGGAAAAGGTGAAAAAATATACTAATGTTTTCTTTATGTTATTCAACAGCTTAGAAATTTTATTTTAGCTTTACTGATTTGCAAAAGAATTTATACTGAACCCATTAAAACAATTATAATGAATTTACTTTCGCCTTTTTATTTTTTCTTGCATGAGATTTAATTGTACTAAGTAGCAGTGTATTTCTCATCAATTTGCAGGTTGACCCTGTAAGTTTTGGAAGGTCTAATCTTTGATTTTTTTTGCATAAACCCAAGCTATATGAATCACAGAGCTGCATAATTTATATTGGCTTCTTTTGTTCCTAAAAATATGCAGAAAATATTGAATTTATGTGGTTTAGATTTACTAACCCTAACCTAACCAGGTTCTTCTACTAGCAGTAAATCTTAGAAGTTTGGGACAGAAGGGGGAAAACACAGGAATAATGCAATGGTGGAGTGGTTTTGTGGGCACCAATTAAATAAACGTAGAATCCAATGTAAATTCTGGCTCATGAAATAGGAAAAATGAAAATCAGTTATCAAGAGCTTAGTTACTAAGTAGACATTCAAATTCATTAGTGATTCTATGGAGACATCAGCCATTCATTGCTTAATAAGGATTTTACATCGTATCTTGGATTTCACAGGTTTTTCTCTGATGTTATATGCACATCAGAAATCAGAGGAAAAGTCACCCTGTTCTTTCCTTTTATGTACTGTTGCTTGACATTGTTTTGTTGTTTGATGAACATACATTTTGGTTATCTTTGAAAGTGTCATTGTGTACATTAATGCCATTTCAGAAGTGGTGAACTAAGTCCTGCATTTGAAGTTTCCCTTTCCTTTCACACTTATGAATGACTTGCTCATGTAAGTGAGTGAGGAAATTAATAGAATTGGTTTAACTCAGGTATGACCTATGGCAGACGCTAGGCCATGTTATGCAGTCCACTCTAAGGCACCCTGAGAATACTTTGAAATTTCTTGCTTATCTGATGTGTGGTCTTCTTTTGAAAAAAAGACTGTCAAACAGACAAAAGAGAATGACAGTTTTATGATGTGGTAAAAACAACTTTTCCATTTTGATTTCAATACATTTGTAGAACAACATACATGACTGTTAGGATTGTGACATTGGAGTTCATTCAGACAATCTGAAATACAATTTATTGGAGTTCATGAGTATACTCTAATCTGTGTGGATTCAGAAAAAAAATCTATATTTGTATTGATATGACTTTATAACTTTATTATATCAATATTGATGTAACACTGTACCTGCGGTCTGTAGCATTTTCCAGCTACTGACATGCAGCCTGATTAGATTTGTGTATTGTCTGAAGCTTGGTAGATACAGATCAGTACTATGTAGAAAGACAATTACATATGTGTCTGAACTAATGTGTGAGAGTAAATAAGTGTGTCTGTGCTCTTTATAAGTCAACAAAGTAAATATCAAAACAAAACAGGTGTGCTTTACAAAGTTATTACGTGCCAGCATGTTCCATATAGCTATGTAAAGGAAAAATCTCTTCATTTTTTCCCTTTCCTAATGATGTTGGTTTTGATTAAATGTTCTAGCAAAATATCGTAGAATGTCCTTAAAATAGCATGCAACTCTTTTTCTGGGCTCATGCAGAAAGGATTATGACTGTGTATATGGAGTCTAATATTAATTGACCTTACTGGGAATCTGATAGTTGGAAAATGTCTTTGGAGTATAACACCCTTTTAAAGCTCTGCTTTAAGTGGACATGAAAATGAATGTAAGTGAGCCTGAGAGCTCACATTTACCATGAATTAAAACAGAGGAAAGATTAGGAAAAGATTTTGGCAGGTTTAGTTTCTACTGGTCTGAGTGCTCATCATCCCTCTAAGTCTGTACGTTATTTTAAATAACATAATGAAAAAGGCAAGACGAAGAGTGAAAGAAGGCATAAAGAATAGAAGAAGAAGAAGGGTGTAAAAGGGCTGCAGTATATATGAAAAATATTTAAAGCTCCATTCTTTTTCCAACAATGAATATGTTTCGAGGGACCCATATCTTTCTATTCCTTGTGTATCTTAGGTACTGCAATGCAGTCAGAGGTGCTCTGTGCTTGTGCAAGTCAAAGCATCCTCAGGCTTGTTCAGTGACTGTTCACATCTATAATTTAGGCTGAGGACTGGTTGGCCTCTGTGATTTTATGGGGAAGGGCAAAAAAGTTGTGTGAAGCTGTAAAACCACCTGTTGTAGCCGAAGCACTATTCTGGCATGATCATAGCTGGGTTGAGGTGCAGGGAAATATTTCCTTTGTCTTGTTCTTTCAGGCAGGGTCCTATTTCATATCCTTCCTTTGTTGCTGTGCGTTCCCCCTACGCCTCAGTTAAAACTGTCTCCAATTACCTCCCTTTGTCAAAAAAGGCAATCAAGGACCAGTAGTGAGGCGAGGGGAAACATGAAACTTTCTCTGGATCTCTGCACCATTTCCTCTGCTTGACTGACATTCTGCGACCTACATATAGCCTTTGACCTACAAACTTAAAAGAGTTTCCTATCCCTTGAAATATATGAAAGAACTCCATAAGGGTTTTGCCTTTTTTTTTCCATCCTTGTTGATGGTTGTTTTGATAGACTTTTCTGTGTGAACTTTGTTGGGCAAATTTCGTTTTCTAACAGGTTGTCACAAATGTTTTATGTCAATAACCAACAAAGTAGTTCTTCATAAAACAGCACAAATAAGTGCATATGGTTGATGTTCCCTCTGTATGAGTCATTCATAAAAGCCTGGGCAATTATTGTAATAGGAATGGGTGGATAGTGGTAGATATAAAATGTGAAGAACAAGTTTAGGAGGAAGACTGTTGAACCGCCAGGTAAACTGAAATAACAAGAACCTTACCCATGTAACTGGGAAATAAAACAAGAAACAAGATTCTCTTTCAAAGGCTTACAGTGGTAGCACATTTATTGTTAATAAAATATTTCATCCTCGATGCCAAAGGATCTGCATTCATGAGACCGGAACAGACATGTGTCATTATTTCTGCCTGTTAAGAAGACAACTTTGTTTAGATTCACACAATTCACAATGGGAACTCGTGGTGTCTAGAAAACACAAGACAAGTGAACCGGATCTTGATTTCTAAATTGATTAATATATCTTTATTATTAAGTCCTACGTATGGTGTTTGAAGAGACCATGACTTCCTGCATGTTTAAATCACGTGTGGACTTGTCAGGATTTACAGGCTTTGTCAGCCCGATGAATAACATAGCACTATATACTTAACGTGGGACAAGTCTCAGAACATTCAGTCTTGATTTGATTTAGACTTTACATCTTGAAACTCATTTATGGTGAGATTAAACTAGGAAGTTGTCACACAACTGGGCAAATAATTATGTATGATTAAAGTGATTGACAAAGCCTCAAAGCCTCTTTTCTTTGCTGATCGCCCCTATGCAGCTTATATTTTTCACATTTATTCATAGGCAAAAAATAATTGTTGGAATTGATGTCCAAAAATCATCTAGTTCAACCTCCTCCTGCTCAAGTCAGGGCCTACCATACATAGCTGCCTTGGGCTTTGCAGAGTCAAGTTTGAATATCTCCTAGGACTAAGATTTCACAGCCTCTTTGAGCTCCTGCTCTAGTGTTTGATTAGCCTTACTGTGATCAGTCTTAATTAGCCTCACCTCTAATATCTAATCAGAATTTCCTTTCTGGCAGCTTGTGACTGTTGCCTCCCATGCTTCCAATATGCATCTCCAAGAGGTGTCTGGCTCTTTTCTTCTCTTTGTCCTCCCATTGGGTGGTTCCAGAAACTGATAAGGTCCCCATTAGACTTCTCTCCAAACTAAAAAACTCAGTTCTCTCAGCTTCTCTTCCTGCAGCAGGTAACCCAGTTCCATAAACTTCTTTGTGGACCTCCACTGGACTAGCTCCAGTAAGTTAATGTACATCTTGTGCTGGGGAGTGCAGAGCTGGGCAGAGCACTCCAGGTGTGGCCTCACCCATGCCAAATAGAGGGGAAAGATTATGTCCTTCCATCTGCTGGTTACACTCTTGCTAACACAACACAGTATGTGACCAATATTGATATTGTCTGTAGAAGGATTTGCAGAACCAATATTAGTTTATTCTCCTTAGGTGTACCTGCTTCACGTATCTTTGTGTCACAAAGGAGCTCAAATAAAAATGCAGTTTGATGTTTATATAAAAATTCCTACTGTGTAGTGGAGAAAGTGGCTGAAGTGGGTTTCACCTCAGCTATTGTACTGTAGGTACAGTCAAAATCTGTCCATTAAAGGTATTTTGCTATCCACGCTCTTTCTAGCAGAGGGACTGCTGCAATGGTGTTACTCTAAACTGTCTTTCCGGCTAGGTGCTCAGGCTTCATTTTCTTGTCACAGAAGAATAAATGATATTTCTCTTGTCAACACCTTTTCTTAATCACTACTGGCCAATGTACGCTTTCATTGTTTTGTGCAGACAGTGGCTGCCCACACTGAGAATGAGGGGAAATAGGAATAGAATTCTTAACATTTTAGTAGCTGAATTGTCTCTTTCCAGGAGGCAGTTCAGTTACATCAGGGCTTTTACTTCAGGACTTCTTCATCCCACATTCCTGTCCTTGGAATGTGGGATATGGGATCTCTGTCTTAACCTGTGCTGTTTCTTGAGGTGTATGTCCCAGTCACAAACATGCCAGCTTTTCTGCCTTTCCAAGAGCAGGAAAAAAAAATCAGCTCTGTAAAGAGCTATTTCCAATTAGACCATCCATGGCTGCTTTTGCGTAGAGACTCAGACCACCTTAGAAAGTTCCCCCAAAGTAGTCCTATTCCGGCCCAACTCTGGCTGATGCACATTGAAGAAAAAATGTTTGTTGATTAAAAACTTGCTTAAATGTCACAAAATCTTGAGCTATTTTGTTTTAAAGGACATATGCACCTTCACACAAGAGAAAAACAAGGAAAAAAACCCTCACCAAATTCAAAATAAGTTAGAGTTGGCAGGCTTATGTGTCTAGTGCTAACTTATGGCACTCAGTGCTAAAATGTAGCCCCTTGAAATCATTACAATAAATTAAAGCCACTGTCAGAGGCTGAAGACATCAAACTAGAGCAAAAAATATATTGCCAACTCTTAAATTTTGTGTTGTAAAAAGAATTTCATTCTTCAGCAAGTTGACAGTAAAAAATAGACAAAACCAATATTTTAAGATGTTGTATCAAAGATCATGTGTGAAAGCCTGTGAGTGTCTTGCTTTAAGCTGTGAGTTATAGCTGCTCAGTCTTGAGGAGTGAGAAATGACATATTTCTTGAGGCCCTTAGGATGTGCAAGCTATACACTGCTCTTTTCTTGAATGACAATGTGGTCAAACTCTTCAGCTAGCAACATGTTTGTGTGGTTTTTATTTTTTCAGTTGTCTTTTATGTATGATATAAAGTTGCTATTAATTTAAAAACTGTCACTCACAAAATGTGGGAAAGGAAGACCAACTGAGACAAGCACTCGACAACAGCTGAAATTGGTATCCTGAGACAGGTGATAATTTGGTACAGCTAATTATCATTTTTCCCATATGAAATAATGTCAGAAACATAATAAATTGTTTTTGCTTTGATAAGGCATATTTTAAAAGCTGCAGTCAATGATGACTTTGTCATATAACCCTGCTGCTTGTTTAAAAGAAAGAAAAGGACCAAACAAAAAATGCCAAAGACAGTGACTTTGTGCATTTTCTTAGCCATGATTCATCCTTGACCTAGCCCTGACCTTGTCACTGATACTTAGAATTAGTACCTTGTATTAATGGTAAAGATCTGAGTTTGCTAAGCTGTCCAAATGATATAATATGAACAACTTGTTCTTGAGTTTGAAGGGAAGAGTAGGTATATTCGTGTTTTTTTAACAGCTCTTCCATGTATACTGCGTCTTATGGTATCTGTTTTTGTATGGGCTTGTGTTTAACCTGTTTCTGAGTGGTATTGCTACTCACATCCCTTCCATATTCCTGAGGATATCTGGTGTCGTGTGAATATGTTTTCTGGACAACCAGGCTTCAGGGAGAGAGAACGGCTCAGTTCCTGCCACTTTATTCCCCGGTACGCTGGAATATGAGTTCCTCACTGTTCTCTAGCAACATGCTCAGTTCTGTATGACTTCAGGACTCTCATTATCTTTCATCTTTTTACGACTCAGATGAGTTTGGATAAGTTTACAGTCCAAAGTTAGTGGGTGGCAGACAGGTATAATGCATATAAACACCTAAAGAAATAATACTAAATAAAATGTAACTTTATGACTCTGCATTATAAACTTCACTTCTTGGTCCTTTCTTTCTTCTTTAGTATGTCCAGAAACCATAGACACCTGATCCTACAATTCTAGATTACATGTTAAACTCTTCTGGCTTAAATTTTCACTCCATTTGGCTGGAAATATTCACCTGTGTAAAATTATGCATATATTTTAATTTTTAAAGGATCAAGCCTCTTGGTAGGAAGATTCATATAATTGATTCAGTCCTTAAGTCCTCTGAGTTCCCTCTGCTTTCTGCAAATTCATGGAGTTATTTGCTTAAAAATTGTAGGTCAATTGACTTGTTTTTCTCCATTTAAATTTCTACCGGCCTTGCTATAAATCATTACGGATGATTGATCAGTTAGGCTTTTGTGTCTTTGAGCTGTGTGTTTCAGGGGTCTATATTACTTGGAATTACTATAACTAAATAATAAATGTTCATATCGTTATATATTAACAAACAGTTCTGTAACTTACCACCGTCAATGAAAAAAACCCCGAAACCACCAGTTGTGTGTTTCTGGCTTAATATCAGCTAAGCATCTGGGTTTATGTTATATTATAAGTAGTGGCAGAATGCTCACTTGTGTGCAAAAAATTATTTAATCAATGCGTGTCACAATTATCAGAAGCTTCACACAGTCCTTTTACTCTAAAATTGTTTCTGAATTTACCTCCAGTAATGTTCCAGCAATAAAAAGTGTTATGAGGAGTGTCTGTAACAGGTATTACACAGTAAGGTAATGCAAGAATTATATTAAAACCCATTATTTTCTTCTCTAAAGTAATCTTCTTATGAACACACATCCTTTGACACCCTTTATGCTTGATATTGCAGAATTGCACATTTTCTATAGTTTACAGGCTAGTGTCAATTTCTGTATCTTTTTCCCCTCTTGACATTTATTAACTTGTGATTTTATGCTGTCTTGGAAACTGACCTATTTTTATACATAGCTTTTTTGACACTCAAAGAATCACACACATTTAACTACCTCACAGGTTTATTACTGAATTAATTATTTTCACTTTGCGTTTCAAAATGCCTCTTGCCCTATTCATTTTTAGTCTCTTGGGAATAAGAACAAGTATGACTTAGACGGTAGATGTCCAGGCCTGAAAGTCACGACTCCGTGACACAGGCACTGTAGCATATTTTTACAGGAGTACGATGGTACTCTGGAGTCTGGTATTTTGCACCTAGTTTCTAAAGCCTCTCAACCCTCTCGCTTCTTTCTGAATGACCAATGTTTTCATGAGATAGCTATCGTGTAAATTACAGCAGTAGTCTTATAAATCTAGAAAGATCTCTGTCTTCATCTGTGTTATTTTTTGAGGTATATGTCCCAGCCACAAATGTGTCATCTTTTCTGCTTTTCCAGCAATGGTACAGACGATGTAAAACACAAAAAGGTTAGGTTTTAAAGTATTTGCTGTGTGACAGCAAACAAGTTTTTTTTTGTTTTGGTTTTGGTTTTGGTTTTTCAAAATGTGTTTTGAGTTCTCCAAATGCAAAAGGAAATGAGAAATTCAATCTCTCTGGTTTAAACCAAAATCATAATGCCCTTGTCTATGCCTGTGTTGTTTACATTAGATAGATTCAGAATGAAGCTTAGCATCACAATGGCAACTGAATTTGCGTAAATTGTCAAAATGAGAAGCAATGCCTACAATGACTGCAATATACAGATCCAGGACCACCTATCTCATGTCTGTGCTTGTGAAACATTGCATACGTTTCCTACATACTACAATTGCTCAGTAATGTATGTTGCTGAGGTGTCTATGTCCTTCTCCTTTTCTCATTTTTCCTTCTTTCTGCCTGCTTTTCCCTTCCTGAAGGTTTTTGCATTTAAAACAGGAGCAGAAAACACTCATGTCACGAGCTGTGGAAAAGATATGACATGTAACCTGCAAAATTCCATTGGAACACTTTGGAACTTCTGTTCCAAATTTCATCAATACTGTTCATGAAATTTGGAGCAAGTCCTGCTTGGACGTCCTTCACAGAGAACAGGGAATTAAACAGTGTTACTACTAACAAGCTGAGGCAATTGCTAAAGAATAGCTGCCAAATAAATCAGAGATGTTCATTTACTATTTTGATGTTTGGAAACTTTAGCAATATACCTTAATTTTCTCTTCTACTTCCACTTTGAGGATGGTGATGATCATTCCTACATAAATTGAGTAGCCAAAGTGCTTTTCTATTTTATATGCAGATTCAGTTGCCAGTGGCTAACAGTAGCCATGCTACTAGTCAATCTTAAAAGAAAATTATCTGAATAAGCACTGAGGGAATTAAATTATTTTCTTGATGCTTTTATTGCTTCTTCAGTATTGCTCAACCTTTACAAAGTTAATTGATACCTTGTATCTCTTACATATGTAAAGTACACTTCACCTAAAAGTCTAAGCTGTTCCTTTTCAGAAATAGATTCTCTGCTTGCCAGGCATCTAAACTGAAATTCAGCTTTTCAAAATTCTCTCAAGCCCTTTTCTGTCTTAAAGTAAAAGCATCCTCATTAATTTCTCACATAAAAGGCCAGAACAGTAGTGTGAGACTTACAATTTATAGACCTTATCCCGTCTTTATCAGAAAAATATGTGACAGCAGAAACATATTGGGCAATTGCAGAAGATACATGAGGCAGGCTGAGGAATGGAAAACTGAACTCTTCTTTCTCTGAAGTATGCCTGTTGTGTTTTGCTTGGTGAATGGTGGTAATGGCAATAAAGCTGTGAATTTATACTCGTCCTTTGGCCACGTGCACCCCTTCTGAATATGTGCACATACATCCACACACCAAACCATGCACCCCACCCTCACTCATTTTGCAATCCCACCTCAGCTATTGCCCTCTTTTGCTACTTTATTTTTTTCCTAGAAAGAAGATGTGAGAACACTGATACCTACAAACTCTTCCCGAACTGAGTAATTGACGTTGTTTGATTTGGTATTTTCCCATCCCATCCTGGAACACACCCCTTTAAGAAGTAAATGTGCCCTGCTAACACTCTGGCGGTAGCTTCTTTTTCATCATTGTTCTTTCTGCTAATGACAACCTTCCTTTATGTTACCTCTCTGTCATCAGGACAGACTTCAGGCTGTTGCGCTCTCATTTTGCATTGTTACTGTGAGTTCATAGAGCTGGCCGTTGCTGCTCCCGTTTCAAAACATGACTTATGCTACAGGTATGGGTGCTATACTGTCTTCATATTAGGTTCAGACACGAAACTGGTGTATTGTTAATTTGTTTCTTTTAAAGTACTAAAGGAAGAAAACACAGACTATCACACCTTTTTGAATATGGTGGTTAAAGACATGCTACATAAGAAATGGACAAAGAGTTATTTCTGTTGAATTTCTTTTTCATAAAGACACAGGTGAAAATCTCACTTATGCAGATGCACTAATCTGTACCAAGTTGCAGAGCTGAATTTTAGTAAATCAGTCCCTATATATGTAAAGACTATTTGTTGTTTAAGTGCATTACATTTTGATTTTCACTTTTTAAGCAATAACTGTCAATAGTGTCATTTTAAATGCTCTCTTTTTGTAGTCTGGCGTACTTTAATGGCTATGCTGCAGAACTTTAGTTTTTACTTTAATAGTTATTCCTGATTTCCTGCTGTGGTTATACACTGAGCATTAGAAATTATCTGCAGAGAGAATTAGAGGGTGTAAGTGTGATTGTCTGAGTCATGTAAATGCCAAAAGCTTTTTGTGACATTTTTCAGACTTTAAAAATGGAAATATGTTATTTGCACATTGGCTCCTGATGGAATATGACACACTGCAGGCATGCTGTAAGTTTAAGTTTGGGCTTTAGGCCATTAGGGGCTGTGTATATGGGGACTGCATGCTTCTAGAAATAAAGGCGATGAACTGCTTTCTGTATGGACATCCCTTTTTGATGAGCCAAAGAAACTCCGTCAGGTAAATGAAAGCTAATAAGATTTATGGACTTGCTGGGGCCTGTTATCCAGAGTAAAACCTTATGGAGCGTAATTCAGACTTGATGTAACTTTAGTCTTTTCTCCCAGATGAGTTTCAACATCCTTGTATTTGCCTATGAAATATTAATATTGTCCAGTACAGTCAGCGTTTAAATGCAGAAATTTGAGCCGAATTATATTTCAAGTTCACAAGAAGGAGGACCATCCTTTTAAATCTATGATCTGTAAGCACTCCACATTCTCTGATGCATCAATAGTTTCCCTTAAATTAGTCCCAAAAGGTGTTTTTTCACTTATTGCGAGACCTATCTTGCTGGAGAGCATGCATATAAGAGAGATTTATTCCAGCTCTGCTTTTCTACCTCATCCAAGCCTTCCTCAAAATCCTGATGGAAACCGTAGAGGATGACACTTAAGCACCTGTCGCTAGCAATTCTCAGAGAGAGGAAGCCACATGGGACTTGCTAACACTCCCAGTTAAATGTCGAACCCACTCTACTGAAATTTTATACCAACTATGTACTTACAGGACCCAAAATTGCATGTTTCTGGACATACTACTGGTGAGGTTGACCTAAAATTTTCTTGCCATTTACCTTTACAATTTCTCCTCTTCAGAATTACGATGTGATTAGAGGCATGAGGATAAGCATAGTATTTGTAGTTCCTTAGCCATATCCATTTTCTGATATCTAGAAAGGGGGAACATTGTCTGCTCAAATGCACTGCCAGACCTGATGGGTGTGGTTTGCTGATGAGCCCAGTGCACGTCAGCAACTAATATCAAATGTTCTCAACACACCTCAGGATTAGGATGTGAACATGAGTTTTACCTAGAAAACCTAGCTGCAATTTGGAAACAAGCATCCTTTGAGGTCTCTTATGCTTATTAATAAGGTTATTTTTTGGTCTGTTTTCATGCGGTAAAAAGGAGCTATAACGGTGTAATCCCTCAATATGTGGTGTTCCATTTTCAGTTGGTGTGATGGGCTGATCTTGGCTGGATACCATGTACCCACCAAGCCACTCTATCACTCCCCCTCCTCAACTGGACAGGGGAGAAAAAATACAGTGAAAGGCTTATGGATCAAGATAAGGACAGGGAGATCACTCACCAATTACTGTCACAGGCAAAACAGACTAGACTCAGGGAAATTAATTTAATTTAATGCCAATCATATCAGAATAGGATAATAAGAAATAAAACCAAATCTTAAAACACCTTCCCCCAACCCCTCCGTTCTTCCCAGGATCAACTTCAATTCCAATTTCTCCACCCCCTCTCCCCTCAGTGGTGCAGGGTGATGGGGAATGGGGGTTGCAGTCAGTTCATCACATGTTGTCTCTGCCACCCCTTCCTCCTCCCACTCTTCCCCTGCTCCAGTGAGGGGTCCCTCCCATGGGAGAAAGTCCTTTACAAACTTCTCCAACATGAGTCCTTTCCATGGGCTGCAGTTCTTCACAAACTGCTCCAGTGTGGGTCCTTTCCATGGGGTGCAGTCCTTCAGAAACAGACTGCTCCAATGTGGGTCCCCCATGGGGTTACAAGTCCTGCCAGTAAACCTGCTCCAGCATGGGTTCCTCTCTTCACAGGGTCACAGGTCCTGCCAGGAGCCTGCTCCGATAAGGACTCTCCATGGGGTCACAGCCCTCTTTGGGCACATCCATGTGCTCCAGCATGGGGTTCTCCACAGGCTGCAGGTGGAAATTTGCTCCACCATGGTCCTCCGTAGGCTGCAGGGACACAGCCTGGTTCACCATGGTCTTCACCACAGGCTGCAGGGGAATCTCTGCTCTGGTGCCTGGAGCACCTCCTTCCCCTCCTCTTCACTGACCTTGGTGTCTGCAGAGTTGTTTCTCTCACATATTCTCACTCCTCTCTTCCAGCTGCAGTTGCATGGCAGTTTTTTTTCCCTTCTTAAATATGTTATCCCAGAGGCTTCTAGCAGTTTCTCACAGAAGCTACCGCTGTAGCTGCCCCCACTACCAAAACCTTGCCGTGCTAACCCAATAAAATTGGTAAATATTTTTTTTCAATCAGACATATCTTTCTATTTTTTTCCTTAATGGATGAAAAAAACCCACCATGCACCTATTTATAAAGTGTGGGTGAGGAAAGGATACAGATACAGAAATCTGATTATCTACATCTACTAACTGCCCTCATTACCTGATGCAGTCCCTGCTCTTTAACCATCAGTGCAGAATGGCTTTTACAAACTACTGAGAAAGCAACCATGACTTTCAACACATTCTGTTGCTTTGCCTTCTAGAACTACTAAGGACTCTTTAGAGACTACATGCAGCTCACAGTTACTGGTGTCTGCTGGACCCATAGCAAGCACAGGGAAATGAACTACCTTCAGAAACAATTCTTACCTGAAAACTTGGTAGTAAATAGAAGCACACTAGCAGAAAGGTGATTCTGTCATTCCTTCTTTAAGGATATGTAGCAATGAAAGTGAAGAGGGCTGTGGACTGCTGACCTCATACAGACCTTCCGGAGAAAGGCGCATCGACAGGAAATAATGATGACAAGGTTTAATGTGTTTTGTAAAGAAGTTGGCTTCAGAGCATGAGAGTACTTTGTATTCTTGCCAGATGATCTGAGGTCCTTCCATCGTTGGTTCTCAATATCATTTCAGCTACTCACTTGGATTCTATTATCGTACTTCACTGTAATTCTAATTATCGCTCATCTTAGTAGCTGGTAGCTTTTCTATTATTAACTAATCATCTGTTGGCCCTGTGGGGGTCCCATAGCTTCCAGGACTTTTTAGCGAGGTTGAATTAGATTATCTGCCCTTGTTAAAACTTAGATTTAACCCAAAGTAGGAATAAGAAAATATCCTCCTAGTGTTCACATACTTAAAAATATGTCATTACACATGTTTGTGTTGCCTGAGTTGCAAGGCAGATTGCACCAGTCCAACTTAGGGCAAATAAAGCATGCTAGTGTTACGGATGAGCAGAACACCATGGGAATAATTTCTATTACACACATTCTTTAAAACAATTGACATAAAAATTTTTGAATATTGAATGTGAGTAGCAGCATTCATGGTTTGAACATGTTAACGCTGACTGCAAGTAATACTTTGATTAATAAGAAATTCTGTATAAGGTCCGACCGTAATCCTCATGAAGCTGATTGAAAGATACCAAGTTCTGGTGTGTAAAAGATCTAGCAGGAGATATTGTAGTCAGCATTTTCCAGCAGTGTGCCTGAGATGTCATTGTGTAGTAACAATGTGGGATGTCACAAGATTACAATTTTAGACTCCCTAATGGAGACCTGACTTAAAATCATAATCTGTTCAGAAATTGTCATCTGTGCCATGCTACTTAATTAAAAAATACATTTGATAATTTTGGATTACTTTGTATTTTATAGTAAGAATGTACATTAAAGAAAATATAAGTGCAAAATATGTCTTTTTCATGACATTATCTTCAAAGAATAACTCTGTTGTCAAAGAATGACACAGAACTGTCTGACATGCTATAAAAAACCACAAATGAATATGGGACCTAGCATTTTTTGCAACATTGCTTGACTTGATTTTCTCTGAATAGAATAAATTTCATGGACAATAGGAGGTTTTGTGCTCTCTTCTTTATTTTTTTTGTGTTTCCTCTCTATTTTGTAGCCTGCATCTTAGTCCTTTATGAGCTGTTCTGTGGCCATCTCAGAGCCGTAAGGATACAGCTAAGTATTCTTGCAGGTCACTTTCGTCTCTGTGGAGAATGGGAAAATGTAATATTAAAGTTAAGGGTATCAAAGCTATAGATTACTTTTATAAAAACTACCAGAATATGGCAGTCATTGTCCTCCTGTTTTTTTAGCTTAGCAGAGTCTATCATAGAATAAAGTGAAGGTGCTAAGTGCTTGCAACGGACAGTGAGTGAGCTCTACTCAGGTGATATGGCAAAAATGAAATAGTACCTTGCTCTAGGTCTGAGTAAATTCTGATTTCAGTCTGATACACTGCTATTCAGAGAACTAACAGCCTGAAGTTCTCATTAAAATAGGCAAAAACTGTGTTATTATGCCTGATCACTGCATTTGTATTTCCTTGTAATGCCGGCATCATTAGCTGTAAAGTGTGTCAATTTACTTACAGTGGAGATCTACATCTCAGGCACACAACTGAGTTGCAGAGGATTAACACGTTTCTGTGCATCAGCGGAACCATGGTAACTGCTGCTAACTGCCTGTGCAGATGTTTTGAGCTCACTCCAGTTGCAAGGCAATGTGATTTATCTGGAATTCTGGAAGAAGTTTCTATTAAACTGCATTACTTTTTCAATTGGTGAGAGCCTGATGAGCCGTGTGGGGCTAAAAGTTTCCCAGATACAGAGGTGAGAGTGCAATTGGGCACCACAGGATGAGAGGGGAAGGACAGCCCAGGGGAAAGGTCAACACTTCAGTGAAAACACAGGAGGAGAGGGTTGCCAATGGTGGGTGCAAGGCCTGTGGTGGATATGAAGCTCACAGCATCAACCTCAGTGGTGTGGCCCAACCGAGGACACCAGGAGTGAGGAGCGGGCTGCTGAGGCTACCCTGTCTCCCTGCGCCGCAGGCTCCTGAACAGGGCCACTGCAGTCTAAAACACCTGTGTGAATTTTATCGTTACAGTTGCATGAAAATTTGGCAAATGAAGATGCTATAGGCACCCAAAGACAATTATGTTCCCATACCCATGTCTTGCTCCGTTATAACAGTAAAATCTTGCTGACAAGAGTTAATAGTAGGAGTTCAAGGAACAGATTAGTTGATTTCAAGCATTAAAATGTCCAAATCAAGACTCCACTTGTAAGACTCTCTGAAAAATTATTTTATTGCTGTTAAAATAATAAAGAATTTTGGGGAATGTTTTATTTGGCCACCGGCTTCTGGGTCTTGGATGTACCCCAGTAACATTTTCCAGGCAATTTCTGCTACAAGGTCTTAAAAATAGAAGTTGACATTATCCCTCAGGTGTCTCCAGGAGCTGGGATTTTTTTAAATAAAAGAGAAAAATAAATCCCAAAGAATAAAAGGCTGGTAATTCTGAATGCAACCTTTAAAGATCAAGGCAACTGCAGATTTTGTACTTGTTATAGTCATCACCAGATTAAAATGGTGTTGAGATTTTATACTGAAAGTTCTCTCTTTCTTTTCTTTCCTTTTCTTTGTGAAAAGAAGGCTGAAAGAAGGCTTCATCCAGACTGTTTTGCTTGCTTTATGCAATCATGGGAGATACGTTCACTGTCTCACCAAAGATTTTCACCTTTACTGTGCAGCCAGTGTCCAAGGATGTGAAAGTGCTTTAGGGCAGCAGCAGCAATTAGATTAAAATCCTCTTCTTCCTTTTTGTTTCCATTACATGCCCGATTTCTGCAGCGGAGAAAGTTCCTTGTCTCACTGGCACCTACTTTGGTCTTCTAGACTCTTCCACTCTAAATTTTTTTTTCACCTCCTTTCACTACGTAATAATTATTTACAATTTAAAGAAAAAGGCTTTTTGCTCCTGTTGTTCCTTCTTTTAATTTTATATCCTCTCATGGCTGTCAGGTCTTCTTTTTGTTTGTTTGTTTTAAACTCTTTATTTCTAGTACAGTGCACTTATTTTCCCCTTCAACCTCTACCCTCCTTTCTTAGTCAATGTAACACCAAGCAAAATAATGAAAGACCTGTTACAGACTTGATTAACAAAGGATTTAAGAAGTGTAATACAATTAATGACAACCAATATAGTTTTATGGAAATAGAACTTGTCAGATGAGTTTGATATCTATATATATGTGTGAGATTACAAATTTAGTTGATAAAGGTCACATTGTTGATATAATAGACTCCTGTGTGATCTGGTACTGCGTATTTTAATTAAGAAGTAAGAATGGTATAAACCAACATCTTATACATGTCGTGGATGAAAAAAAAAAAGTTAGCCTATATATTTCAAAAGGTGACTGAGAACTGGAAACTAGCTCTGAAAGTGATGTAGAGACCTATTGCTAATATAAAGCTATTAAGTGTCTCAGTCAATGACTGGGAAGATTAATGAAACTTTGCTAATCTGCTCTGCAGAAGACATTAATATTCTGGTACCTGCAAACAAGTAAAAAGAAAGTAAAGATGCAGAAAATACCCTTTAGTAGATCATCACTGGAGGTTTTTCAGGAGTGGCAAACTGACTGGTCACCTGCTTTGTCTACTTAGAAAACCTGAGTGATTGTTTACTTGGAAAAAGGACTGAATCTGTCTTGTCAGATAGAGAAGGACCTACTACTGAAAAATAGTTCTCCTGTGTCAGTAACGAGGATATGTTTAAGGAGGTGTAACAACTTCTTACTTTCGTGTGGTTTTCCTGGCAAGTGGCCCCCCTCTTAGTCACCAACTCATTAAAAAAAATTACAAGCTGAAGTGTTTTAGTCAAACTAAATGTAATCCTCAATTTTAGCTTGAATTTATTTTCTAACCCTTAATCATTTCTTCAGTTATATTTAAGGAAGCATAGGTTGAAATTGCAATCCAGATAATGAAAATTTGTAATTTATTTTAAAAATTCAAAACAGTTTTTGATTTCTTAACTATCCAACTACTTTCAGAAAAATTCACAAATAGATTTCTCTTGATAGCATTTGAACTTTTCAACAAGTAAGCTGTTCTGTCAAAAGATTTTTCTGTCTTTAAGTATAATACTTGCCTATTGGCCACTGATGCTGTCAGTTTATTCCTATTTTCTCAGTCCAAAAATAACTCTTACAGTCAAATAGACTATATTGCTAAAGGCTAAAGGACTGGAAAAAATATCTTTTGGATAAACATTTGAAGGGATAAGAATCACCATTTTTTCACTTTAACAGGAGAAGTTTGACTGGTTCAATTTGTAAGTACACGATGGAGAATGGGAACTTGATTATAGCACTTTTTTAACATATTCGAAAAGATCCAGATTAACGTCATCTGGAAATGAGGAACTGCATGTAATAGTACAGACCAATAAACAATGTATCAAGCTTTCTATTAAATTCTTTATTATTAGAAAATTTAATATTAATGTATGTTTTGCTGAGAGGAGCTTTCATTCTATTTGGAATTACTGCAGTAGTCCTATTTTGGAAGTCTTGAATCTAATCTAGAGATTTTGTAATCTGTCATTTCTGTGGTTAAATCAGCCACCTAATTAGAGTGTCATTTTATATACAGAGCAGTGTCTAAAGCATCCTCTCTGAGCTATTTCTACATCTTATTGATTGTTTCTGCCTAATGGCATCAAGAAACAACTCCGCAGCTACCCACAAAGCTGAAAGCATCCAAGCTCTCATCCCTGCAAAATGTTTTTCTCTGGACTTGAGAAACACAACACTCTCCTGCTTTTATCCATCCTGAATGCTTATGAAAGGACCATTTTTGTGTGATCACTTCAGTCTGTCGTTTTGACCATAATACTCTATGTATATGCAAAGTTCCTTGCGTGCCATCTGGCTCCTTGTTATTTACGGCATCCAGTCTAAGCTGCCTGTCTTAACATTCGAAGGCTTTCCTGACCTATCCTTACTACACATCAATTCATTGTCAAAATATTGACTCTAGATTCCAGGCTGGCTGGGATGCCAGCTTCCATTTTCTACTTCTACTTTTCTAAGTATCTCTCGTTATTAGGAAAAGGTGCCTGTAAGCATTTCTCTTTTAATGCCCTTCCTTATAATATACTCTTCAATGACTTGCTTCTTGTCAATATAAAATGGCTGGCGCACAGAAGGCACTTTTTGTCAGGCGGAACATCATTTCAGTATTTCTTTGCATTTCCCCGCCTTCTTTAATGTATCATTTATGGCTTCATTGTATATGGTCCCGGGGTCCAAGGCCTTTTTTTTGGGAGGGTCGGGAGTTGGGGGATATTTATAAGAATATCACACGGTTCAGCATGAAAAACCTTGAACTACATACATTTGCAGCACAACATAGTATTTCCTACCTGTGAGCTCTAAGTATTCCTTATGCAGTATTCACAGTATCTGATAACAGAGGGACCAAAGTGTTAGAGTAAACTTCGTTCTCTTCTCTGCCAGCAGTGGTACTGAATAGCTGTTTTTGTTGGGCCAGTTCAGAAATCCCACAGCTTTGAACTTGTGCCTCTCCTAGCATTCCTGGTAAGAGCTGTTCCTTCAGAGATGTGCTATGGCAGGTCTTTGCCCCGGGGCAGGGACTGGGGCTGAGGCTTGGGCTGGGGCAGGGTCCACCCAGGCTGCCCCAGCTGTGCCCAAGGCTCTGTTCGAGGTGGCATCAGGGCTGCTGGGGGAGCTCAGCCCTCAAGACCATCTAGCTAAATCAAAGGATTAACATCATTCATTTTAATTTAAGCCCAGTTTCCTTTAAATGGCCCTGCAAACAAACACAGATTCCTATCCTCAGACCAACACTTCCTCACCGTGATTTGAATCTAAATCCATTTTTCTTTGCTGTGAAAGTTAATCTAAATGCCAACAGTTGAAGAGTAGTACAGGTTAGTAACCAACTCTCAGAGTCCCACTACTCTGAATTACTTTGTTGCTCTTCTCAGATACTAGGACAATTAAAACAAATGATTTTTATATGTATTGCTTATTCAAACCAACATTCATTTTTTACAGGAGCTTAACAGAACAAAAACTACTGGTTGGATTTACAAAATGGATGAATAATTTTATGACCACTAATAATAGATATAGCTGTGTAACTTAATGAGAAAGGTAATAAGCTTTCACACTTCAGGGCAAACCTGATAATTTCAGTTGAAGTGTTCTGTCTTCCTCTTAGTCCTGGAATATGGTCACTGCTGGCGGAGGGATGCAAGGCTTGAAAGAACAATGAGCTAATCTGGTATATATTTCAAACTCTTTAGGCAATATTTATGGCTTCCTATCTAGAATATCACTGAAGTCAACTCTAGAAAGTGATGGGCAGGATATAGTCAGGCTGTGAGTTAAAATAAAAGATATGATGAAAGTAGAATAAATGTTTTGTTTTGATCCAAATTCAAGCATATGTATAGTATGCATGCTATTATATGCCCACCCACATGTATAATATGCATAGAACTCAATTTCTGGGTAGCTTGTAGTCAAGATCTAGATTTACCTGATGTCTGGAGTATATGGCCTTGCTTGTTGGAGAAATAAGGAACAAATCCATGCCTAAAATTTTAGTTCTGTCCTCAATGAAACATTCCAAAGTTTGATTCAAACTAGTTTTGAATTCCTTTCCATTACAGCTGAGAAAAGCATTTTTTTAGCTCTGGAAACTAAAAATAGCTGCAGATTTAAAAGAACCTTACTTTGCCAGTCAAGTCCAAAGCTGACATTTGGAATGACCCATTCAGAGGTAGTCTAGTCCGTATTTGTCACCACAAATAAGCATTCTGGGGGATTTAAAAAAAAAATAAAAGGTTCAAAGATCTTGTAGGTATGGCTCAGAGAACTGCTATCTCAAAAGTACTGACAGTAGACAAAACCCACTATACCTAGTTTGAGATGAAATCTGAATGAGCAGCAGGCAGGAAGTTCATTAATGTAATCTCAACAAAGACCTGGTTTTCTGACAGGTTTTCGTGTGTCTCTAGGAAGTTCTCTACATCTCTTACAGATTAAGAATTTTTAACAGTTTCAATTTCATCTTCCCACTAATGAGACTGGCATGAAAAAGTCTTTGAAATCTTCGGATAATTCAGCACTGTTTACAGCAGATGGCTTCCTCTTTGAAGATTTGACATATTATTAGTAGGTTAATATCGAGTTCTGACAAAACTTCAGTAAAGATATTTTGGTTCTAAATCTAAATGAAAATCCTTTGATAGCAAATCTGATCTGATCTTCTTGGATCAATTGCTTCAAATTGGATTATTGTACTGAGCAAGTGATCGTAATGCAGCATATCAGAATTGATTTGCTCTACAAGAGTTTATTTCACTTTAATTAGATAAAGAGAAATATGTTATCACTTCAGACTTTTACTAGTTTTGATACATAATGGTTTTTGATCTATAATGATGTTTTATGCAAAACTGCATCTGGTGTTTTACTGAAATGAATTACTATTACCTACTGCATTATGACACATGGCACATAGATTCTCATTCTATGAGATTCAAAAAAAATTTATGTAATAAAAAAAAATCCTATTTATGCTTTATCTGTACATTGGCTAGATGCAAATTATTCCTGTGCACCTGCTGTGTGCATAATTTTGGGAACTCTGAAGATCACATTAATGAAAGGTGTCATAAATAGTCTTTAAACAACTTTGATCATGGCATATTCTGTTTAGAATAAACATTCTTCCTAATTTTCTGTGTGTTTTTTTTTCTTTTTTTTTGAGGATGGATGGTAGAGAAAATATGAAAAATCAAAAGGCTCCTAAAAGGTTAGATTTATGAATGAAACTCTTTTTCCTCTGCAAAATCTAAGTGAGCAACTTGACGATGCTTCTAGGCAGCTGTACATTCCTAGTTGCTGCTTAAACAACAGATTGTGGAGACTGCCTTTGGCAACATTTCCTGCTTCAGATTTTCACAAGGGTGAACCGTTCTTGAAGAGTTTTTGCCTCTTTTCTCCACTCTGTTTTTACCGCTTAAGGAAGGACTGGTACTTCACGGTGACTCAATTTTTGTTGAGTTTCTGTCACCCACCACTTTGATACTTTTTAGGTGCTTAATTGTTCTTCAGAGTCACTGCGTGCTTATATCCCCTCAAATGCTAAAAAAGGTCATGAATGGAGCAACAGGGAAACTACCCAGAGAAATTCTTTGGATTGCTGTGATAAAATTCTCTGAACTGGATTCTATTTGTTAAAGCAGGGAATTGAAAAAAGAAAAGAAAACATCCTCACTGAGAAGAATTCTCATAGAAACTGATTCTTCATATGAAAGTTCTACAGGAAATGAATGAGATGTACCATCTTTCTAGTTTAGGCTAGAAATAGTGTGAGGCTACCTAGGCTTTCATACCTGTAAAACAATTCAGTTGATCAAATCTGTGTTTTCTGTGACCCAACATTTTTTTCTTTTCTTTTTTTTTCTTTTTCTTTTTCTTTTTCTTTTTCTTTTTCTTTTTTCTTTTTCTTTTTTCTTTTTCTTTTTTCTTTTTCTCTTTTCCTGGCCTGGTTGTTTGAATTCGAAGTTTATATGATTGTGAGATATTTTCCTGATGATTATTCTTTACCTTGCTTTTAGAATTGTGCAAAAAAGAAAATACTCACACTCTTTTCTCTAATCAAGACAAATATGAAATACATGAATATGTAATAAGTGCATAGAAATGTGTTTAACAGAATATTTCGATCTAGACTCCAGTACTGTAAACACAACTCCTGTAGACTTAAAAATTTTAAAATTGTGTTTTAAAGAGATGAGAAGAACATTCCTAAGCTTCTAGCTTGCAGCAAGATAGTGCCACCATGGCCAGCATGAGTGCATTGTACTTATCTCCAATCTTACTTTCCAGCAACAGAAGTGCCACACTTTCTTTAAAAATCACTCATTGATATTAATTAATGATGTTGTCTTCTTTGAGGAATGTCCACTAGTCTTGAGCATTTAAGTAACATTCCTGAAATACAGTCTAATATTGTGCAATACATCTAATTGTCCAATTCCTTACCCATACTCAATTGCTTACCATCGTCCAATTCCTTACCTGTGAAGATGCTGCCACTGTTGTTGGTTTTGCTGGTAATCTTGTAGCTATGATTTATCTTTCCTGCAATTTCATTGATTTCCTGAAAGAAAAGAGCTATGGGTCTTTTGATTTACATAAAGTTGAAAACTGTTCCACACACACCTCTTGCCAGTTGATTAATGTAGTAGCATTTGGCATTAAGATTAATGCTTCAGTTTGAACACAGTTGCTTTTGATATAATACACGTTTACAAACAAAATTTAAAGTCAAATCTGATTAAAAACTTGAGAAATGACCAATTACTTTTTTTCAAACAATTTTCATAAGATTTTTTAACATACACTGAAAGATATGGTTATTTTGCAGGTGCTATGCATCTTGGAATATCTTCTAGATAAATGATTCATAGGTATGTGCTCATCTGCTTGAGAAGGATGACACTGATGTACTCTGCAGACCACTACAGGTCCATAGTATTCTTTTTAATAAAATCTCTCTGAAATACAAGCAGTAGTGTATTTATCCAAGAGAAAAGGCTGGTTTTTTAAAGTCTGTGTAACATTTTCTTTGTAGTGTTTTAACTTGTGCAGTGCTGGTGTGATGCTGATGCCATATGCGTTCAGCATATTAAAAGGAATGGGGAGGAATAAATGCAAAGGACATATATAAAAGGGCTAAAAAACCCCCATAAGAGCTTACAAAGATTTGGCAGAGATTGATTAGTTCATGTGTTAAAAATGACAGTTTACCATAAGGTTGCTTACTTAAAGGTGTAAAAGATATGTATTTAATGTAAGACAGCATAATGCAGTCTGGATTTTCACTCAGGAATTAGTGAAGTGACACAACGAAGCCTGTACTTCTCATTATGTTTTCTGTACACCACCATGTACTTTCAGTCTAGATTACTTTTATTTTAAATGAAAGAGAAAAGTAAGCAGATGGAGAACAATTAAGAAACTCCCACAAATATGAAATGCCAATTGTCGACCTCAAATATTCTCCATCTTGAAATCTCTTACAGTCTTGCTGCTGGTGTATTCCACTTCTTTACAGAGATAAGTGGCAGAAAAGAGGATGAGAGCCCTTTTCTGACAAGACATTTCCATCATTCATTGGGATACTTCCCCCTGCCCCAATAACTGCATTCCTTTCCTCTCCCAGCAACCTTGCATTTTTCAGTTTGCAGTGATGATGAAAAGTTAATGTCATACATTGGTCATTCTGCATGTTGGACAATAACATAGAACTTAACTGTCTCTCCAAGGTTAGCATTTGGGTTATGTGCTCGCAGACATTGGAGATGTTTTCAGAACATCGCCCAGGCTTGGCAATGAGAGTAAGACCATGAGCAATCAAAGACTGTCAGGTCTTCCAACACAAGAGATGCTGGAGGTATCCCCAGTCTTCAGGTAGTGATGAATGGCAGTTTCAGACAGGATTTTGTTGCCAGAGTCCTGCAGATTTAAGAGATGACGTTATAGGAAAATTACAAGTTGCAAAAAATGTATTGTTTTTTCTTGCCTTCTGTTTCTACACTTTCTGTGAAAAGTTCAGCTGCTGTTGCAATTTGGAAACATTATTTTTGGTTTAGTTGCATTTGCCTCAACAACTTCATCTATACGGTAATGATGTGCTGTTTAGCAAGCTGAAATTATACATGAATAGTTAAATTTTTTCAGCTTGTACACAGATATATGTATTTCCTACATTAGCTACTCCCATTATGTTTCCTGTTTGCAGATAGGAAAGAATGTTGATATTTTCTTGTAGACTCATTCTGAGTTATGAAATACTTTTACCACCTGTTTTAATATTATACCTTTGAGTTCTTTCTTACTGTATTCTCAGAGTAGCTCCCCACAGAGTTATTAAAATCTTCATCTTTCCTTTTGGATTCTTTTTCCATCAACAGACTTACAGGCAAAATCAGTTTGTACACCTCTTCTGCCTGTACTCTCATGATCATTTTAATCTGCAAATACAGTCTTCTTGTAGTACAAATCTATTTGTATATGCTATTTCCTTTTTTTTAGGTGTTTTTTTGATCTTATTTTAAATCACATTCAGTTCACAAATGTGGTCACTAAATGCCCGCTGTTACGTTCATGGTGTATGCTGTTTGGTGCTGTGAGGAAACCGTGTGTCGGCAAATTCAGATGGGCTCTTGAACAACACAGTTACTACAGAAATATCCAACAACTGTAGCAGTTGGTCAATCCATTTGAATGCAGATGTGCTACCTCTTTACTTGCAGTCTTTCTGCTTCCCAGCTGCAGTACTAGTTACTACGCAGTTGCGCCCAAAACAAAATAATTGTATGAATTTAACCCTGGCTCTTGGAAACCTGGATTTACTGGATTGAAGGAAGGACGTGGCAGCTCCTGACTGCCCACTGCTTCTCTGAAAGGCTGCTGTCAGGTCCATCTGCTCTTCCTGGGTGAGGAGGCGGATGCCAGGGCAGGGGGACCAGGGTGTGTGCAGGGCACGTGCCCAGATGCAACCAGTGCCAGCTGCTCACCTGCACACCAAGGCAGAGCAGCCCACATCTGCCAGATAAGTCAAGCCCCTGCTGTTAATCCAGGCATGTGAGGCAGTATCTGGTGCTTCCTGTACTATCTGGGCTTCCTGGAAAAGCAAACGGATTAAAATGGTACAGAACAGACTACTATTATTACTTTTGTGTTGATGCTTATAAATCACCAACAGAATACATACAGTATGTATTTTTTTTTTAAATAAAAATATTGAGAGGTGTTCAGCACAACTGATTTGTCATAACATTTAAAAGGAAAATGGTCTCCTTGAATAAAGAAAAAGTGAAATTTGCTTCTTGCAACGCTGTACTTCTGATTGGATTTGAATTAAATCATCAGTGTGCGGAAAGTAAAGGAAAAGAAAGCTTTAAGTTTCTTTCATATCATGCTATTTATAGTCTGCTGGGATACCTCACTCATATCCACTCTCTAAGAACCAAGCTGGCAATGAGGAATAGTGCAAATAACTCAGTTTTATTTACTGTTCTTTCCAGCCATATCTCCAAACCTTTGCAAAGTTGGGGAAATGGGCTGGAAGTAACTTCTAATTCTCAAACCTGTGCAATGCCTGAATCTGCTGTCTTTCATGCAAGATCTCACAACATTTCTCCTGATTTGCCACATAAATATAGGGAAACCAGACTATAGGTGTATGGCTTCCTTCAATGATTTACAAATGTAATTAACTTAGCAACAATAAAGGTCTGTCAACATAATAGTCAGGCAAAAACCAGGATCATTCTGCCTCCAAGTTGCTTAAATTCCTTGTTTAGGATATGCTTTCTTGAATGTATAAACTACAAAACTAAAATTTTTTAAAAAAGCATCTTTTAAATCACTTTTAAATCTATCCTTTCTATCTTCCTACAATGAGGAAGGAAGTAATTAAGCGAAGTTGGATTTAATAGTACTTTTAATATAGAAAGATTTTAACATCTTTATTTTTTAATTTCTGGAAATTAGTACTTCCTAAAAATCTTTCCAGCTAAGTAATAATATTACCTGCTTTAATTGAAATTCCTTTTTTTCTATCCTGAAGAATAATGTTCTCACGTGATTTAAAGACAATGCCTGTCAATACAGGAATGTAATTCATGGATAAAGAAGTAGGAATTTTTTTCTTCTGTTGTCATGATTAAAATTACAATTTTTTAAAACTATCTGAAGGAATGCCATTTTTTCCACTCTCTGTTGTCATGATATTGAGGATTTATTAGAATAACTTTATATACCTTGGTATTTATTATTATTTACATTAATCCACATAATTATCACTTCCTTATACCTGCTTTGTGTTTTCTACTTAAGCCTTGCCTAGAAATTGCTGTATTGCTGTGTTAAATTAAGAATTTCCTTTCACTTGTTTCCATTCTTGGAATACCATAAATATCCTAGTTCTATTCTATCCATCTTGATCCCTGAGCAATAAAAAACAGCTTAGTTAGACATTCCTAACCTTATCCAAATATTTTCTTAACAGACTGTCCCACTTTATCACTTACTGTTTTCAATGAGTGCTATAACTCTTTCCTAACATGATGTAGGCCACATTTTTCAAGCTTGTGAGTTTTACATTAGGCCTATTGGTCTATGTGCCTGGAGCACTTGTTTAAATATTGAGCCTCAGCCCAAATGTCTAAACATAGGCAGCTGCATTTTAATGTTAAGTTCGGAAATGACATTACTGGGGACTTGTCCCTTTAGGTCATTCAGAAGTCAGTATTAATTAAGTGGGCAGTGCTAGCCTTACGTATGCACCGTATTTGTCTTAACAATGGAGGTGGATTGCAGCTTCAAGATTTCACCTGCAAATCTGGTTCTGTGTGGTTAAATCTGTGTTTAATGAATCTAATTGACTGTATAATGGTAGGAAATTATCTGCATGTCTGGAAAACACACTTTGGTCTTCTAAATCATCTTGCAGTGGAGTTTTCAATATTTGAATGATTTATGATTATCTGTAACATGTGCACTCTGTTTTTGAAATGCAAGTCACCAAGAAAGGAATGAGAAAAATAAAGAAACAGAATGTGTTTCTTATGAAGAACAGTCAAGCTTCTTGCAAGTGGATTCATGTAAGCAACTTTTAAGAGAGATCTTAATTATCAGTGTGTCTGCCACCTCTTACTGTTTTATTCACTGCAGAGTTGCCTTTTTATCCTTATGAGAGTTAATATCTTCATTTTCCAAATCATAAAAACAACAACATTATTTGTACATTTTATGACACTGCAGCCTTTCCATCTGTCCTGGGTGTCACTGCTTGCATTCGTGCACCATCACATAATGAGGCATGTTTTAGGAGCTAAAATCCCTCTTTCCTCTTCATTATGCATGTGGCATGCAATGTAATTTACTACATAACAGATGTCATAGCTAAGTACCCAGGCTCATGTCATGATTCATTCATTTGAAGACAATCTGTTGCAGCACAGTAGAGCTTTCCAAAAACTAGGTAAAAATTTGTGTTTGCCTGAGCACTCAAGATTTTGTGCTGTACTGTGCTGAGTTGGGTAGGCTAAAACATCAGAAGACTTGTGCTGCTGCCTAGAATCCAGATTGGAAATTTGACATTTGAGTATGCCTCCCCTTCTTTGTTTTCTTTACCTTACTTACCTAAAAAAAAGTAGTCCTAAGTTACAGTGCTTTTCTTTTTTAAAAATTTATCTTAATTCAACTCTTACTTCTCCAGACTCCTATAAAAATAAATTACAGAGTTCAAAATTCACTGGTGCAGTTATTGGGAGAACTTTGGGGATGTTAAAAAATGAGAGTTTGATGTCTAGACAAATTTGGTGGAACATTATTACACTGCCCTTCTAAAGCTAGAAGAATTCATGGCAGGCAGTATTTTACATAAGATTGCCATTAAACATGGTCTATCTTTAGGGGAAAAGGCAGACAGTAATAAGTTACACAGGAATGAAGAATAATCTGAATCTGAGGAGTTGTAAATGAGGTAACTCAAATCATTATTAGGATTAGTAATACAATAGTCACATGAACAGAGCAAAATATTCAAGGTCTTCACTAGGTACTGCATATTTAACCAGCACTTCTGGCATGTGCTCAGCATTTAAGCTGATTGGAACTTTGCAAATGCATGCAACAACAATAAAAGTTTTGAACCTCTACAGATTATATCACATTTTGTTTTTTTAGTTTATACTAATAAGAGCAAAACCATTTCTGTGCAGAGGCTTAATAGAAAGAAGAGATGTGTCTCATATAGACACCTCCAAATGGGATCACTCACCAGAATCTGATGTCTTCGATGAGTATCTGAAAACAAAGAAGTTGTCTCACTCAAGTGGAAGACAAAGCTTCTTTGGAAAAAGTGAAAACCTGAGTCAGTTTTTTATAAAAATTATTTTTATTCTGATGACTGAGAAGCCCCATCCAGTAGCTGAAATGAAGTCCATACAGTGAGTTTGTCCATTTAACATTCCCCTGGTTCTTGCAAGGGACAATGCAAAACCCCAGCAGGAGAGTTTCTTACTGAGTGTCCTTTGGAATCCTCTCCTGAGAATATAGAAATTGATTTCCCATCTGCATTTGAAGAAGCCTGATGGGAGACATTTTTCTTGTGATTGTGCTGTCAACTGCCCTCTGCAAGCATCTCTAATGATAGGTTGTAGTGCCCACAAATACATAGTTTCAGAAAGAATGGGTCCAAATTCTAAAAAAACCCCTTGTATATCAGAGTTCTGGCTGTGCAGACTTTATTAATATGAATAAAGATTTTCAATAGTCTTCTCCAGAAAACAGCTGGAATGCTATTCAGTGTAGAATTGTCACACTGCGTATATAGCATTATCTAGAAAGACCTTTTATGTCAGTATTACTGATCTACTGAACCTCCAAATTCCTTTGTGAAAAATGATTACCTTGTTTCATTAGAACAGTTTTGATGCTGTGTTCAAGGCAGATTAGGATGGTACCTTAAGGGCCTGTTTTTTTCAGCATTTGTATTATATTGCTTCAAAATAGATTCCTGATGAGCTCATTCCATGATTTTCTACTTTACTTTATCTGTACTTAGGGTAAAAGTTGTCCAGGGAATGTGAAAATAATGAAAGTCTGCTGATAACACGGCAGGAAAAAAAATCATCCCTTCTCACCTTTCCCACTAAAGCTGTAGTGGAGATTTTAAGCACAGCTGATAAAGAAGGGAATTTCAGTTTTGTAGGAAACTCTGGCCTGTCGGTGTTGCACTTCGCTCTCCATCGGAAGGAAGCGTGAAGATGGAGAATTTCCCAATGGCCTTTGGGGGAAGCCTGTGGGTGATGGGTGTGTGGGGGTAGGTGTCTGAGCAGCAGCAGGCTGGCTAGCTGGGCACGTGGCAGGCGGGCAGGGAGCTGGGGAGATTTGCGCCCAAGGATCGAGCAGCTCTGCGCTGCCAGCCAACTCATCTGATGTGTGAGAAAAGGTAGTGGGAGCAGATGTTTCAATTTCGCCAACTCAGTGTTTTCAGACAAACAAACAGTGCCGTCAGAAGACTTTCCCTCCCAGAGTTTTTGACCAGCTCTGATTTTTAAACAAGTCAGGTGCACAAGAAGTTTATTATTGCTGTCTCAAGCTGGTGCCGGAAACAGAAGAGCTTAACTGTTAACCTGCTACATTACAACCAGGGGAAGGTAGCCTCAGAAATTCCCTCTGAATTCTCACACCTGAGGCTTAGGGAGAGATGGGCTCTGAAAATGGCATATCTACAACCAAAGCAGATTCTTGGCTCAGGATGAAAGCCGACGCTGACACTACTGGCAATGTGCATTTTGCAGTGTGGTTCCCTCTTCAATTCAGTCTGCTTTCTTTGTATACTTCCTAACAGTGCCAGCATTGTAATGGTACATCCCCTGTTTACCTATAGAACAATTATAAAATTCTTCACTTTTAGAGACTGATATTTAGATTTTTTTTCCTGTTGAGTTCCTGTGCAGAACTTACTGCACAAAGCAGTAACTTACTTGGTGGTGTAACTCCTACCCACCTGAAAATTTCAAACTAAGTCAAGTATTGAAATATATTAGTTTCCTTAGTGCTAGGGTATTTTGAAAGAAAGGGTTTCTTCTCTGCTAGTTGACTTTTTCTGTTCAAGACCTGGTGTGTTTTAGTGCAAGTATAGTGTATAAACTACAGTTCCTTAAGCTTCATTAGTATTTGCATCCCTGATTTTAACAACTTTTACGAGTCATAAATATAGTTCTTTTAAGTTGTATATAACACTGATACAGAAAGAATACTGGGTTTTTAAATAGTTATGAATAGTTATGTTAAATGAGATGATAGACACGACTGATTTTTTTTTTTCGTAATGCACAGATTTATCTCCCTTGGGCTGTACTCCAATTTATTCTGTGTGTATCAGGCAAGGAATATTAGTCCAGATGGAGATATATGTCCACATATGTCCGTATGTGACACTCTCAAAAGAAGCTGGATGGCTGAAATATGTCTATTTCATTTAGTTCATCAAACAGCACGAACAAAATGTGGAAAATTTTTATTACTGGCATTCAGTTGTACTTTCTTGTTAACTAAACACAACTGTAGTTTAAATAGCATAGTTTAAAAAAGTGGCTCATAGATTGGTGTTTCTTCATAAATGTGAATTTCACCATTTTGGTAAAAGAAAATACTTTTCTTTCACTTGAAAGGAAATGTGTGTGAGAATATAATCTACCCTAGAAATGAGAGCAAAAAATTATCAGGATGACGTAAAAGGGATCTATTCCTACCTTATTTTAGGCTTCATTTCTTTTGTTAGTGGAAAACTAGTTTTTTTGGTGTAAAATCTTCGTGGCACATGAAGATATTTGACTCTAGCTCTGGGGTTTTCACAAGGAACAGCCACAGCTGTGGGGAAGAGAAACAGTGAAGAAGAATAGTACACTGAGATTATTATTTTTTAAATCCCTTTTAAAGCACTACGGCAAAGCTGTATGGGGCATTGCTGCTACTAGACAATGAAGTGTAGGTAGAATGCAATTTCTCACTTCAGACACCCACTATATGCCTTTGGCAGTAGAAATTAAATATCAGAATCTTAGAACTAGAATATTTAAAAAATATTTTGTTGGCTTTCACATGTTACTTGCTACTCTCAGCTACCCATTGCTTCAGGCTATCTGTCACACTGTTGCTGTATCTTCTTCTTTTAACCAGGGAAATTGCAAAAGCAGCATACGAGTGTATACCCAGCTGTACAATAAAGTACAGTAGTGATTTTTGATGGGTCATCATTTGAATGCGCATGCAGTGTTGCTGTGTTAAAAGGAGGATGTATGCAGAGAGAATTGATTCTTATTTATACATACTGATTTTTTTTTCCTGCTGCTTTTTATATTTTGAATATATAGGCAGTGCCTCTGATTTTGGAACCTGTGTTACCTTTCATTTTTCCAGTGACTACTGCCGTATCATTAGCTCTGGAACAATTTCTTAATTTGCTACTCTACTCAGGTGCACAGGCTCTGCAGTATGATGACTTGCAAACTCAAGGGTAAAGGTAGCAAGAGATGTACAGCATAGCAGCGCTGAGCTATCTTCTGTGGACAATTCGACAATGTGGAAAAAAGGTCTTTGAAGATGTGATAACTGTAGTTTTCCGATATTCTCCTTGGAGCTATACTACGCACCTCCAAGAAGCACACAGGCCTGAGCACCTAGCAAAGGCAGTTTGAAAAGGGAATTGTCACCATCGTCCTATGAAAACCGTGAGGCTGTGGCATAGCAGGGGTGTGAGTGCATGAGGGTGAAGACGGTGCAGAAGCGAGTGCGGGTGAGGGAATTACGGAGTCATGAATTTTATGGCTAGATAATCCTTGCTCTGTGTGGATTTATTAGCCTCACCAGAGAGTCACCTACCTATAAATCCTATTTCTCATTTCCCCCTCCTGCTTCTAGAGGAGCCAGGGAGCTATAGTCTGTGCTAGACATGGAAATGTAGGCTTTTTCTAACCACTGTTGGAGGGAAGGCAGCACATTGCAAATACAGTGTTGGTGAAATAAAAGCCCATAAGTTTTTTGTGTATGAAGACGAGCAAGTTAAAACCAATGAAGTGGAATAATTCCTAATCAAGAAATTAGCACTTTCCCATATTAGATGCAGTGTTGGTAGAACATTTAAAAATTTATAAATTATCAACATGAAATTTTTCATCAAAAAGGGCATATTTTTATATTGACTTTTTTTTAAAGCTTACTGCATTTTAGCCCTTTTTTTTTTTCAGACTGTATACCTCAGAAAACCCTACTTTCCTTAGAAAATTAATATGCCATATGTAAGCCTGCTAATGTACTTCCTTTGTAACTTTACACTAGGACTGAATGCAATACTATAAGAATATTCTACTTATCATGTTTATTAAGTTCCCACTGTTTTGGGATCGTCATATTTTTGTTAGTGAAGAGTACAAGATCCTGTGTGTCAGTCAGCTATTTACACCACAGGGTGAAAAATTACAGAAATGTTTATTTACAGAGGAAGCTTCTTTTCTAAAAAATTAGGGAGTTAGTGGGTTAGTAATAGCCTGGAATATATGGGAATTATGATGTCTGAATGTGTTTTTGTTTTTGGTTTTTTAATGGGAACTCATACTCCTGTGGAAAAAAATATTGTGCCTAGTACCAGATATTTTCAGTACAGTGTAAAGACAATTATTCTACCCAATCTGCACCAAATAAATACATTCAGTGTGTTGTTTTCAGGAAAAAATACAGAGGTCTGCCCCTGTAAAACACATAACTTTTTGAGAAAAAAAAGAGCTATATCTCCACAAGGTCCTCCTAGCTCCCTGGAGAGCTGAATTATTCCAAAATACATAAATCAGAGAAATACTGTATAGTTACTGCAATAGTATGGTGGTTTTAAAAGTAATCAGGGGTTGTTACTACCTTTCTTAATAAAGGTGCATTGATTTTCAACTCACATATGTTTTTGTGTGTGTGCTTTTATATAAAAATACAGAAACATATAGAAAACACATATCTACATATATTGCAAAATATTTCACACTTCAGTATAATAAACAATAAATTACTATGTGGCATGTAATACAGGAACACGTAGTTCATGGGGTCATAAATTTTTATCCCATTGCTCCTGCGTTATCAAAGAAAATGATATGACAGTATTGGACAAAATCTCTATATCTCCAATCCATTTGTTCTTTGTGAAAAAAGAAATCCCCCAAAAATCCCAAACAAAAAACCCAAACAAACAACACACCAGAAAGCTGACAAACAAAAACTCCAAACAACAAACAAACCCTTAGAATAGTGTGAATTTCTTTTCCTTAATATTGTAATTATCTAGCTCATGCAGACATCATGCTTCCCATGCTGTCCCTATTGGGTAGATATAAGCCCCTCTCTATATCACAGGTTCCTTAAACTGTAGTTTAGATGCAAACTGGAGGTTACATCAGGGAGATTTTCAGTTGTTCAACTCCAGTGTCATTGAGTGTTATGATCATGGTGTATCAAGATAATAGTGAGTCTTTAGCTCTCCATGTGTTTGGATCTCTCTCTCTCAGTATTAATACCTCTGTATAACTCTGTGGTTTTGTGTGTGTGTGTGCGCATGTGTTTATACACATACATATAAATAATTGTCTCCATACATTGCATGTTTATATAAGTGCAAGCTATTCTCTATAATACAGAAATGTATGTGTTCAAACAATGAAAAAGGATATCAGTTTACATGGATAGAAAAATGGAAGCTATTAAAATGTCTGGGACACATATATGAGGAAAGGTCTGTGAAACAACAAATGAGAAAACCTCTTTTTGGAAATTGAGGACAATGTTTACCTCCTTTAAAAAACAGAAAAGGATGAAACGTGTATGTTCTATTTTAACTCACTCTGACTAATCTTTTTGTTGAGATGGTCCCAGATAATGAGCTTGATAGAATGAGTACATCAAACATTTAAACCTATCTACTCACTTGCTTGTCATAAACACTTAGTAAAAGGGCAGTGGTTTCTTAGCCTTGTACTAACAGAGGGACTCTCTCTCTCTCATTCTTCCTCCCCTTTTGTTTTTGCTTTTACTTTTGCTTTTGCTTTCTGTCTGTCTTTCTCTGTCTTCCTGTAAATCTGCCTTCCAGCACAGCTGCTGACAATATGTCAGCATATTTGGTGCTTTTGGGCAGCACTGTGTTGTTTGCTGATGATTTTATTCCTTGAAGGGATACGGACAGAAACAACGTACAAAAATAATAATAAATCTCCCCAAAACCTAAACCCCTCAAGTATTTTTCTTCTCTTTAGTGCCACTATGTTCTCAACTAAAAAAAACCCCCACAAAAAAAAAAGAACCCAGATCCCAAACCCCGAAAACCTAAGCATGTTTTGATAATATTTATTCAATTTAGAAAACACTGAATTCAACTCTAATAATTATCTGACTTACTCCTACAGTTGTCTGACTGACAATATCTACTTGGTCTAATACATGTTTAATAGTTGTCATATTCAATTAATTGAATACATGTTAAATGGAGAATTGTCTTGAATGATGATTTGGGAAACCAGAAAATGGCTTGAATACAGTGGGTTGAAAAAAGAGGGTAAATACTTATGAACAGCTAAAATAATTCATTTCTGCTCTTCAAGTATGAAAAAGAAACATACCTCGATTATCACTGCATTTTTCACCTTTTTTCTTTACTTTGTTCTGGAATTCTCTTTACTCACTTATTCTTCCTGTGTTAAAAAGCAGACAGGGAAATGGTAATTAAAAGCATGAAGCAAAGAAGGGAGAAAGGGGAAAATTATTTTAAAAAAAGGGGAGAAAAGAAGGCAGGTTCTGTTATATGTTTTCACACTTGGTAGACATTCTACTAGAAGAGCTTTAGAAAGAACTTTTTGCTGAGAGTTTCATTCAAAATCCTGCAGCTCGCCATACATTGGTAGAGTGCAACAGACAGGTCTGAGAGGCTGTACTGTGATAACGCAATCTTAGCTGACTAGCAACTGTCTTTCCTGTGAACTTTTTTGAACGGCTAATCCATCTGATTGAATATCGGAGTGCTCCATGCAGAGCAGCGTTTGTTAATGTGGGCTCCCCTCTGTTGCACAGTTAGGAAGATGTTTATTATTGTTAAATCCCACCTAAGCAATTGGCTGCTAGTTGTTAACAAAATCTTGTTTGCAAAATGATGGATTGGAAAAATGTGAAAGTATCTCTGTGCCTGAAATTTGGCATGACAATAATAAGACTTCCAATTGGTTCAGTTGCAAAGGTAACACTTCATTAACGTTCTCTGGGCTACAAAATTTGTGTGATCTATTGTGAAAACATACATTGTTGTTAGCATGAATGCTGTAGGTAGACGTAGCTATTTTCAAGTGTGTCAAAGCACTTTTTACTCATACATATAGGTAGTACGAAAGATTCAGCAATACTTTCAAATGCAATGAGGTCTACTTTAATTGCTTTGCAGCCAAAACCGTGAACTTAGCCTTCTACAGTGAGCTGGTCTTAGCTCCTCTCACAACAACTTCGGCAGTAGTAGTCGCTAGATTGTCTCTCAGCTCTGCATGACCTGTATCTTTAATTGCTTTGGGAAATAAAAGGTGGTTGCAGCCCCCAGTAAGCAGGGAAATCTACACAGAACACAAAATACCTGTGCTGTGGGGCCTGCACTGATACTAGACGGCTGGGAGGGCCTCTGTGTAAATTGCTTTTCTTGCAACACTTGCCACAGTCAGGCAGAACAATGCTGAATCTCCACTAGTGTAAGTAACAAGGGGTGGCAGGCAGAGCTCCGTCAGTGCCACAGGACTTTGTAATGCCCTCTTCTTCTCTGAAACAGTCTAGGTTTAATATCGGGGTGCATAGATGGGTGTCTTCACATAGCTTTGGAAAAGAGGAAAGTATGATGCAAAAATGATGATTATCTAATTTTTACTTTTACAAAGGTTTATTGGAGGAAAAAGAATGAAGCTGTTGAAATTTCCATTCCATTTTGTAATTCTGGTTAAGTGGCAGATACTCAGAGATTTTTCTTTTTCTTTTTCTGAACTCAGAGAAATGAACAAAAACGTTAAAATCAAGTTGAAGATCAGGTTGGGTGCCTACATTTGTGTCACATCTAGTTTTATTGATATATAATGGTGGTGGGTTGACCTTGTCTGGCTACCAGATGCCCCCACCCAGCTGCTCTCTTACTCCTCTTCCTCAACAGGACAGGGAGGGGACATAAGACGAAAAAGGCTTGTGGGTTGAGACAAGGACAAGCAGATCACTCACCGATTATTGTGACGGGCAAAACAGACTCAGCTTGGAGAAAATTAATTTAAGTTATTGCCGATTAAAAAAGATTTGGATGGTGAGAAACAAAGATGAATAACAAAACACTTTCCTCCCTCCACCCCTCCTTCTTCCCAGGCTCACCTTCACTCCTTCATCCCTGACTTCTCCACTTTCCCCCCACGGGCCCCTCAGCGCCAGCAGCACAGGAGGATGGGGAATGGGGGCTGGGGTCAGTCCATCACAGCTCCTCTCTGCTGCTCCTTCCTCTTCCCACTGTTTCCCTGCTTCATTGTGGGTCCTCTCCATGGGCTGCAGGGGAATCTGCCTGGAGCGCTTCACCTGCTCCTTCTGCTCTGGCCTTGTCTGCAGGGCTGGTTCTTGCACTTTTTTCCATCACACCTCTCACATGCTGCCAGGAAGCATTTTTTCCCCTTTCCTAAATCCACCCAGAGGTGGCACCACCTTGGCCAAGGGGCTCAGCCGTGCCCTGTCCAGCCTCTCCTCACAGAGGCCACCTCTGCAGCCACCCGCTGCCAGGCCCTGGGCACCTGCACCCAGTACAGTAATACACATCAGTTTTGCATTGAAATGCACTGGCCCAGGAGCATAAGTATCCCTCCTTGACATTTACCATGAATTGGCAATAATCAAACCCCCCACATGTTCTAAATATGTTTACTCATTGATAAAGAAAATTGCTTTCTGGGGGGTGAACAGATGAGATTTTTTTCAAGTTGCACGTAGACATCTCTGTGTAAGTGCCAGTGTTCTTTCACACAAGAAAGAGACAGATTTTGCTGAGATACTGGGGGCATGAAGGATCTTAAAGAAAAATCTCACCTGCAAAGGATGACGCCCTTTGCAGCTTTGACAGTGCAAGGGCAAAGGATTGGGATTCTGTTCTAATTCCAGGAAAGAAAATGCACTTTTTGAAAAATAGTATTTTCAGTGAAAAGTGATTGAAAGATTGGAACTATATGCTTACTTGCAATGCTTATATGCCATTAAAGCTAAGGTAAAAATAAGAAATTAGGACTCTGAGAATATTCAGCAGGAAGAAATCAGTTATGTTGCATATTAACGCTTGCTAGAAAATCAGAGATTTTCTTTTTAATTAGCAACTTAAGAATAAATTTTGTTAGTAACAAAAGCAGGAAATTTACAAGTAAAATCAGCACTGGTTTAGATTCTTGGTTTTATCTTGCTCCTCTGTGTATGTAAGAAGGGGAGTAGTTGCTCCATTTTCAATGACATGCACAAACAAGTATTGTCTGCAAACTGAGATGACGGTCATATGCTTTTTGTATTCCTTCCAGCCATAGTTTTACCCTTTTATGGACACAACAGTTTTTTCACAAGAAGATGGAGTAGACTGCATGCCAGATTAGCATTTTACAATCTTTGACTCTTACCCTGCTTCAGCTGCTGCCATTGGCAAAACGTTTGTTGAATGAAATGAGACCAGTATCTGATTTTTTTTGATTGATTTGTGGACATTATGCCCTTACAGATTGCTTTTCTTTAAAGTCTCTGCTAGAATGAGTTAAGGGGAGGAAATTGCAGGGAGAATGGTATTGTTTCTCCCTCTTAGAAAGAGCAGTATGCCAGCTTCCAGCTCCACACAGGTAAACTAAACCATTCATATATTGTGGTTCATGTTTTCATCAGCTCACAGTTCCTTGTGAGTTCATGCATTTTGGCTGTAGAGTTTACATCAAAAGCATTCCAGTGCAGTAGAGCCTTTGGACTGCTTCCCTGCTGCCGTGTGAGAGAGAGCACAGTTTAAAAACGGAGCCATACAAAACAAAAGTGCCGGAGTGTTTAGATTTTATAACGATCTCTGAGAAAGAGATGTGCTTATCATTTCAGTAATCCTTTATGTGGAGTGGCAAGTGCTTCACTCTCTGTCAGCTACCTCACCTATCAACATTAAAAAAAAAAACCAAAACAAAACACTGCACTGAAAAGATAAGATATTTCTAAAATAAAGAATGATCCATGAATAGAAACGTATGCTCTGTATAATTTAAAATGCACTTTTACATATTCCACTTCATGGATGACTTGTAGGACCTGACATACATCAGGTGTTGGTCAAATGACATGCAAATATCAAAGTATTAAAACAGATCTTGTCTTGGCTTGTAGCTTGCGCCANTTTTTTTTTTTTTTTCCTTGGGAGAGAAATTACCCTGTTGCTCCTGCTGGGAATTATAGTGTACTGATGCAGCAGATCTGGCATGCTGTTTTCTTTTCTAGCAGAATTACTACTGTAATCTCTATTACTTTGTATTTGCTCATATTGCTCACAATGTATCAGGTACTGTGGAACACAAAAGCACTTTTTCCATCCACCCAAAAAGAGATATGAAGAATGGGGGAAAAAGAAGTTCATAATTAAAAAGGCGATCTCCCAGTAATGACACCATTATTTTACTTCTTGTCAGTTTGTATACATATTTCCATGTAGCTTTGACTTTATATTTATTCAGAAGGACAGGTAGGCAGATCAATACATGTAACAAAAATACTGTTGTATGGTGCCTTAACTCTTTTAGAGCTTTGAGAGATGAATGGCTTAGAGAGGTCACTCCACAAATGTTCAAAACAAAAGTAGTTCACCTATTGAACCAGAAATTTAGTATATCACACCTGAAAGATGGAAAAATGAGGAGTGTTTTTTCAGACTTTCCCTTTAACTCTTCAGCAGAACTACTTTCCATAAATTTACAGATGGTACACAAAACATTTGGCCGTTGCTACTCATAGGCATCAATTGCTGGGAAATACATATTTAAATAGCTCATATTTTAGAACACTTGAGAGATCATAGGACTTTAAACAGCTTCCACTTCAGATTAAGATGTCAGCAGTAGCAAAGCTAGCAAAGTGTGATGTGAAATATTCCGTATGCTAGACTGAAATAATCACAATTGAAAGCCATTACATAATCAGAGCTGCTTCGGCTGGGGTTGACTGACAGTGCTTACTATTCAATTAAGAAGCATGTTATTGGGCTCAGATGCTGATGCAAATCTAAAAGAAAGCTTAATTTGTTTGACCCTTGTAACCTACCAGCTTTGATTTTATTTGAGACTGTGCCTAATGCATTTTATGTATCCAAGGAACACATTATTTCATCATAAGAAGGAGATTTCCAGTTGCTACTCTAAAACTCTACTAAAGTTTCGTTAGCATAATGATTTATTAAAAAAAAAAAAAAAAGGAAACAGGCTTAGAGAACCTTTAACCTTCATTTAATCTTTTTTTTTATTTGCTAACCTAAACAGGAACTAATCATTGGTGCAAAGGATTAACAGACACAGGAGACCAGATTATACGTTTTTAAGTTTTGCTTTTGAGTCTTGAGGGAATCCTATAGTGTGGAATTGGATTAACCTTTCTGACACTTTTTCTAATAACCCAAAAGCTACAGTATAAGGCTTATTCTCCTGACAATCAGCATGGTTGCTTTCTTTACTGTGTAGATTCTATATTCATATGCGTGAAGATGTATGTTACCAAACACAACGTGAACAATGAGGAATATTCAGAGTTTGCAGGGAATATTCATCCTTTCTCTATAAATTAGTCACAGTATTTGTATATGGTATCCAGGTACCAAAACATGTTAGTAGTAGCAACATTGTTAGGATTTGAGTGATCATTCATGCTTTGTCAATAAACGTTGTTTAATAAGGTTTGTGTATGACATATCTGAGTGAATATGGCTGCTTATAAATTTCATTCTTTATCAGTCTGCGTTTCTTCACTTTTCCTCAAAGCAGCTGGCACTAACTTAGCTGAAATTATTTTTTTTTAATATATTCTTGTTCAATTTTAAAAGTGTAATACAATTCAAAGCAATTATACTTGGGATGAATCTGAAGTCTGAGACATGAGTTTACATAGTCTGTGTGAAAAGTTATGCCCTTATTATGGTATTATGATACCAGCAACCTTCATCCTTTATATCAATAGAACAGGGAGGACAAAAGTAAGATTGAAGATTGCATTCCCCAGTCCAACCAAATTTTGCTGGTGTAGTTAAAATTGCTGTATATACAGGTTTACCCTAATTTTCCTTCTGGAAATTTTATTTCAGTAAAAAAAAAACCCTACAACAAAAAAAGGGGGATATTATTGTTTTATTGTTCTTGAAACAAATCTGGACAAATCTGGCAGTCTGTAGCTTACATGGCTGTCACCATCAGGCTTTGGGCATAATCCATCTTGTTCTGAGTGGGAGATATCAAAGAGACTTGCGTGTAAGCTGCTTATGCTTGGATGGGCTGAGACCATCATTTTTCAGCCCTCGCTGCAATAGAGTGGTGTGAAGAGTTTAGAACATAGCCCTATTCTCCTTGAGTGTTCACCTTCAGCTCAAAACAATGCAACTATCTCCTATTTACAAGCTCTTCTTTAAAATAGCAACAATCCTGTTATGAAAGAAAAAAAGAAAAGGTTTTGTAAATGTGCATAATTGTAGTAGGTTTACATATTTGCATAGTTGACAAAATCTGATAGGCTTTCTTCTGCATGGGTCAGTACTGTAAATTTTCAAGCTGATTTTTCACATTTAGGGTGTTATTTTTTGCTCAGGCATGACCAGTCTAGAAAAGTTAAGCCCAGGTCTCCTATAGATCATCTTAGGCACGTAATGCAGTTGAAATGCAGAAATATAAATATTTGCCGTAGGGATGGAATGAGATCCATATGTTGTTTCTCACCTGTTTTGATCTGTCATCCATTTGCCATTTGTTTTTCATATTTTCTCTTATTCTGCTGCTCTTTTCTCTGTTTCAGATGCACTAAAGATTTTTAGGGTGTTTTGGCAAAAATGCTAACCATAAGCGACTCTTGCACATTCTCTAATCTGATCTGTGGGGACAGTCAATAGCTCTGGTTTAATCTTCATCTATAAAACTGAAGGTTGGCTGAAGCTTATGGTACAAGTTGGAATAGTTATAACATCACATACTAAAGATTCTCCCCCTTCCACTTCTTCCTGTCAACAACAAGCCATCAGTGCCAGGATTCCCAGACCTTAGAGGTGGGAGAAAGCCTACTAAAGGTCTGGATATTAACATTTAATTTTTCCTTGTAGCATTGTGTTGCATTTTTGTTACTGCTCAGTTAGCGCATTTTCTAGATTTTTCATGTGTTTTCTAATTTTTTTTCAATTTTTTCTCATATGACATTCTTTCTCACATTTGTTAGACTGTACTTCTTAAAATTAGGTGCAAAAATGATATAAAAAAAACAGTGGCCTGTTGTAACAGTGAAACTCAGATTTTGAACTATTTGCAGAAATGTCCTATGGTGTACTTAAAGGAAATGGTTACAAAGGAACAGATGACAATTACATAGGTAATGCCTAGAATTTCTTTCATTTGCTAACTGTCTTAACAATCCCAGGTGTATGTGCTAATAAATGCATTTGAGGGAGCTTTATGCTTCCCTGTGATATTTTATAAATCCACAACTCATAAACAAATACAAAAAATCCCTTTACCCCTAATTAGCATTTGGCTGTCTGTGACATGAAAAATTGCATTCAAAGGACAAAAGCCTTTTCAGTTTATTTTTGTGTGCCATTAATTGCACAATGGCTGGTGGAAAGCCACAACATTAGCCCTGGGAAGCAATATAGACATTCTCACTCTGAGGAAGACATTTCAAATGACATTTAACAGAATCTCCCCGTGCATTTACTAAACTCAGCTAAATAGTGTGTTTAGCTTTTGTGCATGGAAACAAGGAGAATTTTTTCATTTTAGTAAACTCTGAAAGAAAGAGTGCTTTCTTCTGTCAGAAACAAGGTAAAAATGTACTTAGCTTGACATTTTAACACATAGGTTACACTTAAATTTAGCAGCTGTTTCTAGTCTACCATACCTTCCATATAGTGACGGCGTCAAGATAAACCACGGCATTTTCTTCCCAAAGGAGATTCTATCGTCAGATTGCTCTTGAAGTGACACAGAGATATGTACGAGAAAACTCTGTTAAGACCAGCAAGATCCTTACCAAAGTGTTGCATAATGTTATATGTACAAGTTCTGAGTTCAGTGAGTTTTGTTTATAAAATATTTATGAAGAAACGAAAGAAGAAAAAATGCTAGCAGCTTCCAAGGGGAGTTTATGCAGGCAGAACTCCCACTGTTTTCAGTGGGGATTTTCCCTGCTTGTATCCTTATCTAATAGCCATTGATATTAATGGGAGTCATTCATTTGATTTTAATGGGCTTTGGAGCATGGATTTTGGTTCTAATAGGGCCTGGGCTGTATTTAGAAATAGTCATACATGTTTTATATATGAATAAATGTTCAGCCAAGTCTGTTTACCAACTTATTTTCAAATATCAGTCTTCATAATAGCTGCCTACGCTTGAACACACTGTTCAGGTAAATGAAAAGACCTTTTCCCTCCATCTCTTGTCAGTTCTGGGAAAACAGGGAAATAAGATACATTAACATTTGGTAGGTATCTCGTTCTGGAAACTTTTTGCTAATTTTCTTTAATTCACTAGAGTTTACATGGAGTGAACTGTAGCAGAGTTCAGTGGGATTTACTGTAGCTTTAATGAGTTAGAGACGGATCAAAAAGCCCTCTCTGATCTGTTCAATAGTCTACTGACTACTGATTTATAAAGATTTTCATTACCTTCTCAGCTAATCCACTGAGTTGACTATCCATTTCAAGCAGAATCCAGGTGGATTTGTGTCCATAACAAAGTTATTCTGAACACACCAAAGCATTCAAATACTGTATTAGCTAATGCCTGAAGAGAAATTAAATCTAAAGTGAGTCCTCCAAGCCAAACACCAACAATGGATTGAATTAGTGAAAAATCCTGCCCCAATACTGTGTAAAAATGAAAGCTTTCAGGGGTTTTGTTTCGGTTGGGGGGTTAGAAGCGTTTAACACTTTTCATACTAATTTGAAATATTTGACTGCATCACTAGCTCCACTGAGTTAGCCATGAGTAGTGTTTCATGAATATATGAATATCTGATAAGTTGAAGATTCCTGAAAAATAAAGTAACTTTGACATGTGCAAACCCCTTCTTCAGAGCCCATGTGACTAGTAATTATATGCTGCAAGACGATAATGGAAGTGCAAGGGGTTAGCAATTCCAGTGAAAAACAACATATCTCTACTCCTTGAGGTTCTTAGAAGATTGTTAACTGTTGGCTAGTATTAAGATGAAATGCCAAAGGTACCTGTTGTGGCATGTTGGAATTCACTTTGTGCAGAAACAGAAATGCAAGCCAGATCCTTGGTCCATTCTGCTTCAGACCTGAGAGCAGTTGGACACTTAGCATATAAGCCAAGGATATTTTAACAGCACATGATCATAACATTATTCAGCATTTGGTCTCAGATGTCTCCAAGGCAATTTCATTAACTTGTGGCAATTAGCCATCAAAAAAAAAAAAAAAGTGCACTAACTATACCATATTCTGATGATTAGATGGCGAAGTCAGGTTTCTAGTTATTAGAAAATTATCTTCTCCAAGGGAAAATGCAAGCAATTGAGAAAAGATGCATTTTAAGGAGGAATCTTCTGCCAGTTTATTATTGCTTGTGAATTTCGTTATTTGCAATATTTGCTAGTACTGGGTCATCTGTTGCTTACAAACACTCATCTCTTATAAGATATTTTTGTATTTGTATCAAGATGGTAAATCACCAGCATCACAACATAACATACATAACACTAGAGAAAGTTTGAATTGGATATACTGACATGTCTGCATGGAAAAATGGAGTGGGTAGGGATTAGTATGTGGCAGTAGCATTTTATAGAATACATTGTTTTGATGACCTGTTCAAGGCTTTGCTTTTGGCATGTGAGCTTGATTAGTGCTACTAACTGTTCTAGTCTACTCTTCCACCTGCCATAAGGTACAGGCACATCTGGAAACGAAATCCACATTTTCCTGTCAACTTTGGTGTGTTGACAAGCTCCTTTGCTCAGGTGCATGCAAGATTTACTGTACTTCTGGACCAGTGTATTTTAGTTTTAACAATGAAATAAAATAAAAGTGTGATGACAGAGATTTGAGGTTCGATCCCCCAAGCGGTTCACCTCAAAAGGGGGAACTCTTATGCCTCTCTAGTATATTGAAAACTGTGCCAAAAAAACCCTGTGCAGTAGGAAGGACTAGGCAAGGTGACCATGTCAACTGTTGTCCTGCAAAGATCTGCTGAGATCAGAGATCTGACAGCAGAAGTGGAAAAACAGGCCAGCTGGGACCATAAGAAAATACTCCCAGTGTGTCCCAGCCTTCTTAGTTTGACTGGTAAAGTGGACAAATCAAAGCAATATAGACACTGAGATTTTCTACTTAGTTCTCAGCAGCAATCCCTATTGTAGATGAAAATCTGGTTTATTTTGAGCAAGGCTAGGATTGGACTTCATTAGTATTGGCAGAGGGAGTGTGGAGGATAAAAAATTATGGGGCTACAACTCAAATGAGCGTTGACTACTGCGTCTTCAGTTCTTGGTGTCAAAAGAGGACAGTCTCATGCAGGTTCATTCTGATCAAAAAAAAGAAATGGCAAAATTGGTGTATATTCCTATTTCCCTAACTTCATTGGCCTGCAAGGAACACACCATGGGTGATCTGGGAATCAGATTCAACTGAATATTTTTGCTTCTCCGGGATGGTTCAGGCTGGCACATGACACAGAAATTGTTCCTTAGTTTGGCTGTATTTTAATTTCTTCATGTATAAAATGCAAATAATACCTGTTTAAAGTGTTCCGAGATGAAAATTCTGTATAAATGAAAATACAGGAAAAATATTATAGCCATGGTTTAAATTGAAAAGAAACTTGTGTAAAGAAGTGGGGAACTCGATTTTCCTTGTAAAAATAATGAATTGAGTATATATTAGCAGAAATTGAAAGAATCTGGGAGTTTTCTTTCATCATTCAGGCCTTGGTGGTTACCATCTCCTGTTCACAGTCGCACTAAAAGCCTATTCAACAGCTACAGTGATGGACTAAAATCACTTTGCTAGCTGAAAACCTCTTCTGAATTTGTGAATCTGACTTTCTTCTCTCCCTGCAAATTGTTCAAGTGAAGGAAAGAAATTGATGCTCTTTGTGAATCTTGCCCAGTATCTTCTCAGTCTCCTTGATGAATCCCATTATCTGGAAAGCGACCTTTACAGTTCATATCTCTTTCGCGCCTAATGCAGTTATTCTCCATTCTGTTATAATGAAAGTATTACATGGATAACTATCAAGCATTATCTTCCAGAAGGAGAACTAATTTGGGAAAGAAATGAAGTACTTTAATGTAAAGCCTGATTTCTTTTTTTTAACCTTGCATATACCTGAGAGTGAGTGCTGAGTATGTTCAGACATGGTAAATACACTGAACTACCTACTTACTGTAAAAGTTAATTTCCATTTCAGAATTTATGGACAGCTGAATCAATTCGTCTCTTCAATTACAATGCTTGGATAAATAGTTTGTGCTGCTGGACACACTGCAAATAGACCTGTTTGACTTTTTGAAGTATATAACTATGCAGGTTATATCCGGATACGCATTTTCCTCAGCTGTATGCCTCTTGACATGATATTTTTGCTTTTGTGAACAGCATCAAAGAAAGTAGTACTTGCTGCAATTATTAACTTTATATCTTTTTTAGTTTCAGATTGCTTTGAAGTAGCTATGCAGTACAGTGTAACTTGTTCCATAAAGAGCTGCAAATCAGGTAAAACTTGGGTTGTGCACGTTTGTGCTAGCAGAGCTGCTAAGTTTTAGCTTGACTTCAGTTTATGACAGATGAGACTGCGTCCTGCTTCCAATATGATTTACTCTTCTGTGAAGGTAATTATTAATGTCCAGTAATTTCTAGGGAGGGATGGGTCTTTGCCAATTGACATAAATATGCAAGAAAGCAAGCGTGCTACACAGACTGTGCAATTATGTCAAGTCAGATCACATGAGATCCTCTCATGCCGTGAATGACGTGGATCATACTTTGCTGAATAAGCATTTTGTTCCCCTTTTTCCCTTGGAATGGGGCTTGGCTAAGGCAAAGTAAAACTGTGAGATTTTAGCTTTTGATAAAATATCTAGTTGATCCATGCTCCTGTTGCGACTTTCCCATCTTAGGCACAAGATATTCACTGCTAATTACTAAAATGGTAGCATTACTTGCCCAGAAATTTGGGTTTCTTGGAAGCTGATGAAAGATGTCAGGGAAGAGATGTCAATAAGCACAGGGAAGTTAAGTTAATCAAAGATCCATGCTCTGGCATGCATCAAAGGGCTGTGCCATTTCTCAAACTCACATTAGCACCAATGAGTCAATGTGAACTCTGCTTTTTTCTGCTAAAGTGGTGAAAGACATCAGGAAATAGAAGTAACAATGATTCAGATTTGATGGAAATAAACTAAAAGAAACAGCACAGACAGCCACTCAATAGGAGACAAGGCTGTGCAAGACACTATTTTTTTGAAAAGTATTATTTCACTATCATTTGTAAAAGGCAGTGGCATAACTGAATTGGATATACTGACATGTCTGCATGGAAAAATCTGCTGAAACCTGCCAGGTTTCTGCTTATAATCTTCTTTAGAGAACCACTTGTTTACTGATGGAGCATGTTGAATCTTCCAATCTGCTGCTATGGCTAATTTCAACAGCTAGAAAAAAGGTTCACCAACCCTTCTGTGAGACAGTCAAACTGCTGCTTCCAGTAACAACACTGTACATTTGAAAAGAAGCAAATCCCCAAGTTGATATTGTAAAATACCTATAAATGCTATTTTCTGCATTGTAAGGCCGTGTAAATAATTAATGTTTTTGGCTTTTTGGCAACCAAACCAAGAATTAAACCAAAATAATTTGGGTTTGTCTCATCAAAATGTTCTATTCAATACAACAGTAAACATTTCATTTGCAGACATTTGGAAAGAAAAGGAGATGAAAGGGTATTTTTAAAATACTGCTAGAAAAAGCAGGATCCTTTCTTCTGAGAGCCCTGTCTTTAGGGCTCTTAGCCAGGTTTCTGGAAAGCCAAGTTCCCTCTGCCTGAGCAGACTTGAACTCCCCAAAGAATGCCCTAGCAGTCAAGACATTACATAGTCTGTGCCAAGGGTAGTCTCCATCTCTTCTGTTGGTGATTTTCTCCTTGGCATAAACAATAAACCCATGGGATACCAGCAATCCTCTCTGAAGTGATATGTTCCCCAGTGAAAAAGCCTGAGGAGGAGAGGGGCTGAAAGAGACATTTTCTCAGCTGTAAATTATGTTCTGAGAAGGGTTTGTACTTCAGCAAGCGGAGAGGAGAGCAGAGTGTTACCCTGGCAGCTCAGGCATTGTTCAGGACAGTAGGAAGCTTGGGTCAGGTCACCACAGATCAAGGAGGGGAGTGGTAGTGCCTCACAGGGAAAGGTCTAAAACACTGAGTTACTTTGTCAATGAGGTAGTACTGCTTTTTCTTCAGGATGCTTGTTCCACTGCTCACTTCTTTTTCTCAGTTAGAACAGGTTGATGAATTTACAATGATATTGTTATGTCCAAAATATATTTCTAGTGCCCAACTAACTCAGCAGAAAAATGAACGATTACCTTGTTCTACCATACCAAATAAGGACCTATTAGGGGCCAGAGGAGATCACATGTTGTTTCTCAGCCCTTGCGTCTTCTGCTTCCACATAGGTATTTTGCAGATTCTCCACTTTGTCTCATAGTGTCTGTGAGTGACCGCCTTAACTCCATAACAAGGAGTGTGTGACAAAGCAGAGCTGGGAACTGCTAGTGTTGCGATCTCTGCAGCTTTCTGCCATATGCTACCCTCTGTCATGTGATGTGACTTTTTCCCTCCCGTTATTAAGGTGTAAGATGGGAAGAGGATGACAGTAGTTACCTCCTTTCCATTGCTGTCAGACATTCATCTTCCCTCTGGTGTGATGTTACATTCCCAGATTTTTACAGTACTGGAAAGCAGGAACTGTGCCAGAACTCTGGGCAACATAAGAAGAAATAGGAAAGACTCCGTGTTTTCCTGCTGGTACAGCAATTTTCAGACACTTCAGAACATGTGCTTTCATTGAAGGTAAATTGACCCTTAAGTGTAACTCAGTTACATGATAAAGGATTAAAATTAGCTTTAATTCTCCTCTTAAGTCTGGGTAAATTTTGGTTAGCTCTGGCACATATTTTGCCTTTTATGCTATTTCATATATGAGGGAAATGATACAAAGGCAAGTATAGGGCTGACTGGAGACCCTGGAGACATTGTTGGAACTTGTTTTCCCTTCACAGGCAAGCAATAAAGATTTTCTTTGATGGATCCCTTTAGTGGAACATGGCTACTTTTTGTTTTCTGCATTGAACTGACTTCCACAGCTTCACCAGCTCTGAATAATTTAATGATCCTAAGAATATTTTGAAAAGGATCTCTCTCTCTCTTCTCTATGATAACCTTTTGCTCCTTTCCATTTTCATTCACTTTCTCATTCCTCTTTCTTTTCCCTTTTATTCTTCAGGGGGAAAACTCTATTTTTGCAGTCTGCAGGGATAAATTCTCTTCCAATCAGTACGTAAGGTCCATTCACAGTCTTCTGCATTTAGTTAGCAGTTAGGTGTTAAGTGCACCTAAGTGCCTACAGGTAAGCTTGCTAGAACTGTTATTCCCCCAACTTGTTTTCTCTAAAGCAATTTAATCCACTAGGAAGTAATGTGCTTGAAAAATAGATAAAATAGAAGTTGTCCTTTCTCTTTATTTTTATTAAAGTGAGCAATACTTATCTACAGCATTGACCCACAACTACTGTACAAAAGGCTGCAGAGCACTAGTTAATTTTCCCATGTTAGTGTAGAATATTCTGTGATCTTGTCAATTGTTTCTCATGCATTCTCTTGATTCTGTGTACTCCCTTCTCCTCAAAGCTTCTTTTACCATTTCCCAAAGATCTTGCTTGTATGTCTCTTTTGCCTTTCTTCTCTTAGGATTCTTTCTGCTTAAGGAAAGCGAATGAGTTCAGTTTCACAGTCTATTTCTCATTTGATCCAAACATAGACTATATGATGTATTTCAGATTAACTGGGATTTTCATCTATTTTTCCATTCAAAAAGTGAGAGTTTTAAGAAGTAGAGTGGTAGCTATCTGGGAAGAATGTGAGTTACTGACATGTTATTTTGATGAAGTCCAGAAGAGATTGGACAAAGTTAATACAAATAGGAAAATGGTTTTGTAACAGGAATTAGGCCTTCCACCAAGCACAAAAGGATGTCTGAAGTTCTCATATTACCAACCTCTTGTTTTCCAGGACACTGAATTTAAAAAAAAAAACCAAAAAAAATTAAAAACGCATGTAGTGAACTTTCTCACAAATACCTGTATTAAGCTACTGTAGATATTAACCTAGAGACTGTGAAATCTAGCTGAAGTGTGGTTTAATGCAGATACCAGCCTGGTACTTTTCACAGAAAATGATCTGATGCTGTTCTTGATCTTGCTCAGAGGGGAAGACATGTGGTTTGATACTTCCTAGAAAAGGGTTTTCTATTTTTATTATGGTGGACCTAATGATAAGTTTTCCCATTTACAAGAATGTAGGGAATATCCTTAGCTGGAGAGAAGTTTTTTAATTCTATTGTACTCAATACAACTGAAAACCTGTAGAAACTGAGAAGCTGGACCAGTAAATTAATCAGGTTTTCAGGACAAAAAAATAACTGACCCGGAGTTTGATCAAAAGATTGACCTTTAAAGGATCTTTACAGTAACAGAACTTTCCATTGAAATTCATCTAGGGAGAAAGTAAGATAATTCCCTGCTTGCAAACACATCAGGAAACCTGCCCAAAGTTTGATGCTGCCAATTGAGCGGTGGGAACTTCTGTAGCTGGTTGCAACACAGCAGGTACGGTGTCTGGGCCAAGTGCAAGCTGGAAAATTTGAAGGGAAAAGGTGAGGACAGCTCACTTTAGGATAGGAACCTCAGCAATGCAGAAGTCAGAACCAGTGCAGACCGTAGACAAGAGAGATGAGAACAGGAAATCCTCTTCTCTCCCTAAATCTCTTCTGGGAAGACTGAGGGTAGCTAAATTTCAAAATGAGAGATAAATCACTCAGAATAAAAAAGGGGATGAGATGACCTGAAAGAATTATGAAGCCATCAATTGCATCTGAAATAGGCTCTGGAAAAGCAGATGGTTTAAATGAAATGAACTGATAGGTGAGCTATCTAAATGATCTCTAAATGATTTTTAAACGAGGCCTAGGGCTTCTAGCTTGGAATTAGAATGAAGGATATGACCTGTGGATTGGGTTACAAGTAATAAAGTAGAAGGTGCTTATGCTGGAGAATCATGGTTATTTATGGCTCATGAGATTATGTAGATTTTTAGAACCAAAACTGTTTTGAACCCAATGTACCAAAACTGACACACACCAATGTTGTAACCACCAAAACCACAGTTCTACTGCATTTTAAGTTTCATATGTACAAGGAGAGTTGATGTCGCCCAGGGATATGTGAGACATATGCTAAAGGAAAAAAAGAAAACGTCATTTTTGTGTGGAATAACCTACAAGGTAAAAAAGACAGGATGCAAACAGTAGTGTAATACACAGGTAACATCTGCATTATCCATGGCAAGATTTGTGGTATAACATGGGAAAGCTTTTTCTTGTGTCTTTTTTTTTAAACTCTATAGATCAAGTAGATACTCTAGTTGCCCAATTTTTTGCTAAAATTCTAGCAGGAATCCCTCTGAAAAAGAAATGAGACCAATTTAGTAAGGGAATTCTTTGAATATGTTTAAATTTCTTGAATTAGAAGAAGCTACAAAGACTCTGCTTCCTCTACTGCAACAGGGAGAAAAAGGCTGGAACCTGGGGTGAAGGGAAGCCAGCAGCACATGAATACAAGGCACAAAGTTAATTTAGAAAAGTAGAAAGTTATACTGAAATTAAATAGAGAAACCCCTCCTCTCCAGGTACTTGAGAAATGACATTTTCTGAAGTGTGAAGATTTGTGATTACATAGTATAGTCACAAAATTCCGTATCTGAATTGTGTTAGGGATTGCATAAGATTAGTCCTGAGCTCTGTTTTTTCTGAAAAAATCAAAAAAGTCATTCTTATGTAGAATGAAGTTTTAGAATCAGTAAAACCTGTTGCAGAGTTGGTCCACCTCCCTAGCAGAAATATCTGAAAGTGAGTTCATCAGCTGGAAGAGGCAGTACTCAGGAACAAGGGGCTTAGCTATTGGGTGTCAGATAGATAAAACTCAGGATTGATGCCTAATATTTGGTGGTATTTGATGTCTGTAATAAGAAAGTGAATAGTACAGAGTAGGTCTAGTAAGGCGCAGCAAGACAGACTGGCCATGCTGGGGCAAGAGGCAGAGTGTCAGGCTGGAACAATTTTTATATATTCCCCACTTCCAACCTGTCCTTCCTTCTTTCATTGAAGTGAAATAGTCAATTCAGGCACCAAAGGGGAGAAATGGAGACTCATGAGGAGGCGGGAGCATGGTCCAAGGTTATGTTGATAAAGACAGTGAGGACAGCTGTTTTCTAAGTAAAACTTAATTGGAGAACAGAACTGTTAGAAGTCTCCATTTTTGTATGGTTTCTGTTCCTTGGGTCTACCTCATTTTTGCTTTGAAGACTTGATTCTTAGTAATTTTTAATGTTCTTAGACTATGTGTTTTTTTCTTTTTTAGTTTTCTTAACAAATAAATTACTTTAGAAACAGTCAAAATATCAAAACAGTGTGATTTTATTTTTTTTTTTTACTAGTACAGCTTGAATTTGATGTTTAGAAAATGTTTCAGGTAGTGCAAACTGTTCTTAACCAAAAAGGCATAAGAAACCATTGACAGAGAACTCGGTTCCACTGTAGAAATAATTTTTTTTTTTTTTAATGCCCTTTCCATCCAAAAAATTTAGATTCCTATGGGCTGGAGCATCAAAGTCACTGGAGCATGATGGATAGGGTAGAGCTTAGGGGAATATATGTAAATGAAAGCAAACTCTGGAAGTACTAGTGGGATGTATTCTTGTTAATATAATGACTAAGACACTTGTACACTTGCTCTTGGACCACATACTTCTTGTGGAAATGATTACATGTGATAGTTTTAACATTCTCAATATTTTTCTTATTCTATTGCAGTAATTTTGGGTGCAGTACTTCTGAACTACAAGCAAGAAACAATATTAGTTGTAGCCTTATAATAAAAGAACATAACTGGAGCCCAGAACTCCTGAATTCCTTTGCCCCAAAGGGTTAAGTCTCTGTACAGAACTTTGCATCTTATTGATTTCCCTGGGTTAACATCTTAAAGTGCAAACTCTTACTATGGCAGATGCAGTCAGAAGGACTCAGGAAAAAACAATCTAAATCTTTTTTTAATTCTTTTTTTTTTTTTTTTAGAACTAGTAGTTTAAATACCTAGATGGTAAATAATTTAGAAAAATATAAGTATCAGGACTGCTGTCTTTCTGGGTTTTCTTTTGCTTGACAGAAGTGGTTAATGAAAATCTTACAACCTATTTAGCCTAATACTTGGGTGATACTTTTGCTCTACTGGCACCTGTAGGTATATGATGAAAAACAAAAATTTAAAGAAACTTTGGCAAAAAATAGTATGTTAGAATCTATTAGAATTGGAAAGAACAAAACTGTGAGGGAAAACCTCAACTTTTTTATAACTTGGTACATCTTTCCACCTGAGAACTTGTATTTGTCACTGCATAACTAATTTAAAAACGTGGGAGAAGTAGTAGTGAGTTAATAATTCCTGCATTTAGTAGACCAATAGGATTTGAAAAAAAATATTTTAGACTAATAACATATTGTATGTAGTGTAGTTAAACAAGCGTCCTGTTTGTTTTAATTAAAAAAATCAGCTCCTTTGAATGTTGTGCCACATGGCAATAGTACAGACATCTAAGGTCCAACTATAGAGAAAGAAACTACTGTAAAAATGCTTGGCAAATAACTGGGTCTTGTTACTCAGTAAAAACTATGGAGAAGCACAAAAGTACAAGATGCTCACTTGAAAAGCTACCTAAAAACCACTGTAAAGGTTTCAACACTCCAGAAGACTTACCCTGAGCCTGCTTCCTGTTTGGAAAATTTACAAAGCTTATTCCCTATGTGAAGAAGGGCTTTCAATCATTTTTCAAGTGGACTCTTGACAGGGACCTCCTTGAAGTGTTTCCTGGATATGAAACTGTATCACAATTAATTCTACTTCTGTAATAGGTCTGAAGCAGACAGCTGAGCTGGACTAGACAATAATATCGTTGATAAGTTTACAAACAACAAAAGTCCTTGTTATGAGTACTGGCTTGCAGTCAATAGTTGGAGCAGTACTTGAAGGAAACTGGTCTAACCTTGTGTATCCACCACCTTACTAGGCTGGTCATCTGGCAGGGAAGGATTCCCTTATCTGTGTAAAGCAGTTTTCTGGCCTTTGAAAGGGTAAAATTTTTTTCTTTTTTTTTTTTTCTTTGTGTGTGTGTGCGTGTAAGTGGTAAGATGAATTAAGTATTAGAACAGCCCTAAACCCAGATCTCACTCTGTGTCAGCTACTTTGGCAGTTGGGCATAAAATGTTTTTGCCAAATTTTTTGAGGTAGGCCAGATGTGGCCTCCTCTTTGAAGAGAAGGTTGATGCTGACGGAAGAATCTGAAAAAGCCAACACAAAATTAGGTGTTTGAAGGCAAAGGCCAAGGACAGCAAAGGAAGGAGTGAGGCAGGACCTAATGTGGGAAACTTTTGCTCCCCAGGTCTGGATTTTCAGCAAACTCCAGAAGACCTCGAGGGGCTAGGGGCCCAGGCTGAGAAAGACAAAGGACAAAGCTGTGAGAAATCTCAATTTAGTGCCAAGACGCTTTTAGAAGTTTTGAATCTTTGACCCAGATCTCCACCTGGTGTTAATTCTACTGAAATCAGAGGAATTATGCAAGGATGTGGGACTGTGTGTGAGAAAGGTTTATTCTTGAAAATGAGCATGAGTTCACAGAAATAGAGCATGTCTAGACAAATAGATAACTATAAGCAGCTAGTTATTGTATTGTCCAATGTTTACTGTTGCTTGACGTTGTCTGGGTAACTGCTTTAATTAAGCACCTCTGAATTCCCTCTAACCTTTACCTTTTTCTCAGCTGGATGGAGATAAACCTTCTATTATTGCATGTGTGTCAACCCTTGGAGGCATATGAGAGAAGAAACTGCTAGCTAAAGCACCTGTGAGTGTATCAGTACTTTCACTGGTTGTTAGAGCTATGCTAGATCTTTGCATATGGCTGTTCATTTATACAAGGGAACATGTGAAAAATACATTAATACATTGAATTCATGACATTCTTACATATACATAAAAGTATGTAACCGAGCTTTCCTGAGTTTCTGTTATTTGCTGTATATTTTTAGCCATTTGTTGTCTCTTTTCTCTGCTGTTGGCTCTTTCTTACCATACGTAGCAAACAGAGCTCACTCTGTCTTTGTTACCTTTATAACAAGAATTTGTGTTGGTATTATTATGTTTTGGAAACAACTTAGGGTTTTTTTGTTTGTTTGTTTGTTTTTGGTTTTGTGGTTTTTGGTATTTTGGGGTATGTGTGTGTGTGTGTGTGTGTGTGTGTGTTTGTTTTCCCAACTAGCAACATGAAATATTGATTAGTCCATTCTAAGTATGCCTTATAGAGCATACTTCGGATCTTGACTTTGTCTTGGCTTTTACTGAGTCCTCATATATGTCCTTTCTGGTTTTCTCCTCTCTATATAAAGCATTCAAATGCTTTCTAGATTAACTTTATACAAGTCAAAATGTTTACATACATGAAAATTTCACCTTCTGATGTGGGTGAAATTTGCTTACTAACAATGTCATAGTTAAATTTTGCCACTATGTTCTACTAAATTACTTTGATTTTTGATAGTACGAAAGTTGCAAATAGACGCGCTATCGTTAAATTTTTGTAAAGGTATGTTTTCTCAAGGCTAGAATGCTATCAGAAAGGAAATGAGGAAATTACACTATACTTCAAGGATGATTCTCAACCTTAATCATTCCATTACCCTATTTCTAACAGATCACTAATGTCTCCATTCTCATCTTATATTGCATAGAAAAAAAGAGTGAGGCCTGTGCTACAGTCAGAAAAAGGTGAAATTGACTCAAATGCTAGACTCTTTGATAAAGTTGGGAAATACAATATGGGATGTAAAATCTCCAAGCCTGACATAGTATTCAAATATTTTTCTGCTTTAGTAATTTCTAGTGTTTGTGGTGAAATTACCTGGTATTTATTACTGTTGAGTTTGTTGTATTTACTTTGTCTACACTTTTTAACTTTTGAGTCAGTGAAAGATATTTAGGTGCTACTTGTGATGGTTGAGAACAGCAGAAACTCCTATGATATTTATGTACATAAGAAACAAAAGTTAAGTGGTTATATATATAATGTTGGGTCCTTCAAAGGAGCAGAGGTTGTGACAGGTACACGGATTTCCCAGGGGACTACCAGCTAAACAGAGTGACTTGACTGAAAACCTGTATCTAAGAAGCATACATCACCATGATTCTTGTGATTGTGCATGGGCTGCATTTTTGAGGTGGTGGGAATACAAGTGCTGTGTAAGCAGCAAAGCAGATTATACACCCTGGAGGACCTGTATGGCTTCTTGCTGCAGAACTTTTAAGATGCTTTATAGACAACAGAAAATATCTCTATACCTTTTATACTGTACTGCAACAATATTTTTGTTGCTTCTTGGAATTCCAGTTCACAAGGGTCAGAATGCAAATAATCAGTCTGGGTTGTCATTCTTTGAACAGGAAATAGTCAGGTTTTGATTTTTGGGGCATCAACACTGGAGAATTTCACCTTGGGCAGCACTCCAGTCAAAATAGAAACATTTCAACTACATATGTAACACTGTCCCTAGCTCTTCTGTCTGCTGATGTCTTCCCCTTCTTAGCACAGTGGTTTGATAAATGCTCAAATTTTCTAACAACAACAGGAATCGAAGAAAGTGCAATATAGAAGGAACTGGGTGTATGGTTTAAAAGAAGAACAACAGAGCATATTTATAACATAAATTGTGAGAATAAAATCTTAATCCACCTTTCTGTGTTCTGTTCTTTTTTGGATTTTCTGTAAATTAAGAACCTTGTAAATAAACACGTGATCTTAAAAATTAAATTGGAAAGCAATGGAGTTCTTTGAGGTTAGCAAAATCCCTCTTTTCCATGTGATCATCCACATTTATTTTGTGATCCTCAGAAAGAACTATTTTTTTAGTCCTTTAGAACTTGTGTCATTACTGTTTCACTGGGCAGGGTACAAGACACAATGTATTACAAATAACAAATAACTTACATGGGAACTAGTATCTGAATCTAGAACCTCTATCTTCTCATGCTAAAAACACAGACCTTTGCCACCAAAATTGAACTTAGCTACTATTAGAAGAAAATTTCCTTAAGGGAAATTTCATGTGCACATAAACACATGCTGTGGCTGAAGGTTTCAGAATATTCAGCTGAGGGTTAAACTTTCAGGCCTGGAGCACCAAACAGTGGTGAACAAAACTTTTGATTGTTTCAGTTTGATATTATACCAGCTAGTCTTGTTATGATAGACTCACCTGCCTATCTGAGGCATTCTATTATCACATCTGTAAAAAACCTAAATAAATCTGTAAACCACTGTCTTGCTAGAAGAAGTAGTTGTTTCCTATGTCCTTTGCACATTAGCAGTAATGTACAAGCTCACTCTATAGCCTACGCTCTTGCATTTTGTCTGTCTTCTCAGAGAACTGAAATTTACTGTTTTGAAGGTCTTACATTACCAAAACATAAAAGGTATCTGAAGACTCAATTAAGTGATATTGACCTTTTTCTTTAAAATAGGAAATTAAAATGGCATATGCAAATTGCTCAAGGAGCTGTGCATACTTAAAAACAGCCAGTTTAGTGCTGTCTTGGATATTTTAAGTATGCAAAACTGGCATATACATATCAAGGTTTGGGTTTGTTTTGGTGTTTTACATCAGTCTTCCAAAGTACCTGAGATTCAGAACATGCAAAAAATATAATTTTCTCAGGCACCTAGAACAAAGAAATAAAATGATGGCTTTTCTATTGTATGTTATAATAGTTGACAATATCTTTTCATGTAATTTACTTTATTTGTAACAAAAAACATGAGTGTTATCAGTCACAGCAGACTTAGAGACCTGAAACAATGAGGGTAGAGACTTTCTTATACCACAGCTTTCTGAGACATTACTGAAATACTAAAATGATAAAAATTTACATAGCTTTCTCCAAACAAAGAGTCACCCTAAAAGAAACACTGTCAGTGGGTAAATCTAGAAAGGCCACACAGAACTGTATAGTACTACGTGTTTAGAGGAGGTCTTTATAATAAACTCCAATCTCTATAAAAAGCTGCAAGTCTCAGCAAAAATAATGTGAAACTCATAACTCTTTGGTTTTCCCTGACCCTTTCCTTTCCAGCAACTCATATTTACAAAATGTATACTGTAGAATTACTCTTGCTGTTCAGTTTTGTACTCACTAGGGAATTAGCAATGCTATTGAAAACAAAGGTAAAGCATTATGTAGTCTTATGGGTAGAACTTAGCTGGATTTCATTAGGCTAAATACAGCTATCCTGATGACAGCAGTACCACTAAGAATATAAAGGCATGTGTTTGTGAATATGGTCTTCCACAAGTATTTTCTCTCACACACCATTCTTCAGGCTGGAGTAGTCCTTTGTTTTTTTCAGATATACTGGAGAACTACCTTTGGAAATTAGATAGTGCAATCAAGATAAGTGTGGGTAGAGATGTGCAGAAATGCTGGTGTTGAGGGCACTGATACTGTTCTGCTTTCCCTTGCTTACTCTTTGCAACCTGTGGATGCTCTTTTCCCAACACGCATTCTCTTCAGCTCAGTCCATGCTACAATCTTGCAGCTCCTTCTTCCTAGATAGTAGAAAGGTATATTTGCAATTGCTGCGTATTTCTTGCTTTCCATTAGTTACAAGTCTACCTGAAAAGTCTACCTCACAAGAACAAATCAGATAAATTTTGATTTTCAGGTGTAGTGACAGTATGCATATTAGTGAAAGGAGTGTTGAAAAGGGGACAGGAAACAGAAAGGGCAGAAAGCGAAAGATGGGAGAGTAATCGCGATGGAAGCAACACTGGCTGTGATAATAGGTGGTATTGACACAGAAAGGGGAACACTGGCCCTGTGTAAGTTTAGGCTGGAAATGGATAGAAAGGATCCATACTTTAGAGGATTAAGATCCTTGAATGGCCTTCTAACAAAAATAGCGGGGACGATGAGTAACTTCTAAGATGAGGTTCAGTAAGCCTATGAAAGGGATTAGGTGATAATAGGGGAGTGGAGTTGATGACCCAAGAGATTAATTCATTCCCATTGCCTCTCACACTTTTTCCAGGGATAGTTTGACTGAAGATTGAGTGCATCACTGAGTCTCATTTTGTTTTGAAAAGTAAATGTCATGTTCAGCCATTATCACAGTAGACTTTCTTAAAAATACTCTTGGAAGGGAAAAGTGCTTTAGATGCCTTAAAATGCTCTTCTTATAGTGCAGATTAATCTGATCTTGATTAATCAGATCTTTTGCACTCTCTAGAGAGTTAGCAGAGGGAAGACAAGCATAGATAAATTGGAAGAGCTGATTTCAGCACTAATTTCCCACGTATATGGAGGAATTAAGTGTACATACAGACCTCAGTAAAGAGGTCAGAATAAAGCAATCCTGTCAGCTATAAAACAATAGAAAATACTTTTTTTCCCCCTTTATTGTAATTGTGGCATCATTTTGAACAATAATAGACTGTTTCATGCCAGCAAGTGTGAGAACAACATTCCTTTGACGTAACGTAATTTTGTCTTTGATGTGGGACATCACACTCATTGTAAAACACGGGACCCTGCTCATGCACCTTTTTGAGGAGCTCTCCATACAATATTTTAAACTAATAAAAGATGTTCAAATAGCTTGCAAATATATTGATACTTGCAACTGTCAGGAATAATGGGGAAACTTAGACCTGTCCATTTGTCATCCAATTTTTTATTCCTTGCATCTTGCAAATATTACATCAGCCCATTACCCTACCTTCTTCCTTATGACTCCTTACATGCATTTGCAGGGTCTTAGTGAAATACAGTTCTTTATTTAGTAAAACCAAAATGTAATCCTTTGATGTCACTGAACTTCACAGTTGAGAGTCTGTTTGCACAGGCTCTTTTTTTTTTTTTTTTATTTTNTTTTTTTTTTTTTTTTTTATTTTTTTAAAATTTGACAGCCAGAATAAGGAGGTTTCTACAGCAAAGCACCAAAATGTGTAGTAACAAAATCTCAGGTTAATCTAACACCTAAGACTCTGTGGCTGGAGCAAAGGCACACTTATGCTTGACTGGAAGCTGAAGAGTTGTGTAACAGAGGCTGCATTATACAAGCAAATAATCTTCCTGATTTAGTGGGATACTTACTTTAATATTAAGGACATACACAAGCATACACCAGATCAAAAGACTCATTATGTAAAAGCATCCTTATGTTCTGCTTACTCTTTCTATTCTATGGTTACGTACTTTTTGAGCAGTCTCTGAATTTAGATAGGAATCCTGTGTGGCACTATTCTGTATTTTCATTATATGGCAATCTTCTTCTCAGTGATTTGCAGTTAACTGAAACACAAATTACTGGGAGTTAGGCACACAGACACAAATTTGGAGTGGAATATGGATTCTTTTCCTAGTCCATACATTTTTATTCTGACTGTTAGACAAGGAATTGTCATGGGTTAAGCCCAACCAGCAACTTGAACCGTACAGCTGTTCGCTCAGCCCTCACCCCCAACCCCCTGAAAGGTGGGGAGAAGACAGAGAAAAAAGAGGGAAAAAGGAGAAAAAAACACTCTTGTGGGCTGAGATAAAGGCAGTTTAATATAAACAATAACAGAAAAGGAAAAATAGCAATAATAATGACAATAAGAATAATGACATGGTTCACTTCACCACCCAATGAATTGTCATCCTGCAGAGCAGCGATTGCAGATTCCTGTGCCCTGGCTAACCCCCATTTATATACTGAGCATGATGTCTGTGGTATGGAATATTTCATTGGCCATTCCATCGTTCTGTTTATGTTTCTCTGGGAAGCTGAAAAAAGTCCTTGAATAGTGTACACATCACTTAGCAACAACTAAAACCAATAGCTATTATTGACGTTCCTTCCACAGCAATCACTAGAAAGAAACTCCTTCCCAGCTGACACCAGTACAGTAAGACAGTGAGCAAGGTTGGATGTAAAGACTATTTTTAAAATTGCTTACAACCCACAAGATGGATGCATTGCAACTAAGTTGGTGCATATCTAAATAACTAAAATAGTGTGTTTTTGTCAACTAACATTTTTTTTCACAAACTGATCTATTCGTATATACACGTGCACAGATAGAGGGGGTGAGAGTTAATGGAGTTAGAACTGCCTTCAATTTGTTAGAAATTACTAACTTGATTTACATCAATGGGGAGAAAAATCCAGAAGTATCTGCTTGACCGAGACTTTGTATAATTCAGATTTTCCTGTTAATTGTTTCTTCCAACTGTTTACAGGGTAATATTTTTGTCATTTTGAAGAACTGACTTTTTAAGTCTGCCTTTTTGTGAACTTGAAGGTTGTTTAGTCTTTGCCACAGCTCAGTTTATGCCATAAAGATAATTTATTTAGGTTTTCATTTTAAAACACACGCACACAGTCTTGCACACCACTAGCTTTAGATATAGCAGGGAATGTCTCTGTATAACATTGCTATAAAACTTGTTGGATAATTCAGATCCTGATGATTTAACAAAAAGTTGTTCAGAATTTAAACTCTTCCTTGACATTCTACTGATTTCTTCAAGTTTTTTTGTTAATCTCTTAACTCTAAAACTTGATTTACTACCATGTCGTGTGTGTCAGTGCATGCTATGGTATTTGTATTTAAGGATGCTGACCTACCTGATCTGTCAATGAATGAACTAAAGTGGGTATTGTTTAACTAGAGCAGTAAAGAGCTCAGTTCAAGCTGGTGAACCTTAGTTACTTTGATTACACCCACTACAGCATCTCTGTGTGCTTCAGTGAAAAGAGTTATCATGGTTTCTTTTTATCATAACATAAAGCAGTAATATCCAGAGGATGTTGCAGAGTTATAGAGGGATTTTGAACACTTTTGACTAGTTTGCCTTTTCTGCTCCCTTCCTAGTTGCAGGTAACAAGCCCAAAAAGTCTTGTGAGGAGCACAAGAATCTCTGTACTAATGTTTGTGCCCCTGCAAGCCCTGCCCTTCTCATGTGACATGAGTTGTGGATGGTCCTGAGGAACAGGGATCAGTCATGGCCTTCTCTGCACCTGGAGATAGTCCAGATAGGACTGGCTGTCTGGATAGTGAACCCAACCTGGTTGTGACAGCACAGTTGTCTACAAGACATGCTAATACAGCCTGCTTGCAGCACCTATGAAATTAAATTGTTCTCATTGCCTGTTATCTCTAACTCTTCTTTAAGAGAGAAATGGCTGGTTTCTTATTCTGTGTTTCGCTAGTGGTGCAGCGGTAGGTCATATTTAGCACTTTGAGGTACAGAGAAGCATTCCTACTTGTCTATATTAGGCGCAACTATATTGTGCCTGATCCAACAGCCCAAAGGAGGTGGTGCTGCCACAGCTCCTTGTTCCCAGGTCCAGCTGGCAGCGAGGCTGAAAATGTCTCCCTGCTAGGTGTGTGCACACAAACCAGATATACACATATACAAATATAGACACCCGAGCACATATATCACAGACATACACACCAAGCACTCAAATGAACTCAAACAGCAACAATAGCCATGTTCTGCTCCCCTCTCTGGCTCAGCAGGATGGAGGTGTGCCTTGGTGAGAATATATATAGACACAGTGTGGATCCTCCCACTAGCTTCCCCTGGATCCTAGTTTCCCCAGTTGCAGGCACCTGGCCATATGAGCCCTTGAGGGCGCAGGCCTACTCCTGTTGCTGGTACAGACCATCTTACTTCCACACTGTCTTGCTCCAAGGTGGCCAGGCCTCCCTTTATGCCCTCATCAGCAAGTTCCTCTCCTGGAACAGCCCTGGGGTGGGGCTGGACAGGGTGTCCTTCCCTCTAAGAACCTTGGGTTCCCACATGCCTTTGTGTCTTTCCACTCCTCTGGTCTTGTGCCGATGGGCCTAGGATTAAATTGGCAGGGTGTTACTTTAGCTCCCCCTCCTGCCATTGTGTCTATGCTTCTTTGTGGACATGCAGACCATCTTTTATCACATAACCTAACAGTCTGTTGTCATTTGCCCACAGTTTGCCATCTCTAAACAGTCCCTAAGCGGTACGGTTTATGAAACTGTGGTTTCAGACAGAAACTGAGCCCATGTTAGTTAAATATACCAAATCCAGAAAGCCCAAGCTCAAGATGTGGACCACGTGCAGTTTAGTTCCTTATGCTTTGGGGGCAGGAAGCTCTTGGGTGGAAAGGACAGAAGCTGTGACTGAATGTGGCCATTGAAGTTGCATGTGTGCGTGAGTCAATTACTTACCCATTGGGGAATACTGATAACTGACCAGAACAAAAAGCCCTTTTTTCTAGCCAAGGGAGTCTTACTCTCACACAGGACATAAAGGCCACTTCAGCCTCCATCCAGCTGGGGAGTATTATCCCCACTGCAACACTTTTAAAAACACACAAAAGCATGGCCGTATTTTGCCGGCTCGAGTGCCAGGGGGAGGACTGACTGGTGAAAAAATTGGCCCATGACAATGTGAGGGTGCAAGACGTGGAAAGTCCTTCTGGTGTGACCTCTGGATGCTAACCGAAGTGGGCTCACAAATGAGCGGAGCTGACTGTGGAAAATGTGTTGTCAGTGCATGTACTGGCTGTGATCACTTCGTCTACCACATCCCCTCTCATTCTCCACTTCTGTGCTTTATATTTAAATCCTCCTCTGCAGGGTATGGCAATCACTGTGTTTACTAATGTCTGGTCAGATTAAATTAATTCACAAAATTAATGCTAAATAAACTGTTTGATTGTGGCCAAATTTTAATTTCTTTTTTTTTTGTTTGTTTGTTGTTAAAGCAGTCTCTTTAGGTAAAAAGAATTGCAACAGCTACTGTCACTGTTAAGGTCCTTCTCCACCATTAGTGGCTTTCAGTTTGTGCAATCCTGCATTTACCCTGACTGTCCTGCTTCCTCTTTTTGCCAAAAACCTGCCCCTTTATCCAAATGCAGAACCGTGTCTCTAACTGTGTCAAGCTCATCTCTGGGTAGCTGAAGAAGGAGGAACTCTGGGAAGTTTTAACCACAGGTGGAAGTTGCTCTCCCAGATCCTGGGTGCAGGATATCACACCACATGAACTCTCTTGAGAAACACATATTCACTTGCTGCAGCACATCTATGTGGTTTCTGTGGCTTTGCTGTCTTTACTTTTACTTATCATATACATTGTAGAACCTGAAAAATGACTGTGTCTGATGTATGCTTTTCAGAGGGAAAAATGTATGTTGCTTTTTTATTTGAATCCTTGTGCATTGTCCTTAAACTGAATAATGGCATCAAACGTGCTGGCACAAGTAGAGGTATATGATACGTGTCCTCTCTATAATAGCAAATAACAAATATTAGAGGAACATGTTAAAAAAAAAAAATAAATCAAATGAATCTCTAACACTTGTCTGTAGACCTAGGAAAGACTACCTTTTGTCATGGTGATGTCTTGGAGCCCTGTTTAACTTTCCATATTGTGCCCGGAGATAAACGGTAATGTAGTGCTTTCTTTTAATGGGATGTGTCGGTGGAATTCCAGTGCGTAATTCTCCTTCCCTCACCAGTTTTATAGCTGTACAAAAGTATTACCTTTCACAGTGATGGAGTTATCCCCAATTCATAAAGGCCAAAAGCGATCCATAGCTGAAGCTGTCATTCCATGAGGGATCTGAGCAAGAAGGCATTCATGTGGGATCAGTTACAAAGAGGATTCACAGTGGAAAGTCCGATCAAATAATTACAGCCTTTCAAATAATAAGACAAAAAGGCTTCAAACTTCATGATGATTCCTAATTCCACATACCGTTTTTAGAGCTAAACTTGTTTTCCTTAGTCATGAATAAACCCACAGAAGGTGTTGGATTATTGCAAGAGAAGCAGACTTTAACTCATAATCTTGTTCTATCCTTTCTATACAGAAAATAGGAAGAGAATGTGATTAACTTGCCGCAGGCTGAAAAGGTGGAAGGAGCCCAAGTATACAAATACAGTAAAAAATTCAAACAAAAAATGCCTAGTTTGCCTTTTGATGGCAACAAGCAAGATTTTTCTGTTTTGATTTGTATTTTTCACTATGAAAGTAGCACTTATGGCTAGGTATACAGGAAATCTGGAAATACATTTTTGAATATATACCAATAAAGATGTTATTCCTGCACTACAGCTGCTTTTGCTTTGAAGTGTGGCACTTACTAAAGAAAATAATACTATTTCAAATATTTTTGTGCATTTCCAGGGGCACATAGGTGACTAAGGTTGATTATGAAGATGAAAGTATCCATTTTTGGTCAGAAGCTCATATCCAAATTTTCATACAGACTTTTTCATTTCTTCATTTGTGGTTGAAGATGATTTTCTTAACATCCTCACATGACACAGATCAACAGGGGATTCAGCTTTATTAAAGGAGATCTTTAGAATGAAATCAGCTGTGGAATGTTTTACAAATGTGGTTCAATAAACTCCATATAATTTCAAAAAGAAAATGGTGCATACAGGAGTATCTGGGGAATTAGCATAAATACAGTGTTTCACTTGGATTCATACAAGAAGGACCTCTGGGAGAGTAAGACACTTTTCAAATAGCCTATGAAAAAAACATATCTCTTTCTAGGGTCCTAAAGAACAAAATTTGCATATTAATAGAAGATTAAAGTGCCCATCAAGTATTCTTTTGCCGTTGCTTTCTCTTGTCTGTTTTGCTCTTCACATAAACATCCTTCATAATAAAAAGAGACTTCTGCATCTCCGGTTATTGCATTGAATCACTAAAGTTTCATATTACAATAGCACACAGGATTTTCGTGTTTGAACCCTTTAGAAAAGTGCTCCCTGGATTCCCTATTAACTGATTTTCCCCTCTCTTTGCACTTCATTCCTCTTCAAGTTTTACCTGACCTTTTTAACAGAGTCTGAGCGTTTTTGTAAGGCTAATTTCTAAGTGGTTTTGGGTCCCATTACAGTCATGCTTTTAGATATGAGTCTTATTAGTCTATTCAACTTTAAATGTTATATACAACAATTAAAAAGCACCTGAAGTGAAAATCTATTGTTTATCTAGGCCCAAAAGGAGTGTTCCATTCTGGAGTATCCAACCAACAGTAAAAACCACAGTGTTTAAGCAAGTGAGTAAGTGTGGAGTAGATTCATGGAACTCGAAACTTGGACATGAAAAGGTACAGCAGATAATATTTTCAAAGATAAGTATGCTGAGTTTTAGAGACCTGTCAATGTTGCTGTGTCCCTCACTGTGAATATGAAAATTACGTAAAAAGGGATTTTGATAATTATTTACAATAATTACTGTATGTTTAGGTGCTGCTACAATTACAACTTCGTCTTAACTTAGAGAAATACCTCAGTGAGAAAGAGGTCATGTAGTGTTGTTCTTCATGGATCTCTGTATGCAGGATGAGACAGCTGTTCAGACAGACCTATCTTTTCTCAAGGCAGATATTGACTTTAAAAAACACTCTTAATTTATCAGTAAACAATATTGCTCAAATAAAAACAGAAGTGATTGATGGTTTGAATTCTAAGTGACATGACTGCTAAAGCCTTTAAATCTGCATACTTATTTGATTCTTAAAATCCGTAAAGTGTGTATTTCTTGTTAGCAAGACAGACTAAAACTGAATATCTTTAAGCAAGAATATCTATGTAAATGCTTAAAGCTGGTTGTTGTCACAGATGACACATTGGTCTGTTTTATGGGTATCTATTTTACACTGCACAGTATTAAAATGAGCTTTGGGGTGATAGAAGGCACTTCAGTTTCTGTAAAGATGGCATACAGTGTAGCTCCCAAAGTTTGAGCCTTATTACAGGATCAAAATGTTCCCTAGTTTTGCCCAGTAGTGCAAGCCCTAGCAGTCTCTTGTCACCCACTGATGATGGTTTTCTGCAGTAGCAGTACTTTTATTCCCACAATCAGTGTGTTTTTCTCTAGTCCTTGTACTTTCCTTGCTCAATCTCCTGCTTGCATCTGTTCCTAGGGTCTCCACAAGGCTTTTCTTGATCTCCCTCTGACTTTGCATTGACTCTTCCTACCTCTAGGTGAGAAGGGCACTGATTTTTGTTGATTCTTTCTGAGGTCACTTGCTCAGCTTTCCCACCAAAGGAGCCACCGTGGACACGGTGTACAGGCAGAAATTGTTTCCAGTAACTCTCATGGTCCCATGAGTGCAGTTGCAGGCATGATGGATGAATGGAAGCGCAAAGTCAGGATTTTTGCAGCAAGACTAGGATGGCTTGTTCTCCAGGGACTGTGGTTGTGGTGAAGGGCATTATGCAACTCTAGCTATTTTGTGGGTTTTTGGAAGTCATCAGTGCAATTCCTGTCACATTGATGCCAGTTCTGCAAATTAGATAGTAAAGGAACAACACACCTAGAGGAGCAACATCAGTTATTTTCTTGCTAGTCGTACTTCATTGCCTGAACTAAATTGAGATCAAGACCTCAGAGACTGAACGTGAAAAAAAGCGTGCAGAAAATTTCTAACAACAATCTCTGGAATTTAATAACAATAAAGATTATTGAAATAAATTACAACAAAGCCCTGTCCCAGCCCTTCACTTTGAAGCTGTACTTTTAGGGGAAGCTGAGTACCCTGAAAGGTGTTTGGCGGAGTCCTTTTTGCTTTGAAGTAGATAGAAGATGAGAGGCAAATGTACACTTAACTGGCGTACGTATGCCAACAGTATGTGCTAGAGGGGAGACTGTATTCTGCCAAGACAGCTGTTTATGTCATAGGGTTGGCTCTATGTGAAAATAGACAATCAGTCATCAAATCTGTGGGTACTGGATGTATTCATTAATGTTTCTTGTTTTCTTTTTCTGAATGGATTTGCAAGCTGGACTCTGAGGCAAGGTTACAGTTCTGGAAACTGGCCTTTGTCTTCTTCCCAGCTGATGAAATTCTGGTCTCCCAGCGAATGTGGTATGACTAATCAGGTGACATTGCTTAAAGAGGTAAGCTGCTATGAACTTCTATGATAATGAAAGGGCCTTTGTTCCTCATAAGAAGATTTAAGGTTTTATTGCTTTAATTAAAATAAAATTCTGTTGGTACAAGTTAATGAGAGGGCCTCAGTCTAATTTTTGGCAAAATGTGCAGGTAGGTACCAAATTACACTGAAGAGAGTTCATGAGAAACATCAGCTGTAAGAAAAATCCTGAAAGTGCGTTATCAGAAAAGCCTTATATGATTGCTGTGTGGTTATATGATAAAGAATCAAAGACAGCTTTCTACAACTCATTTTGTTTCTCTTTGAGTTCTTTTAGATTCCAAAGAGGAGTGATGAGAACTCCTTATAGAAAAGTATTTCCAAATTTTGGTCCACCCATTCAAGCCAAGACAGACTGTCTGACACACCACCGCATTCTGTCTCAACAGGTCTGTCTGCTTTGTCTTTGTGCTGCTTGTAAACTGCAGAGCATTTAGGTAGACTGAATTCCTAGTCCTACTAACAAGCAGCTTTCCTGTTTGTTTCTGTTGTAATTGCACGACAACATTATTTTTAATAAAACACTATAGGCTTTGTTAGAAACTGTCTGTCTAGCCAGAGCAGAAAAGAATCCCTGCCCCATGGAGCTGTCAGACTGACTGCTCTCTTGTGTAAATCTGGTGGCACAAATGTTCTAGAGAAGTCAATACGAATGAAGATCTATTATTGGACTTTTAATCAGGAAATTAACAGATCTGTCAAGGAAAGGGAAGAAGAAAAACAGTGTAAGATAACTAAACCTAAAGTATTCAGATTGCACAGATATTTTTCTTCTGAGTTTGTTTGATTTTTACATACACAATAGTTTTTATGGTAATGACTATAATTTTTATACATATATATTTTATTATTACAGACTCCTCTAAATAGTATGGCTATGATCAATAAAGAGAGTACATGAATTCATAATAGTAATCAACAAATTTCCTTGACATAAAAGCAGTCTCTATTTTTATAAGATTTTCATAAATATTTGATAAGGGCCACAATAATTTCTAGTAGATCATCAGAAAATGAAAGATGGTCCTCTTGTCTGTTCTCACTTCTGACCTGGGCATAATCACAGTATTTGCATCCCTTGAAAGCTGCCCTGTCCTGCCCTTCAGAAGGATAAACCCCCGGCTAAGCTGGAGTATTTGGCTGGTGATGAGGAGGCATCCTTCATTTTCAGTTACTTATTCCCGTACTAAAGGAGGTGTTCCAGCTTTGCCAGTGAGTATGCCACAAGAAAGGCTGTTGGAAAGCATAATTTTGGGCAGGGTAGCTTTAAATTTCCTGTAAGCAGGCTTGCTTTTAACAGTTTTAGACCCTGATTTCAGGAAACACCTTGTTCCATAAGTAGGCACTTGCTGACAGAATCTGTTGCTATGAGATATTCTGATGTCTCTAAGCACAGGCTTTAGCAAAATAGTAGATGAAGCCCTGATCCAACGGAGGGGCCCCTTAGGCAGGAGCACTGCTGTGATTACATTGCTTGATGTAGATGCATGAGCCATATCAACTGCTGGTAATGGGTGAGGAGGTGGCTAGAAGCCACCCACTGGCCTCAGGAAATTCACTTTCGCAATTTAGTGAAGACTGAGAGTTTAATTTCCACATCTTCAGTGAAAAAAGTGATAGTGATAGATCTTTACCAGTATAAAATATAGTCAGTGAATTCCCATGTTACCGGCATCACATGAGGTATAGTCATTTAGTCACATACTCTAAATGTCTTATTTAGTGTTTTTGCATGCTAGAAGCTATTATATCATAATAATTTTTTTCTTTCTCAACAACAACCAAAAACCCCCAAATCAAAAGTAAGTTGTATTGTATGTCAGAACTCATATGACTCAAGTAGCTTTTTGAGAAAATTAGTATAGTATTTTATTCAAGGATATTAAGGTGGTAGATTTAGCTCTGTGGTTCAGAAACCTGTACAAGTAAGGGTCAGAGCAGAAGTCAGGCTCCTATCTACTATTACCTATGTAGTGCTAAATATAACTACATGATTGCTGTCTTTAATGTTAAAAATAGAATTGAATCTTGTATATATTCAACTCATGACATGAGTGGCTCGAAGTACTTTGTAAGCCTCATTTAATTAAGCTTTGCAATACCCTTAAGATAAAGGATAAGAGGAATTTTTATCTCCTGTACAACCACCTTAAACTGTATAGAATAACCTTCATGTTTTCTTTGTGTGTTAAACAGTTTCTTACACTATGATCAATTGCTGAAGGTGTAATGCATTTGTACAGTCACTTTATCATTGGCTTTTTATGCACTGTATTGAAATAAATTCAGAATGAACATATACAAATATACTGCAAAAGAGGTTTATTGTAGTTAGAATGTAAAACTTTCTTTAAATTCTTTCTTTAGAGCCATCTGTGTAACCAAGCTCTTAGCTCCCAAGGGCAAACTTAGCAGCTACTCTAATTAACTAAAGCACAGCATGTATTGGATAGCGATAGACCAATTGGAACTCCTTAACTTTTATTTTGAAGTAGAAAAGATTAATGGTTCATCATGGTATCTTAAGATGCTCAGTCCAGCTTGTATGGTTGATGTCTCCACCTATCAACAGGATGCAGGCAGAATAAAAGAGGTGCATAACACTATTACTAACTGGTCTAAAGCACTACAAGAGAAGGATCCAATCAATTCCTCAACAAATTTTTGCAGAGGGTTTTCCAGGTGAGATTTTTATAATTATTTAAGTATGTGCTGCATCAAAGATCTACCAGAAGTATCTAAATCTAACTGTGCAACCTTAGGGAACAAAGACATTCTCTTTAGATGTTGATTGCTTTCCTATAGAAACTGTTATTTTTGATTTATACAGCCTCTGATGGTAACTCTGCTAAAGCTTCTGAGTAATCCAGTAAAGATTATACGGTACTGTGCTCTTTACTTTTCCTTCAGTAGCTGCATATGGAGGTCTTTGTTTACAATTCAGGAAATGGGCTAAAAGGTTCTTTGGTTCATCTGTGTTCACAAAATTTGTGATATTAATAGCCTCCTGCATTTTAATAATGTAAGCAGTAAACCTAAAGCAGTACTATAATGCTTTCTGTGGGTCCAGAAGACTTTCTCCCAGAGTTCTCTGTCAAGCCTAGGTTTCCTTTAGATCTCATACTGTTGAGTTTGTTTGATTTTGACTATGCTGCCACAGTAATGAATATTAGTGTGTGAGGTAACTCAAGCTTTCTCTAGCATGTTTGAAATAAAATCTTTTAAGTTCAAGGGCACAAAACACATAGAAAGGCTTCACTTTTGGTGAGCATATGCTGAAATATATTGTGCATTCCATATTTAGTTTCATAGATCATTATGGTTTTATTTGGATTTATCTCTTTGTACAATATTTTTACTTACTAGTTCTGCCTTAACATGTTTTGACTGAAAGGATTTTTAAGATTTTAATTTTGGGAAATGCTCCACTGCTCTCTTAGTAGACAATAAGGAGTCTGTGTGTATGAATGCGCACATTTCACATTGTGAACTCAGAAATTGGAAAAGTAAAATTTCATGCCACATGAAACAGGAAAATCAGAGAATCTTGTTCTAATTGTACTTTTCTGAATTTTACTTTCCCTCTCCTGCTAACAACCTAATCACTAATATAGCACACATTGCAGTGACACTACATTAGCAAATACCTCAGAGGGAGGCCATCTATTTTTGCACATATGAAATCCATTTGATATTGATGTAACAAGATGTAACAAGAGGGCAAGACTGAGTCATAAAAGAGACCTTCACTACAGAGATATAAATCTGAATTTAGCAGAAACATTTGCTTGACAAACTCCAGGGAATTTATTTTTTCTGACCATCTTCTTTCTTCCTTGGAAGAAAGAAGTTTCTCAGTTTTAAAGTATCTGACTGATGCAATGAGCAAAGGTTGTTTCCAAAATGTAAATGTAGTTTAATTGTTGTCTGCTACTTACTCAGCTCCGCTGTACATGAACCTTCTTATCTGGGATATGTGTCTGTGTCTCTGTTGCAAACTTAAATGTGTGCATGCTAAAAGAAATCCAAGCAAAATTATTCTGCCTCCGGAATTAACTCTATATATGAAATAGATGAATATGATATGATGCCTGATATTTCTTCAATAATTCTGCATTATGAGGAGTGCATCAGCTCTGCAGGTGTATCTGGTGTGTTAAGAAGGATAATGTTTTCCAGCGGAATTTTAATTCATTAAGCAGACACAAATTATAACTCCCAGGCCCTGTGAATTTTAATTATTTTTTCTTGAAATTAATAATACAGTGATAGTATATGAAAGGTAGATAACTAACTCCAGATAGTCAGGAATCCTACTTCATCTGTTGTGACCAGCAAATTGATGTCTTAGGAAAAAAACCAGTTCAGTACATTATGATTCCTTCAATAACAAAGGGAAGAAGGGAAATCCGATAGAGAAGTTTGTGAGTGTTCTTTTGTGACTGAATTGCTCTCACAAGTTAATATTAGAAACAGTTTATAATAATACGCAAGCTAAAAGTACAAGGTATATGTCTGAGAAGAAGTTTCAGGATAAGCTTAATAATGAATTCCTCTCATGGCAAGATTTGAGGAGATCTATTCAGTGATATAGTCTGTGAGATGAATGTATAGGCCACCTCGTGGCTCTCTTCAAAGACCACGTGTAAACTGCTATCAGTCAAATCTCATACCAAAAGTAACTTTTCTGTTTCTTGAGACTCTAGGTGGATTGGCAAAGGATTTGAGCGGAGGTAGCTTTTATGAAAGCTTTTTAATGAAGTATGGGATTTACAGAATTAAGATAAACAGTTAGGCATTAGGATACGTTGAACTATGAAATAATCACAAATTATGTGTAACAGAACAAAAATCTGCTTCCTTTCTTCTTGTACAAACTCAAACGGACCCTATAAAATCTAGCACTTTATAGATTTTTTTTTTAATGAACATTTGAAAAATGTACTATGATGCCTGAAACTGTAGGTCATAGGAGATCAATAGCTTTTGGACTACTAATCCAAGGTAGTTTACAGGTTCTGCAGGATTAAAAAAAAAAAGATGACACGGAAAAGGGTATCTCTTTTTAGGTATCTTAATGCCATTGAGAGATGTTTTGGGGACTGGCGAATCAACACGTGATGTTTTCCCTAGTTTGTCTTGTTCCCAGCCCTGAGTAATGGTTAATACAGAAATCCTAGGCAAGTAGCTGGATGGGTCCAAAGAGGATAGAAGGGAAAGGAGTACTGGGCTTGTGCCCGGGAATAGGAGATTTAGTGGTGGAAAGATGCTCCAGGCCATCTAATGACAACAAGCTCCATGGAAATTGTGTCATCTCTCTTTCCTCCCCACCTCTCTCTTATCTACCAGCATAGATCACATACTGCATGAAATTGTCTGCCTGGGTGTAGGATCACTGTTACTGTTTTGTGTTTTAGAGTATCATGACATCACATGATCTGTCTGTGATAAGACACAGCAAAACTGTGCAATTTGAACAGAAAAGTAGTAAGAGAGTTAGGTGAGGAACTCCGAATAGTCGTAGTTATGGCAATGGGGTTATAAGCAATCTAGGCAACACTAAGAAAGTTCCAGGGAAGTGGAGAAAGGTGTCAATATTTTAAAAAGTAAATTAGAAGGATAGAATTGCTTGACAGCACAAGTTTCTTAAATATATTTAATTTTACTACAGCTGAATGTGGACTCAAAAAAAGATTTGTGGTTCCTTGTCCTGAGAAAAAAAAGACTTGTGTTACAAAGTGGACAACATTGTACTGGACTTTTGTGACCATGAAATGGAAGTAGAATTAAAGACAGGTTCACTAACTGAAGTCCTGTTACAAAGCTCAGAGAACGAACTGTAAGTATAAAAGCAGAATATTGAGTAAGAAAGAATAAAACCTCTGAATACAACATTTGTAAGACGATAAATAAAATTCTGTGTCCATTCCTGATGTCAAATTCTAGGAGTTTCACTGTAAAATGTGGGGGACTATGCTGTCAGTCATAAGTTATGGTACATCAATCTACTTAGCTTAATTGAGAAAAGACTAGCCTACAGGCACCTAGAGAATACATATCTGATGATGGAAAACTATTTAACCTTGCCAAAAGAAGCAGCAGGGACATTCAGCCAGTGGAACAACTTATCTGAAAATATAGTAGTCCCTACCAGTAAATGTCTCTCTAGAAATTATGTTCAACTATAACAAGAAGTTAAGATTCGATGGCAAAACTACTGGATGTGTTTCTGTATCTTGTGCTGTGAAGGACATCAAGTAGCTTGATTTTAAGATTTTCTTGTAGCCTAAAAATGTATTGACCTAAAAAGAGACAAGTAGTTTCCACTCATAAAACAAACTTTTTAATAAAACAACAGGTTCTCCCATTTACATTTCCAGTTAAAGTTTCTGGAAGGCTTGGGAAGCATTAAAAATTCTCCAAAGGGAGAGCTCATTTTGCCCCTTCTCCCCCACAAAATAAAACACTTGCTGTTAAGAACTAAAAGAAGGATTAAGAAACCCGTCTTAACTGGTATCAAAATGTTTTCATTCCCTCTGTAACAATGCATTGTTAGGATACACAGCAACTTAAATGCCACTTTAATTGCTTTAATTATTAGCAACCTAGATTTCAATTACTATTTTTCTATGTAAAACCTTCTCAAGGGTGTAAAAAAAAAATTCCCTCCTGCTAACTTTCCTTCCATGCTGTTTGAGAAGGACGCACACTGTTTTTAGTGAAAGGTCTCCAGTGTATTGATGGAGACAGTATTACAGACAGGGTATGGGGAAGGGGGAGGAGACAACAAGTGTGATAGCAATGGTTGTAGTTAAAATAAGATGAACTTAATGAGAATGTTGGATCTAAGGGGTATTAAAATATATATGTATATACATTTCTGGTTTGGAATTTATAGATGCTGAACATCTATGCTACAACTACTTACAGATTGACTAGCAAATTGTTTTAGAGTGGTTTTGAGGATTTCCCGAGAAAGTAAGCACATATACATTGACTACAAGGGAATAAACAAGCGTTTTTATTAACTAAAGGCATGCATTACACTAAGGGTATTTAGCAAAGCAATTAACATACCGACCTGAGGACCGTGAGGAAGATGAACCATCCGCACATTCTTACGCCGTCTTGCGCTGCGAGCTCGGCCCAGCAGTTGGTAGGTGCCAGCTTTATGTGGATGTCCCCATGCAGGCAACGGTGACCTTGCCGTACACCGGCCCACTGCTCTTTGGGAAATCCCGGTATTTATACGTTTGTGGAGGAATGGTTTTCGACACACGTGGCCAGCGAGTCCTGAAACATGCCTTGGTTGCCAATTCTCAACATAGGGAGCCTATGGCGCATGCGCCCACTGGCCAGGTGTGCTACACACGCCACAGCCATCCCGTTTATTGGTTCGTATGCTTTGTGCACGTGGCATATTACCATAATCCAGCAGTCACATATCAACCTTGCTCAGGCCAATAACAGAATGTTACAAGGTAAGCAAAGTATGAACTGAGCCTTGTATTCCTCCGTCATTGCACGTCCTCCCATAGTATTGCCCAACTTCTTCAGTTCTGTGGTCAGCATTTCAAACAACAGACAATAAACCATCTGTCTTCCTGTGCTGACCGCGTTTTTCTCAGCTATCTACTTCTCACTTGGTGTCCATCCACAGACAAAAATCCCATCTTTTAACCCCTCTGTACACACAAATGCAGAGAACTTCTCAGAATCTCATTACTTCTATTTAGCAGCTGGCAGACGTGAGGCCTTAGGAACCCAGCTGCCACACCACAGTGATCAAATGTTGCCCTTAACTGTAGGGTGTTTGTCTTGTGATTACTCTTTGCTCGGAGAGGCCAATAGCGAGCTTGATCCCGGTAACTAGGGTTTCACAGGTGAACAGAGGGTTTTTTTTAAAAAAAGTTGTATACCTCTGAATATTCTAAGAAATTATCAATTTTTTATGCAAATATCCATTTTAATGCAAATAATTTTGTGAATGAGAAAGCAGACTTTTCTGAATTTGTCTGACTGAGCTAGAATATGCTTTAGTAGTGCAGTAATTGGGGACCAAATTAAACAAATGATCTTTCACATAAGAGCCCATTTCTATGACAACTAGAGACATAAACATTAAGATTATGGAGTGAACAATATTATCAGCTGTATAAGAAAAGAGGTAGCCAGAGATCTTGGTTCCCATATCACTAAAGTTAAATGTAGTCTTTTAATGGAATTAGGGGCAGTTAGCTCAGGCTTTTAATTTTGTACTGCACAGATTTTAGGCATGATCTGAAAAAATGCTCAAAATTCATTATGAAATTTTCATTTGTGAGATCTTAAGCAGTTAGCAGCAAATCAGAAAGCATTTACCTTGGTACAGAAGTCATTTTCTTATGTCTGTTTTAAAAAGTGTTTATGAGCTTTTAAAACAGGAGCAGTGTACCTAAATCCAACAATCCGAACTGAAAAATAGAATCAGAACCATAAAACGATATTTTATTCATTGTTTGAGGAAATATTAAAAAAACAATTCAATCAGTTAGTTGAACTTATAATGAATCAAGAACAAATTGGTGGAATTAAAAGCTTGACTGGCAGAGGAAAATTATACTTAGTTTTGCTATGTACAGGATGATGGGGCTGACTTCCGAATGTAGTGCCAAGGGATATTCTGGAAAGCTGAAATAAGAAGGGGCAAGACATAGTTATATATCAAGGGAAATTTAGAGGTTAAGGAATTGAAACTGTCAATGGCTAAGAAATATAGTGAATCATTCTTAACTGAGCCAGAGGCTAGAAGACCTAATGAGCTAATAATAGTGCACATTTCACACCCGCAGGACAAGGGAGACAACAGAACGACATAGCAAGATAAAGAGGATTGGAAGAGTAACCTGGTTGGGATCATATGTGATTAAAACTTCTCAGCATTAATTGTGGAATTAGATAGAAATATTTTTCATGATGGAAACAATAGCAAAACACGATAGTATTTCAAAACACTGTATCCCCAGATATGGATCATAAAAAAGATTTTATTCCTTTGTTTTGGTGTGCTTTTCTTAATTTTTCTCCCCAGAAACAGAAAATTGCAGGAAGAAATCTTCATGAATAGAAAGAAGTACCATAGTACCACCCTCTGATGTAGAATACTCATGTGCGATGCAGCTTTAAACTGAAAGGTTAACACAAAACATAGTAATAAAGCATCAGGGAAGAAAAACTGAAGAGAACTTGGGGGTCATCCAAGGAAGTTGGCTTTTATATTTAACAAAAAAATTTGTCACATTTAGTGTTAGTTATATTCAAGTCAGACTCAGCAGATGTAAACTGGCTTTTGGCTTTATTGAGGCCTATGCCGATTAAACACAGCAAGGTCTTGTCTGTGTTTCGGTAGTATCTATCTCAAATATTCTTCTCGGATGTGAACCTTTCTGGGAAACCTTGGTTGAGATGAGAACAGTAGCGATGGCATCATGTATTTTCAGCCTGACAGCCCACCTACCAGCTGAAAGACATGGTCAATTCTTGCCTTGTATAAGGTTGCTCAGAGGAGGCTATGCCCTCAGCTGAGCTGTGGACAAAGGAGTGGTCAGAATATACAAAATCTGCGGGCTTCGGGGGGATGCAGGGAATAAACAGTAGAGAAGAGTTGGTTTTGGGTTTTTTTTCATTCAATAAAGTGAGAAAAGTAAGGGTCTGAAGGCATGTGAAAAGTACGTTTGGTTTGAAAATACTCATTTCGTGTTGTCATTTTTCAAAGTAGAAGCAGTTCATATTCTCTGACTACTTGACTTTCCAAGGCAGTGTGAAATGTCAGCATAGCTATCTCAATGAGGTTCCAGTATGCCTTTTTTCATCTGTGTTTTCCCTGTACACCTTCTGCTCTATGAGCCTTATCAAACCCTGTTAGATTTCCTAAAAAGAGCAGATACAGTATTCTCACCAGAGGTAGCTTCACTTCAGAATGATTGAACTGGTTATTGCATATACGGTCTGTAAAGTGCTGTAACAGGTAGTATCATTATGCACATGAAAGAGTTAAGTATTTTAATCATAAGCCACTATGAGATCTGTGCTTTATATGTTGAAAAATGTTTACGAGAAAATAATTTAAAACCATTTCACAAAAGAAACACTTACATTGTATGTGTCAGTTCCTCACTTTAAGCTAACAAAGCACTAACTTTCATAAAGTTGGTCAACAGTTTACGAAGCTCAAGCAGACAAAAAGTTCAGAATATTTTGTCCCCATCCCCTGCCATGTATCTGCTTTATAAAGTGACATCAGACAGATTGAAAGTATGAAAAAAATCTCTTGCTGCTTTGCCTGGTGACATTTTGTTTCCAAATCTCTCTGACTTCTAATGTTGCTCATCTCACAGGTGTTCTTATACCAGAGATCTCAATGGGATTTTTTTTTCTTTTTAATTTTCAGCAAACTAATCTTTCTGTCAGTGAAAAATAAGGAATACAATTGTTTCTTTAGTGGTAATGAAATGCAGGAAGGCTAGGTATTCCCAGCAAGGGCAATTGTGAAACTGAAAAGCATTCAGGAGCCCTTAGTGACATGCTTGAACATTTCTTTCTGAAAATCTGTTCTATCAGGTAACTTTGCAGCTGCATCTTTTGAGTAATGTTTATATTGAGGTGATGAAACTGGGACTCCCCTGGGCAGTTTAGCCAATTGCCTATTTCCCGATCAAGTTTTTAAATGCATGCTGTTGTTCTGTTTGTATCCTGTCATTTATACTATTCCCAGTATGTATTTTCATATTATATGTCCTTGTTGTTTGTCTGAAAAAAAATGAAGTTCCTATGTCCAATTTTTGCAAGTACTTATTTTAGAAAGTTCTGGTGTGGTTTTTTTTTCCCCCCTCCTAGTTGAGTGTTTTGCAATATTACTTTTTTTTTTATTATTATCTTTTTTTTTTACTTCAAGGAAAACATATACAGCCTTTCTAATCTCCTTTCCTTCCTTGCCTTCTTTCTCTGCCTTTCCTTCCTTCTCTTCAACATTTTGTAAGCTAAAACCACTTACTTTTTGTCCAACATAAGAAATTCTATTTAGACTGATATTGAGTGCTGTTGATTCATATAATTTCAGTCTAAGGTAGGCAAAATAAATGGTGATGTGGTCCTGTATGACATAGCTCAGCACTCACCAAAAATCTCAGAAATCTGTGTTTAATTATTTTCCTTGTTTGAGGGGTTTTTGAACTTATATTTCCACCTCAGATACATTTCCTTAACCACCAGCTAACAGACTGTTGGAGGAGAGGAAATACCCTGCTGACATTGATCTACTTTGTATAAAGAAGTCAACAGTGCAGAGCCACTAACTCAGGAGTACTCCATTTTACAGGAGAAACAGTCTTAAACCAGGTTAGGAATTCATCTTCCCTCACCTTTGCCTTTTACACAAAATAAAACTTCTTTGGCAAGCAGACTCCAATGAATGAAAACCTCTTATCTCTGAGTGTTCTCTCCTCCTGTGGTTGAATAATCCCTCAGAGGTGACAACCAAGATTAGTTAAGATTGGTTTCATATAACCAAGCTGACAGGCACTAGTAGATGAGGATACAGACATCTGAAGTACTCACCCTACACGTCCATCTCCATTCTTTACTCTATGTAGAGAAACAGACACTTCCAGACTGTGCTTAATCTTTTTAACTGTCTTCACTTGACTAATACTATCTGCATCTGAAGAACTTAACTCTTACTTTCTGTATCCGTTGAGGGCAGAGATACAAGCTATGATGTCCCAAAAAATGAGATACGCTATACGCCTAGACACTGTTCAGGAATACTCTCCTTTTTTTTTNTCTCCTTTTTTTTTTTTTTTGTGGATCTAGCTCTGGTATTTATTCCTCTTGTTGACAGAACTATCCCATCTCAGAATATTTTAGTATTTATTTCAATGTGGTTTTGATGTGTGCTCATTTTTTGAGATACTTTTTATAGTTTGCTGAAAATTTTTGACAAACTATCCGTGTTCATCTTTAGAAGGAAAAGTCATTGGTGGTTGTGCTCAGAAAGGACTTGAGGTTACATGGTAACTTGTCAAAGAAGGAAGACTACTGAGGTAAAGTCTGAAGGACTCCCATTGACTGACTACGCGGAGTTTTGGATTTGGATGAGTAATAGTGAATCCAATTAAAACCAAACTTTAGTACTTGTATTTAACATACCTAACTGGAGCAAAGTGAGCTTCTGAATTAAAAATTAGGTCATGAGAGTAATCCATCAGCACAAAAAGCTCAAGTATATCAAAAAAAGCAGACAACTTACAGGTTGCCTTGAAGAAGTGCTAAATGTTGAGAAACAGAATTTGATGAGAATTCACTGGCTGGAGTATGGTACCTTCTTATATTCCTATGTAATGAATAATGCATGTTCCTCTTTGTTGAAGAAAATGTGATGGTATGATAGATGAGATTCTGTCAGGATCATCTAGGTATAGCGCCTGAGAGCAAAGAGGTGGAACAAGTGACCTCTTCCTTCTCTTTGTATGTTACGTTGATTTTTTCAAACACAATGATTGCATCCCTAAGTACAACCTTTGGCCCTGGTTTCCTATTTGAACTGTTTTTACATGCTCTCCTGACTATGTAGACAACCCAGCTGGTATTTTTTCTATTTTAAAGATATTTGTACAGATCCTGCATTTGTACATCTTTAAGTAGTTTCCTTAACGGCATTTTTCTTTGGTGAAAACAACAGGTTTTACTTTTGATTTGAAGTACTGTATACTTCTACCTTTTTATAAGAACTAATAATCAAAAAAGGATGAGACTTCACTGTTTTAAAAACCCCTTCTATAAACAAGCCAGTCTTTGCTTGAGTAAGGTGTGAAGCATTGGGTCCAATGCCAAAGTTGTCGATTTGTATCTTGGGGAAGAACAAGACCAAGGGGTTCCCCTTCTGCTGAAATAATTACTGGAGGAAATAAGTCCTGCATAATTTTTAATGAAATTATAATATAAATTAAAAATTTCATAGTGCAATTTCTACTAGTGTTCAAAAGCTTTGAGCCTCATTGTGATGCCAGATCTCGCCTGGTGTAGGTATAGTAATGGTGTAGGTTCTCTGAAGTTAATGGAATAACGCTGGTCTCCTGCTCAATGAGAATATGGAGAACTTGCCCTATAATTTTTTCTTTGTAATTCTCTATAGGTCTTGATTGACTAAATTAATGTAAAAATAAATTGCTTGCCATTTAATTGTATAGTGTTTGATTGGTCAGGGAATTTAAAGAGCTCACAGGAGAACAATTTATCTTTCCAGTCCTGTTTATAGCCAGTTCGTTCTCTGTGCAATTGCAATAATTTTTCACAGTAGAAGAGCATTTTTAGAGATCATATTTTCTTTTTAATAAGCAATTTCAGTTGATCACGTAAGTAAGTTTGAGGTGAATTTTTGTTACGTGCTTGAAGAATACATAACACAATCAGATTTTTAATTTACAGTGGAGGCTGTTTGGCTGCTAAGTAACAGCAGTAGTGAAAGCATGTGAAACTCCCTCCTTCCATAGTTGGCAATGATATTTAGACCTATCATTATCCTTTCATAATCACCAGTAACAGTTCTTAGGTGTAATCAGCTTCAAACTGGAGTCAAAACAACATTTATCTCATTTTAGCATGTTTAATTGTGAGTAACTTTGGAAGTTAGCTAGTTAACTAGAGGTAGGTCAAACCTCAAATTGTGATAGCACTATAGTGAAAAGATGCAACTATTAAACATAATCTGCTACAGTAGTTTTCCATGAAGAAAGTTGGAAACCTGGGCAAATATTTTATAAGAGTAAAAATGTGTAAGAAGGAATAGCTTTACACATACAAATTTACATATTCAGTATGATGATGTGCATATCTGTTTTCTGTAAAGAAAAACGTATGTCTATTTTATGTTTCCAACTGTCACCACTTGCCAAATATCTTTCTTGCTACATTTGAGATACTAATGATTTTAATGCAAAATTGAACAACTTAATGGGCTGAATGTGTTTAATGAAATCACTTTAATTGCAACTTTCGCTATATCTTCCCTAGATAACTGAAGTCTGTATAACAACAGGAACATTTTACAGAAATTAATGATGTAAATGCTTGCTTCTAGACTGTTTAAAAGACATTTTGAAAAAATTCTTTCTGTGTCTTTTGGAAACAAGCAGTAAACCAATGAATTTTGTTGATGGAATAGGAGAAAGATAGATTGAAATCTCCAAGAATTGATAGGAGTCTTCCAATATATGAGTGATACAATCTATACCTGCTTCATATCCTGGGAAAAAAATTCATTGACTTGCTTGATTTTTCTTCCAAAGCATTGCTTTTCCAACTTTTACTATTGAAAGAAATACTGATGAGCATACTCTGGTGGTTTAGCAGTAGTAGGGTAGTGTTAGCAATGTAATAATCCATGAGGTGGTGGTTAATTCTGCAGCAGAGTACAGATTATGTTTGCTATAGAAAAAAGAACAGATTGTGTAATGGTCTTTTTCTTACATAGATATTTTATTTCCAGCTTTTTAATTATTTCTAGCACTGGGACATTACATTCAGCCCAGTTAGATATCTAAGGACCTGGAGGCAGATAAATGGAAACAATTAGTATCTATTGATGACTGTGATGTGGGTGATAGTTAATCTTTGATGGTAGGTAACCTAGATAATTTGAAAGTGTCCATAGCAAAAGAAAGAAGTTTAAAATCTTGGGGGAAAAAAGGATTGCTGGAGAAGGAAAATCACACTTACATTTATGCAAAATTGCTCAGAATTTAGTTGTATTCTTTTCATTTTATGTAAGGAGGATTTTATATGGCTAGATGAATATGTGATTCTTTGAAAAATTAGAGATCTTTTTTCCCATGTATTTCTAACATCTGTATCGTGAAGAGGGTTCAATGATAGTCTCAAAACACTTTCTTTTTACATTTAAATTCTTTTATAACTTAATAAGAACAATTGGAATAAATCTGATGCATCTTTTAATCATTCAAAATGGGTCTCACTGATTTGTTAATGAAACTTCTGAAGATAAAGAAAAAAATTGTAAATTATTCGCAAAATGGTTGCAAAGAAATGTCTAGGGAGCAAAGACAGACATCGTTCGAAAAATGCAGCTGATAGTTGTCATTTGTTGTTATAGCACAACCTATAGATCTATTGAAAATCATAAAGGTTTAAGATGTAGGCACTAGTTCAGATAAAATAAAATTCTTTAACTCACCATTGAGGTCTTAATGCCTCAGATGCTTTACTTCTGTTTTTTCTTGTGTGATTGGCAATTTTTTCCTGCTTCAAGTTAATATATTTGTATTTTTCTGAGCCACAAGATTTTTTTTTGTTTTATTTAAAGAGTACAATGTAGAAATGTATGTAAATGAGAACTATTGTACTATTTACAAACCTACCTGCAAGCCAGAAAATACTGCCACAGCTCTTTTCATCAACTAGTTTTCATCATCACTCCTTTGTGAATTCAGATGTTTCTAGTTCCAGTCACTTTGGATATACACATTTGCTTTACTTTTTCTACTTAATATTTTAGTCTCATCCCCTCTAGTATTATTTGTTTTCTAAATATTGCAGCTCTGGATCAGTGTTTATAGTTATGACATGGACATTAAGACCAGGAGAGAGGAATCAACACTGGAAACCGAGTCATTTTTGTGAAAAAATATGCATAATCTTGTAAATATGATATAGTAGGTGCTCTCAGGCAGTCATCAAAGTTAGGATACTATTTTATCTCCTCTTGCCAAAGTAGCAAACGCTAGATGGTAGATGGTACCCTTAAGATGTGGTTATAAACATGCGTGAGTTTACAACTTACAATAGCATGGAAAATGAGGTAGGAAGCTTCTACAGTATCGTTGGTCATGATAACTATCTTTTTACATAATACAGGATCATATTTGTATAACTATTTCTGGAATACTCCATCGTTTTTTGTATGTCTCAGCCCTGAAACAAAGTTAAAGACCTTAAACTCAACGCTAATGTCTCTAAGCTCTGGCTCTGTTGTAAGCATTGAGTTCAGTCAGAGACGAAAAAGTCCCTCTATCCAGAACCCTGTACTACTAAAAATGCATTTCTTCCTAAAATTGAACTTTTGGTACAACATAAAGAAACATGCGGACATGTCTGATAGCTCCATCTTGTGACATCAACTTTATTCTATAAGTTGTGTAATGTAAAGATTCTCTCCAGCATTTTGTCTGAATGATCTGTTATATACCTTAAAGCTGGTCATTGTTCATCTTTGTACAGAAGAGACGCCTTAGGTTGTCTGTTCAGCCTATGAACCTGGAGTTTCAGCACCAAAGAATGAAATTCCCTTTCTGCTGAGATTCTTCTGTAAGAGAAGGGATAGGAATTGTTGACTGAATTTTTATACTTATCATTTATATGTCAACCAAATGTGCAAAGATTTTTCACTCTACCTCTAGGAAGGTGCATTTGGAAGCAGCTGGGCCAAATGTAAGAAAGGAAGATATACTTATTCTATAATTTCTCTTGAATCATTAAAGCAACCAGGAAGTGGTTCTGGCTGTTTGCTGGGGAATGTATTTTATAGTATTCTGTTAACAGGATTTTTTTTTTTAATCTTAGCATGAGTTTAAGTTATTGAACTTTAATAAATGAGCCAAAGATTTTGTATGTTTGTGCAGATTAATATAAGTCTATGCTATCCAAAGAGAGAGGTTCTGGTGGAATATTTATTAGCGAGACTAGGAAGTCACATAGAGTTCAGGCCTAAAAATTCTAAATAGCTTTCTAACAATGAGCAGTGGTGGTGATCAATGTGTGAAGAATACATGTACAATCTAAACATTTCTCATTTATTTTATTGATGTAGGAAAATTGTAACTTTTCCTCTATTAGTACATCTAGACTATTCCGTTATGCTAAATGAAAAACTTTCTTAAATCTAATCACATCTGAAAAAAAAGAAGCTAGCTTTATGACTACTTTGCCCTGTAATGAAATAATTCAGTACCTCAATTAGCACCTGAATGACTCTTAGAAATGATAGATTGTTTCACAGTCTTGCATGTCTTCATAAATTACTCTAACAAAATGAGCTGATGAGCTATAATGATACAATAGAATAAATGTTCTTGGGAAAGCAGCATTTTATTTTATTAAAACTATAGAGTATGTCCTGAGCTTGAGATATTCTCCTTTATTTCTCAGATACTAACTGTACATTTGCTGAAGAAAGAGCGGTTGGAAAAGCTGGAAATGTTCATGATACAGATCTGCTTATGAACTCCTTCAAGTATAAACATCCTTTTACTTGGAGCAAAAAGATGAACGGCTGGGATTTTTTCATATCCTGGGGACGTACTGAGGTGCTGGTACTAAGAACATGTCAAATTCTTTGGATAAAAAAGACTTTTTGACATCTTATTTTCATTGATCTGAACCTGCATTGAGGAATTAATGCAACTTTGCTGTCTAGAATACAATCAGGAAGACTTCTCTGTAGCTGAGGTTAAGCAAAGGTTGTGATATTACAAATTAGAACTAAATAGGAGACTGATATTGAGAAACTGGAACCTTGTTAGCTATACTAATAATGAATCAAGTCTCTGAGACAAAGGGTCCCTAAAGGTGAGATAGCTGGAGTTTGAATACAAATGGCTGTACTATTATTAACACATCCATTCATGAAAGCAGGTTTGTAATACATATTTGAAACTGAGCTATCAGGGAGATTAAGCAAAGTCTGTGTAGATAAAGCATATAGGGAGGCTGAGCTGTATTTCTTTGGCTGTAGCTACTTTAATTAAATAACTTGACATAAATATATCTGTCCATGAGAAAATCACATGAAAAGAACATTGTTAAGGTTGAAAAGTCAGATGCTGAAAAGCTAGGAAAGGCGTGAAAGTAGTATAGGTCTGAAGCACATTTGCACAATGGGGCAGTTTCTTGTTATGTTAAATACTGCTGTCTGATCTGAGATTTGTTCTGTGCAACTGGTGAGTGATATCACTCAATGGCCAGCTATTCAACTTTTTATCTACATGTGTTATGCAAAACTGTGTTTTGCTTACTATGTGTTCTCCGAATTCTGCTTTAAAGACAGTTTTTACTTCCCTCATTTCTAATGTGCTCATTACTATACTAGCTCAAGACTTCACAGGTGTGTTTGTGAACCTAGGCTGATATTTCTTCTGCAAGTGATTTCCACTTATGTACAAGGAGCAGAGGCACAGACACATTAAGAAAAAATATTATCTGCTAATTTTAGAGAATTTTAAAGCAGTAAGAGGTTGGGTTTTTTTTTTTCTTTTTCTTTTTTTCTCAGTGTTGTTATGTTCTGTATTGTCCAGCACTCCAGATATTTAAAGCACTGTTCCCAAAGACTTCACTTGCAGTTCTGAAATTTTGAGGAACAGTTTTATTTGTGCTACTTGTTCTGGAATCAGTGGAAGGTAGTCACAAAAGAAGAGAGAACATGTATCCGTGGACTATTTATTTTGTTTCTCTCAGTCTCAGTGTTTATTTTTCAAATAAATTTCTCTATCGCTGTCCACTCTAGCTGTTTCATAGAATCATAGAATGGTTAGAATCGGAAGATACCTTAAAGATCATCTAGTTCCAACCCCCCTGCCATGGGCAGGAACACCTCCCACTAGACCAAGTTGCTCAAAGGCCCATCCAGCATGGTCTTGAACACTATCAGGAATGAGACCTCAACAACTTCTCTGGGCAACTTGTTCCAGTGTCTCACCACCCTGAGAGTGAAAATTTTCTACCTGACATCTATTCTAAATCTACCCTCTTCCAGTTTAAAGCCATTGCCCCTCATCCTATCACTACATGTCCTTATAAAAAGGCCCTCTCCAGCTTTCTTATGGCCCTCCTGTAAGTACTGGAAAGCCACTATAAGGTCTCCCTGGAGACCACCTCTTCTCCAGACTGAGCAAACCCAACTCTGTCAGCCTGTCCTCACAGGAGAGGTGCTCCAGCCCTCTCATCATCTTTGGCGCCCTCCTCTGGAGCCGCTCCAACAGGTCCATGTCCTTCTTGTACGAAGGACTCCAAAGCTGGATGCAGTGCTCCAGGTGGGGTCTCACCAGAACAGAGTAGAGGGTCAGAATCACCTCCCTTGGCCTGCTGGCCACATTTCTTTTGATGGATCCCAGGATATGGTTGGCCTTCTGGGTTGCAAGTGCACATTGCTGGCTCATGCTGAGCTTCTCATCCACCAGCACTCCCCAGTCCTTTTCCTTAGGGCTGTTCCTAATCCATTCTCTGCCCAGCCTGTATTTGTGCTTGGGATTGTGCTGACCCACTTGCAGGACCTTGCACTTGGCTTTGTTGAACTTCATAAGGTTTGCACAGGCCCACCTCTCAAGCCTGTCCAGGTCTCTCTAGATGGCATCCCTTCCCTCCA
>RSEF01000031.1:45455063-45475937 GCA_003993805.1 Himantopus leucocephalus | reverse complement strand
TCCCTTCCCTTCCCTTCCCTTCCCTTCCCTTCCCTTCCTTCATCTCTGAAAGATTCCTGGGGTGAGGCTTGTTTGTATTTGAAGATTAACAGAAGACCAGTCTTCATTTCTTATTGGGCCCTACACAAACAATTAGGAGCCTGATTTACGAACTCAATTGCCCTTTGCAGTAGAAAATCCCCTAATCTGCACTTATTTAACATGTCAGATTGTCAGAGCTGGATATCTTGCTCCTCTGTTTTTCACTGCAATGCATGAAATATGGATACGTTGGCTCCCACCACCAGTTCCCACCAGGAACTGGTGATGGACAATATATGCTTCCATAAACAGAAGACAGCAGTTCCCTAGCCAAAGCGGACAATCACAGACAGGCGACTTACACCCCATTATCATTTTCTTTGTTTGAAAGAACTGAGCAGCTATCAACCTGGGGGAACTTAACTATTTCCTCTATAGTCATGGTATAGCAGAACCATAGTTCAGAAATGAACCATAATTTAGAAAGTAGGTGAGCCATAGTTTAGAAACATTCTAGCTAGGAAAGGCTTGGCATTTTGATATAGAATCTTAAGATTAAAAACATGAACCTCTCTTTAAATTAAAAAGCAACATTCCTTTTTTTTTTTTTTCTGAAATGTGTGTTTCCAATTTAGAAGAAGCCTCCAATATCTAAAACCATTTTCTCATACGCTTTTTTATATCTCATCACATTTTATTAGTTTCTTTGAACACTGCAATGAGATGCAACAGAAGTTTAACAAAGAATCTCATGGAAGAAAAAAATAAAATCTTTCTTTTCAGTACTGCAGTCTTATTAGTTAAAAAATTTATTTGAACTCATAATGTATATTCTAAACTATTTGGCAGAACTGAAAACACAAGGAAGTGTCACATGCTTATAAAAATGTGTTATGTTATACACTGAAGCCACTTTAAACACTGCAGGAGGCATTCATGTCTTGCAATCATTACAATGATACTGAAAGTCTAAGAAGGCTATTAGGGAGAGAAACTGCTGGGTCCATCATAAAATGAAATTATGATATTATTATAGTCGGTTGCCAATGAAAGAAAGAATGCACAAAAACAGAAAGGGGTTTTCGATTCCTGTTTAACTGAAAAAGCAAAAGAAATTGTTTTGCAACGGCTTTCTATTTCTCCAAATGAATAAGCATGTTCCTTCATACTGGAAAATTGAGCCAGTTTTAAGTTGTGCACCATCATCTGAATAGCAAATGCAGAAAAGCTGCATTTACTGTTATGTATCTGCTACAAATATCTAAAAATGCATTATTAACTTCAGAATCCATTGTTAATTTTTGTCATAAAACTGTTTAACTTCTATGCAATTAACAACACATAAAGGGATAACTGGACAAATTATGGGTTTTTTTTGATTTTGTATCTGTTGCTAAAGTATTATGCAGTTAACTTTCTACTTTTTTCACATCACTGCTTAAATTCCTTCAATGGTTCAGAAAGAATAAGAAAATGTAGTATGATACTTATATATGATGTACAAATATATGGATCAGTATGTCAGATTATGTAGGATCAAACCACTTGCACATATAGTCGAACATCTTGACTTTAAGTACTAGCAACTTCAGCGCAGAAATGAGTTTATTATAATAGATATCTGTAGAATGAATTAAACTTTTTTCCCAGTGGTTCACGACTAGCTTAAACCTGAGGTTTATTAGCTCTTACCCATTTTTTTTAAAATGCAGCTAATGTAAATGTAGATTTTTTTGACACCAGAAAATGTGCTGATGTGTAATCTTCTGAATCCTACTGAGCTCCTTGCCTAAGTGATATATTGTGTTGGGAGTGGTACACACATAAAATAGTTCATCCTGGACTATTTCAACCATACTGATATACTTTCCCAACTCATAAGGTTTTACTTATGTCTCATATAAAAATACTTTGGATATTTTTAGAAAGTTTAAAAAAAAAGAAAAAAGAAACAATTATTCACTGAAGTTTCATTTGTAACAAGGGAGTGCCTTAGGAAATGTTTGCACATGGAAATATACTGTGATCATATTAGTATAATTGTACTGTGGTAATTACCTTGAAACAGTTTCTCATCAAGGTATCCTTATTTTGAAATAAAAGTACTTTTTCCCCAGTTAAGGAAAAGATGCCTCCCACCTGGACCAATAGTTGTACCTTTATGACGGTAAAGCTCTTAATCTTTACTAACATGTTAGTTATAGAGGCTGATAGGTCACCATTGATGTTAATGGTGAGATTGTTATTGATTTATATATGGTTCCATTTTCATAATTTTAAATATTTCATGGGTCTTCAGAGCACCAAACTTTTGCTACTATATTTTAAAAACCTTAAATGTGATCTGAAAGGTTGAATGTGGAATTGTATACAGGTATGAATACAAGTACCTGATCTATCTGACTCAATCTGCCTGTTCATGTTCAAGGATACAAAAGTCAGTGAATGTTTTTTCCTGAGTATACATAATTTTCAAAGGATTTATTACAATGTGGTGGTTTTAAATTGGCTATTTTGTATGGTTAAATGGATCAGTATGCAAACATAAAGTACTTTGTAACGGAAGTTATGGTTCTTGTCAGGTAGGTTGGGTACTGGCAAAATTCAAATCCTAAATGACATATGGAACAGAGAAGATTTGATGTGGCAGGATTTTTATGCATGCTTCAAAATAAAGAAAAACACTTATTGGTAAAATGTCATGTACTTACAGCTTGCTCTATGTGCTGCATCTAATCTTATTTGTAGAAGTATGCGAAAAATCTTCCAGCAACACGTATCATCTTTTCTTTTGTTAAGATATGGTATTAATCTCAGCAACTCAAAGTTGATATGGCAAGTCTGAATCCCTTTAATTACAAGCATACATAAATAATTGGCAAAATGACCAAGGAAGTGTGGAACTCTCTTTTTATTCTTTCCTAATTTTGGTATTGCAGCAGAGGAACAGCACTAATAAAGGTCAAATATGTAATGACACCAGTGTATGTTGTTACGAACCTAGGGTATAAAGTCCTGAATTTAGAATATTTCAATTTTGCATTGATTATTCTTTCACTATTTTTTTAAACAAAAATATTGTGACTTTTCTTTTTATCTTAAAACATGTTTGTATCCATAGCAGAAGATTGTTTACACTGTCACTGTTCATTAGAGGAAGGTAAATTGATTTCCTGTGTCATCTGTTATCAAAGGGATTATTTACACAAGAAAAGAAGGGGGAAAAAATGACCCCAAATACTGTATTCAGTGTTGGTCTTCTGAAAAATTTAGGGAAAATGAAAATACAGAATTAAACAACAGATCTTTTAAATAAGGATGAGAATCTCTGTTTATCAGAACAAGAGACGACTTCATTGTATTTTCAAACAGCTTTTATCATCTTAAATACAGAGGTGTTAAATAACAGTGCACTGCATCTCTGAGTCAACAGTCTCTCTGAAATTTGTCGCTCAACAAACAGTGAAAAAATTCAGATGTTATTCTGAGTACGGCGGCCTTGGTGATGTTCTAAGGCATGTCAACTGTCATCAAAAAGTCCTTGGTTAATAGCTATAGGACAACGTAAATGAATAATTCAAAGACATTAGCTTGTATTTGAAATAACAAGCTTTTTTATTTTATTCATTTTTTACTCATTCAGTTTTAATTGTTTGTCCTCAAATGAAGGAAATCCCAGACAAAGGTGGCATGTTTTACTCCTTAGAAAGACAAGGCAAAAGAAGCACAAATGGAACTGTGCCTTCTTTCATCCAACTTGTTTTTAATTAAAAAATAAAAAAGTAAAAATCAGGAGAGACAAAGTGAGGCAAGTACAACACGTAAAAATGTAGACAGAGTCAAGGGGAGGACTAGCACTTTGTAGTTTGCTGCACAGAATAGGATGGAAATGTTATATATACATGCGTAAGTTGAAGGTAGCAAATGGTCCTCAGAAACAAATTACAGTGTGAGATGAAAAAAGCTGTAAGGGCAGAAAACTGCACAGGAGTAGTAGAATGACTCAATTACCACAATTAGACAAAAAAGCAGAGCTTAGTAATAAAACATAATGCACATATTTTAACATCTTGGAGTAAATAGACAGAAACCTCAGAAGAGAAGAAGCTGTTGTTGACTTAGCCCATCAGTTGTGAGCAATGTACATAACTCACCTCAGAAACTGAAGAGCTATTCTAGAACTGTCCCCCCTACGTAGTCAAATTCAAGATGCATCAGTGAAAAAATTCTCTCTAAAAAGACCCGGGGGTGTAATGTTGAGCTGTGAAAAAGAGAATTCCATATAAAAAGAAGCTTGTTAAAAAAATAATTAAAAGGTACAGCTAAAAGAGTTAATTACTAGCAAGTGCTGAAGACATTATATTAGAGGTTACAGACCACAGGGATTATATCTATCAGAAAAAAAACATTCCACCTCAAAGGAATCATGATGAAGCAATATAGCAAAAACTATTATTAGAAATAAAAATAAATCTTCAAAAAGTGGTAGGAATTTCCAAACAGGAAAAGGGGCATATGCTTTGGCAAGTTAAACGTTAAACATTAAACTATGATTAGACAAAATGAGGAACAACTTTGTAAACCATGAAGACTAGTGATGAAATCCTTTCAAACACAGTGGAAGCAAGAAGCCTGCAAAAGAATACGGAAACTGTATATGGCTAATGTAATTTATTACCATAAATATAAAAGAATTCTACATTTCACTGATTAGTATGAAGGGGATTTAGGGAATTCCCACAGCGGAGCATTTTATTATAGGGACTGAGTCAGAAAGGATTTTGTGCAAAGTGTCAGAAGAAGAGGAGTTAGAACAAAATATTAGAATGAAGAGCAACAAACTGGTGTCATCTGATACTTATCTAAAACTTGTAATGGAATCAGATATGATTCCATGAAAATCTATGAAATCGGGGTATAGTCTATCAGAGCTATCAGCACTAGAAAAAATGACAAATATGTTATATTAAAAAAAAAAACCCAAACCCCTCAAACCCAGTTCTTCCAGAATCTAGAAAAAAACAGATCATCAAGTCTGCATGTTGTACTAGAGGAATTCATTAAAACTTATAAAGAATACCATTAGTAGACATATGAGTAAAAGTAATGTGGAAGAATCAGTATAACTTTTTCACAGGGATGTCACGTCCAAATCTTTGGAGGTATCAGTGAACGTACAGAAAAAGTGATCTAGCTGATACAATGAACTTCCTAAAAACTTTCTTAAATGGTCCCATGACAAAAGGTCCACTAAAAGGGAGTTGTAAAAGAAGGACAAAGTTCTTCTAATTTAAATCTATAGCTAAAATTTAGGAAATGTGCTATATGTTGGTGCATAGTGAGGATTGTCAATGGAAGGAAAGTATGACAGGGTTCTGCAAGAATATATGCTTGGACCATTGTGGATAGACATACCAAGACAAAACCTTGAAAGTGCATATGTGATGAATGAATGACGAAGTTTATTAATGCTGCAAAATCACAAATGAAAAGTTTATTAATGCTACAAAAGTATTAATGAAGATAAATGCAAAGCTAACTGTAGGTGAATTCTGGTGACAATGGGAGAGTAGGTGGTAAAGGGTCAACAGTGGAATGGGGAAGTATCCATAATGATACATACAAAATGTGGGCCCTTACCATTCAGTGAAAATGGTTATTACTCCAGAAGCAGATCCTGGAGTAATTTTGGATAACATGTGAGTGTAATGCTCACTTGGAGTGAAATGTTAGGTAACTGTATTTCTGATAAATAGGTTCCATCTTGATTACAACATGCAGTACCAATCCCATTAACTCAGAAAGGGCATAGCAGGAGGAAAGAGTGAGGACAACAAGGATAATCAGAGGTATGGAATGGTTTATACAGGAGACTAACCACAGCATAACTTACAGAAAAGATGTCTGAAGGATATATAACAGAGGTATGTAAAATCCAGACAGGCATGTGAACAGAAATAACTGAATGATGTTTATTTATTACTCCACATAAGGCAGAAATAAGAAGCTTGTTGCAGCAGTAATGTAATGTAAGTAAATGTAACTGTGCAGGTGTAAGTGTGACCCTTCTCAAAGATCTTAATGTAGGTAGGTATAGACTTATGCCAAATGTTGCTCTGCTCTTGAAGTAAGTGTCTCCTGTGATGACACTCTAAATCTTGAGGATGAAGGGAAGACCCACTAAAAGGGCCAAATATCAATAGGGATGCATCTGTGCCCAGATGCTCAAGGCTGGTTCCCTGGTGTAATCCACTCTGTGTCCCATATGAGGCGGGAATGAAATTCCTCAGACCACTTGTTACTGACGAGGTGTCTGACTGAGGGCAAAAGGCATGTACTTGTCTAGTAACGAGCCAGATCAGTGAGGTCTCTGCTCAGGGTAGACCATGAGGTGGGATTACTTCATCCAAAGAGCTCAGCTGTATATCTGTTTTTGTTATTGGCTAATGTAGGAAGGCTGGTGTGTACTCCAGAAACATGGTCAGTGTGTGTGTGGAAAGCTGTCCAAACAGGCTTTTTCCCACTCAGGCATACAGTGGTGGCTGTGGTGAATGTGCCTAGTGGTGTTTTACATACCAAGCTGGGTGTGAAGCTACCTAACTGAAAAGGACAGGCCATGAATTTTGTTCCTTATTTCCAGATTTGTTTCTCGCTTGTCTTTTTTTCTGATCTATCTGTGATTCCTCATCATACAATTGCATACTCTCTTCTGCTGTCTTTTGGGCTCTATGAATTTTGCTTTTATTTCTCTGCAGCAGCACAAAAAACCCCTGTGGATCTGATAGGGAGGGCAGGATGTTGGTTGCATACCCTCATGCCCAAGGTTGCATTGACTGTCTAACTCCTTTTTCCCAGGAAAGTGCTCTAACTGCCAGGCTAATAACTTCTTCTGCTCACCTTGTGCTTCAAGATATCTACTCCATGTGGTACATATTACGTGTCATATGAAAGTGCTCGACAGAGTGGGCCTCTTGGAGGATGTGGTTGCTTTTCTGCCTGGCCTTTGTAGTTGTCTGGACTTCCCCAGGGCAGCCCATGGAGCCTTGCTCCAGGGTCACAATATAGCCCTGTGAAGGTGCAAATGCCTTGGGAAGTAGGAGGGTAACCAGTGAAGCATCTCACGGCTTTGATATCTCTGTAATTGTATGGGTATGAGCTCTAAAACCCAAGTCCTTATCCTTACTGAGCAGTTGCTTATTATCTGTTTAGCTTCCCAGTCACTTCTGGCATCCAGGCCACCAACTTTTTTTTCCCCTCCGGATTAGGGGATGTAAGGAATAAGGGTAGATTTGTTTCACAAACTTTTATCATGATACAATGAAAACTCAAAAGTGGAAATTTTGAAATCCTGTTTTCCTTTTTTGTTCCTCTGATAAAACTGTTCTGGCATAGTATAAGGTAGCTAGCAGCCTCCCCTTGACAGCAGAGCTCTTTGATTTTAGCAACATGTTAGGGAAGCAGCTAGGAGGCTTCGACATGATTAAAGAAGACAACTACCACATACCTATGCCTATACCTATCCACTTCGTCAACGTTGTTCATCCTTCGGTATCTGAGTGGTAAATTCATTTAGAAAACAAAAGAGATATGTAAAACATATAAATATATATTTAAGAAAAAATGTAAAATTAAGTATGCCTAACAAAATGGCCAAAAAGTTTAGCTTTGTTATGGGCATGGAGTTAGAGCTAAAGACCTCAAAAGGTCCCTTTCAGCCTAAACCATTCTATGATTTTACGTCAATATCAATATGGTAGTAATATTAATACATATATATCTGTTAAAATACAATTTTTTTTGTAAGTGTTATATAGGCAGTTCCTTTGGGAAAGAAGATTTTGTTGGTTGTGATGGAGCAGGTAGAAGACAGTGACATAACAATCAGTTCTGGGCAGGAAGTAAAGATTGTCAAAGAAATGCAGGGGATTCCACACCAATTTAAAAGTGTGGTTAACATGTGGTTAAATACTTCACACTACAATTAGGGAGCTAAACTGACAGCAAAATGAAATTTAGATGGATGTTGTGCAATTGAAATTTGGGTTAGGCCATTAGGGATAAACAAATGCAACATCATCAGTAACTAAGAGCCTGGTTTTACAGCTCGTCTAAAAACTTACCATTGCAGTTTCTGTTAAAACTTTGTCAGTATTGAATAACAGGGAACCAGTTCCTGCTGAAATATTCTGAAATGTGTTGATTTTTTTTTGCTTAATATCACAGCTATGGCAGACTATTTGAAATGTCCTGACAGGAGTTATGATTATCATATCATTCAGTCTACACTTACAAGGTCCGTTTTATGGGATGTCGGGCTATAGTTGCACAGCTCATTTGGTGAACAAACCCAACATATTTTGACAAAGAGAGGAGATTCATACTTTTTGTTGATAGAAGAAGGAATAACCTATTAAATATTTTTAAGGGTTTGCCAAGTCAAGCGTGAGCAAAAGGAAATGTGCAAATCAGGGTTGCACTGAGGCTTCTGCAATGAGCCGGAAAAGGTCTGGCACGTATACTGGAGAAGTGGATGGAGCAGGTGAGAAAGTCAGTGAACGAACCAGAAAGCAAGGCCTGCAGTTCCTGCTGCCTTTCAAAAGTGAGGCTCCAAATTGCTTGGCCCCAAAGCAAAGGGCCAATCCTTCCCTCAATAATAGTTACTGCTCTGATGCCCTGAGAAACACACGACTGACTCATGCAAGTAAGAAGCTGCCATCACCTGTTTGAGTATCCCATTATTCTTTAGCATGAGAAAGATGGGGCATTTTCTGTCTACACTTGGCCATGTCTTTCAAAATATTTCTGTGATGGCAACACTTAAAAAAATTGGTGATCAATGCATTTAAATCAGCTGTCAGTCTCATTGATGGCAATACGTGAAACATAGAAAATGCTTACAGCTTGAGCAGTCTTTGTATCAACAAAGGGGAACCTATGAAATTAATAATCTGATAAGAAATATATAATATTCCATACAACTGTTCAACAAAATACAAATGATAAAACCCAAGAAGTTTCTTTGAAACAAAATATATTTTATTTACCCAAATATTATAAACTGAAAGTAGTTGTGCAGAAAAATTGTGGCAAAGTGTAATAAACTCCGTCATTAGTAGTATTTGACCAAATGCAAAAAACACCCTGTGTTTGAACTAGAGATGAGATATTGGTATGTACCTGATTCCAGATCATAGAGGTATTTGCAATTTATTAGTGGACTTACTGTCCACTTTAGGCATTGTGGCTCTGTGTAAACTGTTAAACGTTGCATGGGAATGCTTTGGGCTCCGGAACTTGCATATTATTCTGTTGGATGGGCTAAAAGAAAAATTTGAGCTGTTGAAAATGAAGCCTAAACATGGAGGTAAAGAAAATACAACATTTAAAAGATGTGGATTTTTAGAAAAATAATAAAATACATAACCTTGTATGCTTTAGCTTCCTTATTGAAGTAAAGTACATTTAGCTGCTGCACCAAAATGCACATTGTAAGGAAGGGAGTTAGGTCCCAGATGGAGTCACCCAATGGAAAAATTCCTATTCAACCTATGTATGTGTAATTTCAGCAAAGATTTTCTATCTTGCTTTAGTATTGAAAATACGGACATGTAGAAATGTATAAGCTAGATGATTCTCCATGGCTATAGCTTAAAGATTTTTGGCTTTACTTATATTTTTGAACCATGTCTCAGCAGATAAACATTTATAAATTAAAGAACAGAAGAAAACACTAATTCTAAATCACACACAATCACTCTGACTCAAGCAGACATTTATTGTTTTGTAGGGACTCATATTTTTAAGCCTTTCTTTCATTATCTGTGGTAAGAAAATGCTGAAATACTTGTATAAGGAATATATATATATTTTCTGTTCAGCCATGCACAAATTTGTTGAAGACATGTCTATCTCCTAAATTTATGGTTGAATTTTCAAGTTTTGATACATGTATATTCTGGCAAAGAAGGTCTTTCACATAACTCAATATTGTGATACTGTGAATGAGATTGACGAGAACAGAATGTGTCTAACAAGTTAAGAGTGTGAATATTTGAAAATGTACAACAGAAGGGATAAAAATAATAAATTCTATTATATCACTTACAACACATTTGTGGGGGTGTTGGTAGTGTTCGTTAGCATTACTCCTCATTTACAGTAATGTGAAATAAAAATCAGACCTTGTATGCCTTTATTTGAATAACAATTTTTTCTTCACAAAAATGTACGTTGTGATCTCAAAGACTAAAACTAATCAAATTTACTTTCGTGTACCATGTCATATGAGACTGATGTAATTATTTTGTGTAGTTCCTTGTAAAAACAAAAAAAGGTAAAAAAATAGCTACAGTTAGCATCACTTTGCAAGTTGTATATTTTAGAAACTGTATAGTTTTAGGTTTCACTAGAAAACTAGATGAGAAATGCTGATTAGAAAAAGCTTTAACTAAAATGCAAGACAAAATTATAAAATGTAGTGAACAAGTAGTTATTACCTTTATGAACTCCAAGTAACTTCAGCAAAAATATATTCAAAAAAGGACAAAAGGCTTTAGAAATATCTTTAGTTAAATATAAAAGCTTACAGCAAGTCTAAAGACTTAGGAATGGAATTATTGTTATAATTAAGGAGGCACATATCTAATTAACTGTTACCTAGAATCCTTTCTTTTAGTATCTCTCATGACAGAGGTCATATGTAAACGTGCATTGCTGATTAAAATGGCAATCAAGGAAAAATCTGAATTTTGATTTTAAGGGACAGCACTGCAGTATTCTAGTCAGAGGTCTGCAAATTGAGTTATCTGGTGTATCAGTTACTAAATAGCAGTAGAATGAACTTGAAATATAATTAATATATTTATCTTATCTGTGAAGATTTGATACTGTGGGACACTGTTCACATCCAGGGTCATTTAAAGCATATGTCCATCTGTCTTAGCTGAGAAGTTCACAGAACCATTCCTGCCATTCTCAGGGCACACATCCTTTACTTGGTTCATGTGATATATTAATTAACTACTGCATTTTATAGACAGTGGGAGGAAAACTTTCCACATTATTTGGTGAACCCATTAAGTAGGCTTTCTTAAAAATTCTTGATTTGTAAAGCTAATTTAAGAGTCCTCCCCCCCCTCTTTTTTTTTAAAAAATTATTTGAATATATTACCTGTGTTTATTTTCACTGTTACAAGCTTATTATCTTGGATTTTTCTACTAATTTTCAGTTGGTGCTAGTAGACTCTTTAACCTAACAGCCCTTATTCCTCTACTCACCTGGTCCACGTAGCAGCGTAACTCAGTGGAAAAAAGAACATCTCCTTGCCTGAATGAGATAAATATTGCATGAGTTGCATGAGCTGAATGAGCCTAATGTGTAGGTATCTTACAGGAGGAACATCAAGGGGATAGCTGCATTCTTTGTGAACTGGTTTGGATAAAAATTATAGCAACCAGGTAACAAGAATTTTGTTACTCATTTGAATGGGGAGAAATGTTCACTTTTCCATTTGTCAATTGATAGCCAGGATTATAAAAGGCTAATGTTACCAGAGGGTGAGGGTTTTAGCTTTGACCCAAATCTCAGGATAATTAAAAAAGGTTTTTATGGTAGCTTTTAGAGCAGGGTGCCCCAGCTGACTTCAGTGGCACAGTGCCTGCCACGGGCAAAGTGCCCTGGGGCTCTGGGGCAGGGTAGATCTGCATTTATTCCAGGCCATAGTTTGCTGCCTTTGTCCAATCTGACACCTTAGTCATGTGTTTAGTATTTATAGGAGTCCCAGTGCGTAACAATTTTATGTGACTATATGAAGATTCAGGGCAGATTCCTGACAAACTAAAGTCACTAATGTAATCCCCAAGATTTCTGTGGAAGGAGAAGTCGTTCATTCATAGTCTCTAGTAAAAAAAATGTTCATTTTTTCCAGGCTGATAAATGCTATTAGATTAAGATTCAAAATGCCTGAAACATGTGAATGCAAATTAATTTTCAAACATTCTCTCTTCTCCCCAATTTTTATTGTAGAGGAATGTAAATGTGGATTGTAAAAAGGCCCAAGGAAAAAAATCGGTCCTTTCTTCAAATAACCTAGAGTGAACACAGGTCTCTAAAAAATCCTCGAATACAGAAATTTGCGTGGCATGAAAGGAAATTAAATGAAACACAAGTCTACACAAACTCCGTTTCTGCTGTGAAATCCTAAAAGATCTCTTGGATACTGTCTCCTTTGTGATCTCATTCTCTTTCATTGGTTCTGTGTCAAATAAAATAACTAAATCAGTAAATATAAATAACCTTATTGACAACTTGCAAGTTCGTTTCTCATCCCAAGTCTAATGCATGAATCAACAGTATTTGTGAATATGTGCAAGGTCTGCCAATCCAGCCTAGAGGCTCTAACTGTAGCTGTAATTTGGATACAGAATATATAATCAGAGGAAAGCATAATTCAGTAGATTGAGTATCTAAATGTCATATCATGCCACATTTGTAACTGTGGCTCGACCTAGCCAAAAACTTTATTGCCTGAAAATATTATTTTAGGTTTTTTGACAATAGTCCAGGGTTTGTTTTTCTATTTGCATAGAAACCCTTAGGGATAATATCTGTTTGTCAACCCTAGTAATTCCTTATTTGTTCAAAAAATTTCCCCTAAACCTTCAAACTCAGCCACCAATCAACATCACGAATCCTGTGTAATGATCTGAAGAACACCCTGAAACCTCTGCTCAGCTGTGGGCAGGGATGAACAAGAGCATAAATTTAGATAGGTTTCAGTTGATCATGAAACCACAAACTGAGACAGAGAGTTTAATGTTTATTAATCTCCTGCTAGAGAATTGTATGCTAGGATATATTCCTTAGTTTTCAAACTGTTACATTCCTGCCCTTATTTTTGGGGCTGGAAGGAGAGGAATAGAAGTAATCAATTTTCAAAATATGAACTGTTACACCATGTCTGTGCAAATCACCATGTATGCTAGGAACATATGACTTAACCAATGCAGCTTAGTGGGAAGCAAAGCAGATATCTATAATCGTAGTCTAAACCCCAATATTGTTAATAATCTCACTGCAGACATTATTCGTTTAAGTATCCAAATTTGCTTATACAATAATCCTAATCATTGAGGTAAAAAGGGATACTTTATTCCCAAACTATTCCTGTCTTTAAGCTTGTTCTTCACAGCTGTAGAAGGGCAAGGATACTTTCCTGTATCAGCTGGTTTAATAATGACATATAACACAACATAATCTTGTTATGCTTACTTATTCTTTTTGTTCCTGTTACAGTGCTTACTACTACAAAATTTTTCCAGTACTTCGATTTCCTTCTGAAGTCCTGGATGTATCCCAGTTACTTGTGAAGGTAGCTGTGGCCTCTGCAGCATTTCTAGTCTGCTGCAACAACCATAAAACTTAGCTGATAGGCTGAATTTCTGCTTGAATATTCTTTTTAGATCCTCTCCTGATCAAGTCAGAAGCAATACATGAATTTGCCAGTTCAGAATGAGAATCTTGGGAAGGGAAGTTACTCAAAGCCAATCAATATGTCACATTGTTCTTTTCAGGGAATCCAGGTGGGCAAACACCTTCCTCTGCCCCACTCCCCCCCACCCCTCCTTTTCTTTTCTTTTCTTTTTTGTATGTGTTTTGTTTCCAGAATTGACAGATGCTAATACTTTGTCCAGTATGATGTACATGGCTTAAAGACCGTCAAATGCTGGTCAGATAATCACCTCAGAACTGTGAGAATTCCGACAACTTTTAATTAGCTTTAACTCCTCCTTAGTTACCTGTTCAAAGTTATAATTCATGAAGATCTCTTCAGATCCTAGAGAGAAGACCTAACAATTTTTATATTGTAGGAGTCATCCACACACCCTTAAGTTCTTATTTTTTGTCACAAGGTTTTGTGTCTAGAAGAGGGTAAATCTTGCAACTTTGGTTAAAGGCAGACTGTTTTATTGACTTATATTTTCAGGTCCCAACATTCTTATATTCTTTTGTTCTTTATTTGAAATTGTAATGCCTTACATTTTATACTACCTGGACTAGACTTATGTCATGGGAGTGCTAGGAACAAAGTTATTTTGTGCTTTCTGCCTGTCTGTTCCTGTTTAAAAAGATGAGATTTAGTTAGGGTCAGTTTCCAGGCTGAAAAGTTCATCAGTCAATAATTGCTCCCATTATTACAGCAGCCAGCTTTATATTGGAATTTGATTAATAACAATATGCCTCACAGTTACGTTTTTCCATTAAGTGGCACTAATTACACTGCAACTGCTGTTCAAAACCAAGCAAAGTGTATCTATGATGTCATTTAATGCAGCTAGATTTGCCTAAAATGTAACTTCAAAGATGCCTGTATAACTAGTAGGGTCTTGAATTATTGCCAATTTAAAGTGACTTCTGTGTTTCTTTCCCTTGTCTTTGAGAATTGTCTTGGCGTATTTTAGAAAATCGATGAAGTGATGTAAGATATTTCTGATGATGGGAGAGGAAAAGTAATAACTGTTAATAAAGTTTTATATTTTCAAAATCTCCTATGTTCAGAAGTTAATTTGGAATGTTAAGGCTTTACTCTGAATCCATTTTTTAAAAAGAAATCAGTACAGTTATTGTTTGATTAGAGGACAGTGCAGCATTACAGGAAGCATCTGCTTTCAAGGATTTTCCTGGGAGGTATAACCTTAGATTATAGAAAATAATTGATCTGGAACAATTCTATCTAAGCACTCCTGCCACAGCATAATCATCCAATAATCTTTCTTGGGGCTTTTATAGTTTGAGAACAAATTTATTTGACAAAATACAGCAAAAGTGTTGAAAGCATGTTTTTCAATTAACTTGGTCCTAATCCTGAGTAATGATATGTTCACAAATCTCTTCTGATTATGATTGGTTGTACTTATAGGTTCTCCAGGCTTGACTCTTCTGTTAGGCATTTCATTTTTGAAAAAGTTTAGGTTTTGTTTCACTTAGGTTTCTTGCATTAAGTAACTGGGCTTATTAAAAAATATTTCGATATTTTGGGGGCTACTTGTCTGTTCATGCTTTAACTTTTGTTGTGACACACCGTATCTGTTTCAGTCTGCCAGTCATATTTGCGACAGCTCATAATACAATATGACAGTGATGTAATTGACATAGCCCATGCTGCTTTTTCTTGTGGTGTATAATTTACTGCAAAAACTGGCTTTTAAGAAGCAAAATATCTGTTTTGCCACTGCTAATTTCACTGATACTCACTTGGTAAAACTTCTTAATCTTTGTGGATGGTTACCTCTCTGAAGTAATGCAAATGGAATTAGGATTGTCCATTGCTATGGGTAGCAAAATGTATGAGTGAGCACCCATGTTAAGCAGCTGTGGTGCTAAAAATATTTTTTGTTTTGTTTTAATATGAATAATGACTTTTCCTCTTTCTTTTAAAAAATGCCATCAAGTAGTATATTTTCCTTGTTTTTATTTAAAAGTGTAAGAATTGTTTTTGATTGTACTGTTTGTATATTTCCTTGGGATATTAGTGTCGATTGTACTATATTAGAGAACATTACTGTGCATTTAATGTTCCTAAATAATTTTAAAATTAAGACACACAGAATATTATGCACTGTATATTAATGCTTTATGTAAAACACAGCTAAGACGAATCAGTAAATCTAGAATGACTAACTCTTTGCTAATTATGCTCTGCTTTCCCTGACTGAACAGAATAAAATTACTTTGAGTGTATATGCATGCCACATTTGTCCTAGAGATTGAATCTATATTGTAGAGACATCAAATCAGATTCGTCTTCTGTTAAATACAAATACTTATATATTGTGTTGAATCCTGCAATCAGCTGAGGCACTTTAGTTTTGATGTTTAACTCAAACTCCAGGGTACTGGGTACACTTGCAGCTGAAAGAATAATGAAGAAAAATGTATCTTTACTTTTAAAAAAATGTAAGTTAAGGGCCATATCTTGCAAACATTAAGCAGCCCAAAGAGCAGCTTAATGCTATCACACTAATTCAGGAGTACCTTTTCCACTGGCTGCACGCGAGACAAATTCCAACACAACTGTTGCAGAGATAAGGCTTGATCTTGCAAGCTGGTGAGCCGCTCAGACCCGGCTGATTTATGCAATGATGAGGTGGCTCAGCTTCTTACAGGTGATGCTGAACTGGATCCACAGTTTTTCAGTATTGTCTCTGCCACTGTGTAGCCACTCTGGTTCTATTATGTCCTATAGCCATAGCAGCAGCAGCAATATCACGTGAATCATTTGCAACATCTGGAACATTGACAGTCTAAATTGTTCAAAACCTGTAATGGTTGTACAATTTCTACATTATTGCCACTTCAATTGCTCTCTATTCTGCCAAAAAATTAATATAGCCTGGTTACTTTACTCCCATTTTTTTTTTGTGTCCAGTTTCTCCTTTAGCTACAGTGGAACTGAATTTGTCATGTGTTGCTTTCCACAGGATGCTGTTTCTTTCATTTTTTAAACATTACAGCTTAAAGAAACCTCTAATCTTGTGAGTTTTGGATTGCCATAAGAAGCTCAGGGACACCACTTCTGTTGCTGTTAGATCCAAGCTCTCTCAAAATATGTTGCAATTTGGAGGGAGCCTCCAATCAAAAGTTCCCAAAATGTATGCCAAAATATGTGGTTTATAGTCCTAGCAAACTTTTACTAACAAAGAGTCATTAAGATGAGCTTCTGGCAGTGTTTTGCTCTCTTTCAATATTCTGACTAAGTGCAGAACTCCCACATAAAGAAACTATTATTGTACGCATTTTTGAAGATGAGGAAATGATTACCTATGAATGACACTATTTTGCTGGTATTTCTAGCTCTTGGAGAGAGTCTTGAGTTTTGCATGACTGTTTTCAACATATGACAATTACTTAAGGACTATCTTAAAAACTCCTTTTGTCATAATATATTTTACTTTTATGTTTAGAATGGCTAGGAAAAATAGTAGCTTCACAGTTCCTTTATAAGAATCCTAATTTTCTGTAACAACTAGACATCAAAGATTCAAAAGATTTTCGGCGTCTTCATTTTCTCCCCATAATGCAGATCTTGCTCATATTGCCTCTGGTTTGGCAGCTGCAGAATCATTTTAAAACAATACAATTTGTTATAAATGCCTGAATCCGAGCATTACTCCTGCCTTCTCTCAGCCTTTATTTCACTGTTAAAATAACAGTGTTACAGGACAGCCCTTCATTCTCTGGCCTGTTGTACTGAAAAATGAATGAGTGAGAGTCTTGATTACCTTACAGATAAATCTGGTTAACTGTTATATTAATTAAAATGTGTGGTTTTGAGGCTATTCTGAACTATTTATACGTGATTTAATTCATATCAGCAGCTAATTTGTATTTAATGCAAACTAATGGGTTTTATGTAAATGGAGCATGTGGCAGTCTATTTAAAAAACAAATTATCTGTAGTTTCATTTCAGTTATTTTAATTAAATTTAGAGCGTGTGTGCAGTGGGGAGGGATAAAGGATGTGTTATATATGAAGTGTTGATGATTAAAACCAATTTAAATATATAGAATAAGAAACAAGTGATTCTCTTAGCAGAAACACCAATTCATTTTCTGACATTTGCATTTGCTAAAAGAGTAGACACAAGAATAGGCAAAGGCATGTGGCTGGTGGTTTTTGAAGTGAAGAATACAAATAATTCTCTGAGTTATTTATAATAATACTGTGAAGATTAAATAGTTCACATTTATAAAATGCTTTGAAAATCATTAACAAATTACATTCTGAAGGTACCTGATTACTAGAGTAACGAAATTGGCAACTGTTTACGTCAGGATTGATTTTGTTCCAAAAACACTATGCAAGTCGCAGGTACTACCTTACAAGCACTGGATCCTACTGTGCAACATGATAACTGTGCTGGTTGTTTTAACATCGGGTAAGAGATTATTTCAAGATTTAAGGCAAATGTAAATATTATTTAGCAGTTTTGAAAACTGAAGTATCGTATCACTGCCTCATGCCCTATTTGCCTGGAATTCCTGAGCCTGCCTAAATAAACAGATGTCTTATTTTTTACTATTCTGAAGAAATTTTGCTCACAGTATCAGCTCAACTCCTTAATGATTTTGTGTCTTACCCACTTTTGAATAGTCTGACAGATTTTGCAGGAGAAATGCTGTAATAAATGAAAATCTTTTCCAAACGTTTCTTATCTTCACTGTTCCAAGTCTTTGGCAGGACAAGTACCCTCAGTTATTGTTGTTCATGTTAACTCTGCTCTGTGTAGAAAAGCTGCAAAGGTTAGAATATCTTTTCAGGAGCTTAGCCTGGATCTTCATCAACAATTGTGGTATAGTCCCAACAGCTTGTATACAACATGCCAGACAGCTGCTAAACTTAATTAATGTTTTAGTGTCATCAGAGATGGAAATGTCAAGTCAAAACAATTGTTTGCTAATGTTAATCCTAGTTCCACTGATTGTCTGACAGTTTCTCTGATTTCAAAAGTTACACCAGGAGCTTTCACTTTTTTCCTTCTCCCATTGCAAATATTGTGACTTTTGTTAATTCCTCAGCAGTGCAGGGTTTGGTCAGCCAAAATGGAAATCCATGCTTGGAAGTTTAAGTACTCTAGCTTTGTTAAGAACTAGAGAATCAAATAAAAACTCTTCAGGTATGTTTTATTCCCAAAATAATTCATGCTGAAATAAGTTATTCTAAGTACCTTTTAAAGGTACTTAACCCAGAGATGATAAAGCAGATCAGCACATTTCTTGTCTATGTTGACAGCTATGGGTATATATCTACATTTGCATACACAGACTTCACAAACATGCTGTGTACACTATTTGCATGTCTTCAGTTCAACAGCATAAAATTTTTCTTAATTCTGTTTGCTTAATGAAAAAAGACAGAAACATATGATATGATAAATAATGAAAGTTTAAACCCATTATCAAAATTCAGCTATTGCCTCTGTGATCTACTGAAACAGGACCGAGTTATTGGCATGTTAAACACTGGCTAAATGAAAAGGCTATGGATGCTATGAAATAAAAATAACCTGCCTGTTAGAACAATTATTTACAAAAATCAATGTTCATTTTCTGTCTCTCATATGTCAGCAGCAACCTTGCTTTGCCCATCAAGGGTGAGGTTATTTAAACATGATGCCAGAGTAATTGCACAGGTGACCTGGCTGATAAACAAGACAACACTATATAGTTGTTATCACTGAGATCTTGGACAAAAAGTTGAAAAAGTCAAAGAAATAAACAAAAACTATTAAAGCAAAAATAAGATATACCTCAATGACAGTTTCCTGAAGCACTGACCTTTGAGATCTCCCACTTCTTTTTATCCTATCTAGACCTTCCACTATAAAATATAATTCACCAGGCTGGTCTTTGTACAGGATTCTCAGGTTTTATTTTTATTAAAAAAATGTCATAAAGCAACGTATGTTGCCAGAGCTCCGAATGCAGGAAATAATTTTAGAAATTGAGAAAAATTGTCTTATCTAATAATATATCTATGACTCGTGGTGCTCCTGCTAGAGTCTACCTTCTAGGTATGAGATATTTGTCTTGATTGATTCTTGTCTTATCTCACTGACCATTTCCCACTCACTTCTGCTGGTCTTGTGAGTCTTTTTATTTTTTTGATGAGTTGGGAGATTGGATTGGATGTATTGCAAAAAGACTGATCTGTTGGTCGCAAATTGATGCCATACCCAAATGTTTATTTTGGATGATGGGATTTGCTGAAATCATGCATTAATTCATAGATTTGCCAGCCATACTGAGTTGGCCTCTGTCTGCAGTTATATTTTGGATTATTTTGTGCTGTCTCTGCTGTCTTTGTTCCAGACTGATATTTAGTCATGGATGAGCAGTAATTTACTTTTTTTCGGATTATGTGTGCTATGATATTATCAGAATCTGTGAACATGTAGGACAAATCCTTTCCTGCTGTTACACCACTGAGGTCACTAGTTTTACAGCTTGTATACCCCTGTATACCTGCAGTGCCCCTTAACCCTTGGGCATTTTCTATCTGTATTAAACTATTGTCCTCAGAAAGCCGTGTCTAAGAATTAGATTTTTACTTGGACAGTTTGTGTATGTTGGCCCTAGCAAAACCATATGGCCAATCCATCTGTATGTTTTGCTCATATATTTAAAATATCTAAATATACGCTTCAAATATATCAAACATATGCTTATGGTTTTTCCAATTTTTTTTCTTACTTTGTTTGTTTCAAGACATTCACATATGCTTTTACATCTTTACTGGCCCATATAGTAAGAGGTGGTAGCCTTGCAAGTATTTTGCAGGCCTTGTACTTTACATATTTCAAATGTCCTCATTTCTGATATGGCGAAAAATGCTTTTATCCAGCGAGAGATGTTTAAGAAACTCAGTAGCTTTCCTTAGTCTCTTACATTAGACAATGTAGAAGAACTTTTATTAAGGGTAATAAAAGTTCCCAGTTCTGTACACTGGAGTCATGTCGATTAAGGAGATCTTAAAATGAGCTGAATTGCAACCCAGATGATGATATATATTTATAAAATATTTTAGAATGCTATTTTTAGTAACTAATACATATCAGAATCATAGAATCATAGAATTATTTAGGTTGGAAAAGANTAAACCATGTCCCTAAGTGCCACATCTACATGTCTTTTAAATGCCTCCAGGGATGGTGACTCAACCACTTCCTTGGGCAGCCTGTTCCAGTGCTTGATAACCCTTTCGGTGAAAATTTTTTTCATGATATCTAATTTAAACTTCCTCTGGTGCAATTTGAGGCTGTTTCCTCTTGTCCTATCACTTGTTACGTGGGAGA
>RSEF01000031.1:45434938-45454963 GCA_003993805.1 Himantopus leucocephalus | reverse complement strand
GGGCCACAAAAATGATCAGAGGAATGGAGCACCTCTCCTATGAGGACACACTGAGAGAGTTGGGGTTGTTCAGCATGGAGAAGAGAAGGCTGCTAAAGGAGAAGCAGCTGCCTGAGCATTCACACACCATTCATGGTGTTGCGCACACACACACACTTACTCCCAGGCATGCTTCTTCCTTCTTCAGGCTCGACACTAGGTTTCCCACAGCAGACTCTCAGCAGACTCTCTCTAATTAAATTATTAATTTAATTAGAAGTTACAGCAGCAAGTACAGCCCANAATTAGAAGTTACAGCAGCAAGTACAGCCCAGGTTGGGTGCCTCCAAAGAGAGGGACCCTGAACAAAGAAATCCCTGGGCAACTATTCCCTTGTGATTTGTACACCTGCCCCTCATGCTCTTCACGTGCTGTGCACGCAGTGTTTAGTCCAATGGTAATTTTTGGTCTGGGGTCTTCTAACATCTAATTGGACTCTTTTCCTCTGTTCAGGCAGGCAGGCTTTTCTTGATTTGCAGTTTCAGCCAAGGGTTGGACCCTCTGTATCTTCTGGTTTACATTCCTTGTGCACCTGCCTTTGTTGCAGAACATGGAGAACCAAGGAGTCTTGGACTCAAAAGAAACACTACCAAAATATCAGTTTGACACCCAGCACTTTCCCATGCTAAAAGACTAAAAAACTCTGCACCATCCATTAGGAAAATTACTAAGAAGACTAGCTTTTTCACGGCCTAAAGTTTTCAGCAAATCTAGCTACTCATGCTAAGTAGGGCTAAGCAAGCAGCACAAATCACAACAGATTTTAATCCTAAGTAATTTATTCTACTTAAAACTCACTTATTTATGTTAACAATTAATATCCCTCAACAAAGGCTTTGGGGAGACCTTATTGTGGCTTTTCAGTATTTAAAGGGGGCCTCTAAGAAAGATGGGGACAGACTTTTTAGTAGGGCCTGTATCAAGAGGACAAAGGGTAATGGTTTTAATCTAAAAGAGGTAGATTTAGGATAGATATATGGAAGAAATGTTTTAGAATGAAGGTGGTGAAACACTGGCACAGGTTGCCCAGAGAGGTTGTAGATGCCCCATCCCTGGAAACATTCAAGGTCAGGTTGGATGGGGCTCTAAGCAACCTGATCTTATTGAAGATGTCCCTGCTCATTGCATGGTGGTTGGACTAGATGACCTTTAAAAGTCCCTTCCAACCCAAACTATTCTACGATTATATTATTTCTTTTTTTTTTTCCCTCCCTCTCTGGTATAATAGTTAACGGTATGGAAAGACCATACATAATAGAGAGCTATATGGTCACATCAGCTGAAACACTACAGTAGTATTCAGAGATGTCCTGCTACAAACAAACTAATCCAGGCCAACTCATCATTATTATAACAGGCTGGCAGAGTAACCCAATACTGGAAAGAGCACAGAGGTGAGTAGAAGAGTCCATCCTGATAAGATGTTAAGCAGTAAGGGATACTAAGTTGAGGACTGTCAAAAAAATACACACAATACAGCTATGTACAAATGAATATTAGTAGATATTCACTACAAATGCAGTGACCTTGTTTTTCTTCTAAACAGAATCTAAAAAACTTTTAAATAAGAGCACTCGTTATTCTGGTCATTCGCTTTACCATAAGCAATTTACCATGAACACAGTTAAAAGCTGGGACGTGTTGCTCAAAGACACGTAGGATCTACATCCTTGCAGACTGTCAAAACTTGACTGAACATGGCCCTGAGCAACCTGCTCTGACTAGACCTGGTTTGAGCAAGAGTCCAACTAGGCAACCTCTGGAGGTTACTTCCAACTTACATGGCTCTGTAATTCTACTAAGAAATATATTGCATGAATAATGACTTGTATGAATGCATAGCATCTGAGTTTAGCCATGTCCTCAGAGTTAAGGAAACTCTACAGTACACTAATTGTGTTATTATCCCCTAGGGCTTGATAGGACTATGTACAGGTGTTAAGTTAAGCTGTAAGCTGTAGATGGACTTTGGCATGTCAGTGCAGGGTTTCGTTAACCTTAACACGGAATTATGCAATGCACATGGAAAACTTGGCCCCTGAAAATAGGATTTGTAGAGTTCATGAAGCTGGGAAAAAAAATAAAAAAGAAAGTGTTTAAAGAGGGAAGTACTAACCATAGAGAAGAGCCTGGGAGTTGAGCTGAGCCCACTGGCACAGCAGTCAAGACAAGGAGGAGGTACAGTGCCTGGTCTGAGAGTCACAACCGTGTTTAAGCTCAAGATTAGATTGTGATTAGGCTGGCGGCAGCAGGACCTGGTTAGTTTGGCAGACTGATGCTCCTAGAATCTGAACAATCAGCAGCTGTACAATATGGGATGTAACTGAAGCAACAGCTAACTCCATGTGCAGATTTATCCTTAACTAAACATCTGTAGTAACATACGAGCAATATTTGAGATTGACTTTCCTTGCTAGGTTCGTAACAGATAAAGTTTGTTCACTTTAATAGTCGATATGTTAAAAGATGAAAGGGGTTTTTATGGTTGTATTTTAAGGCTACCATTACTTATTAGCTAGCAAATTTTAGTCAATTAATTATAATAAAATGATATAACTAGTGTTACAAAGAGACAAACTCAGTGTATTACAAACTCAGAGAACAGTAAATGATATTATGTTAACTTGACAGTGGTTAAAGCGGAGGATACTTTTCCTCTCTTATGACTTCTGTTACCTTTTTGTTAAATTAAAATAATTAATTTTCCTCGTCTTTTATGTGGTGGTCTTCTCCGCCCCCCTTACCACTCCCCCCCACCCCCGCTAGAGAATGTATTCACAAGGCTACCTTTCAATGTATTAAAATGTGATTTTTTTAACCCTATCTGCCTCCCACGCCACAACTGTAATCACTCTGCATTATCCCATGTATTTCTCTTTCAAAATCATCCACTCTTCAGCTTCATGAAAATTCTATGATATTCCACAAAGAATGAGGAGATTTGATTCTAACTACAAAGATTGCTTGGATTGCTGCATGTAAGGGAATGACATATTAGGTTGACAATGTTAACACAAAGACAGCACTAGAACATATTTTAGGCATTAAATTACATTTCACTGTACTTTTGCTCCTCCCTGACTGAATGCATTTTGAGTTTGCAAGAATAAAAGACAAAAACAGACAGAAACAGGCAGAAGGCTCCACTCTGACCTCCCATCCCTTCAATCTTGTTATGGACGCTCATCAACACTTTATGTGGAGCCTTTCAAGTCATATGGAGTTCACAAAATCAAATTACTTCTCAAATTACCCTTCAGCCTATCTTAAAGTTTTCTTCTCCCTTCAGAAAACTCTCCTCTAAAGCCATACCACTCACCTGATGAGGTTTCCCATCGTAACACCTGTCTGCAAAGAGAAATGCATTTGAGATGTGTCCCTTCATCTATTTATACAAATTAGTGTAATGAATGCTTCAAGTATATTCTGAATGATAGGCTTTTCACCATGGCCAAGTGACAGGATGTTCACTGGCCAATCAGAAACTGCTTTGTTGCCCAGTATGATGGGTCAGTAAGATATAATTCAGTTTTCTTTAATAAGATGGAATCATCTTCCCATTCTCTTTGAGAATCTTAATCTAGAGCAACAGTCCAGCTGTCACTTAGTGCAACTCCCTTTTTTCTCATCCAACCAGACTGCAATATCATTCTCTGACTCTTTATTGAAAAACAAGGCTGTTCTCTGAATAATTGTAGATGAAAGAGCATATCTGGGGCTGTTATCTTTAGCAAATCTCTGTTTAATGTCTGCGTTAGCCAAGCAGAGGTACACTGAAGCATCATGCAGATTTTTTCTATATTCTACCTACTTCCAGTTAAAATACATATTTTGCCATATTCCTTCCTTGCAAAACATATTCTATATAAATACGATACCAGTAGTATCTCCAAGTTTTGGGTTTTTTCCCCCTCTTTGTGTCTTTACAGTTCATCATTAATAACAGTATTTCACTGTTCAGGATACATAGTTGAAAATAAGGACACGTAGGGGGTTTTAAGAGACAGAAAGTCATCTTATAAATAAAAAAAGAAGAACAGTTCTTCACACCCACCTTTATTTTTCCATTGCTAGTTTTTTCACAGGCTTCAAAGTATGCTAAGGCATACTACTATACAACCAACAACTCTGTGCAAACCTTTGTTACTTACTCCGCACACTTATGAATTCTCTTTTTTACACTGTGTATGGGCAGGGAGATTTCTGGAGGAGTCTTGAGTTCACAAAACTGTTGAGATGCTTTTTAGGGAAAAACCTCAGAGCTGGCCTCAGTCATTCACTGAACATGATGTACAAATACCATCTAGCTCACAGTCTTATATTTTCCACCATTAAACTTGCCAATGCCATGGCTTTCAACATATACGAAAACTCCCTAAAACTGCAGGCAAAGTGGAAAAAGATGGGTTCAAGTTAAGCCAGACGAGGTTTAGGTTGGATATTAGAAAAAAATTTTTCACTGAAAGGGTTATCCAACATTGGAATAGGCTGCCCAGGGAGGTGGCGGATTTGCCATCCCTGGAGGTGTTTAAAAAAAGGGTAGACATGGTTTAGAAGTGTTTTTTGTCAGGTTAGGATAATGGTTGGACTTGATGATCTTAAAGGTCCCTTCCAACCTCAACAATTCTATGATTCTATGATTCTAAGACCACTTGCCACTTGTCACATTGCCACTTAGGAATGGTGGGAAAAAGTCATTATAGCTCCGTAAAAAACCCAATTAATCCAACAGGGTAAAAACACAAGTCTGACATTTTAGCTATGGGAAGGAAATAGAAAACAATGTGGAGGAGTTAATGTCATATAAAATCTAAGGAAGGGAAATTAAAAAGACAACGAAGCAAAAGATAAGTATATTCAGGTAATATGGTTCACTGAGCTCTAAGCCCACAGGGAAGAAGATGCAGGTAAGAGTTTAACAGTATCTTGCTCCCTCATCACTCCCACATGTTCAAACTCTAGGTCACTCACTGTCTTAGTCATTCAGGATTTCTCTCTCCTGTACTTGTGCCTTCCCATTTGATGCCTTAGGCCCTATAACAGAAAACATCAAATGTTTTGTATTTCTTTTACAGGTGTGTAACAAGTGTTACCTTTCTGCTTGCGCGCACCGTGTATTTCTTCTGAATGTAATTCAAAAACTGGAAATGTGTGCAGTCTTTACTCTTTTTGCTATAATCATAGCAAAGGCAGGGATACAGCATTCAGTGTTTTTTGATCTGACTGATTCTGGATGAAGGGTCATACTCCCTTGCCTGAGGGTAAACATCACATGAAAATATCTTTTACAGTTGAGTCTCATTTGGTTCTAGTTCTTTCAAGAATTTTTTTCTTTGAGGACCAAAACTTAAGTGCTGCATTTTTTTTTTACCCCTCCAGTGGGGATAATTGAACTAGTTTGTATTACTCAGCAGTGGCTTCTCTTACATCTACATTTAGAATGAAATTGATTGATTGGTTTGGAATGATTAATGAGACCTCTGAATCTATGTAGAGAAAGATAAAAATCTGCCAGTGCTTTAGACTTTTTACACTGTGGATAAAATGCTTGAATATATTGTGGTACCTCAGTTTTATACATATTCCCCTGACATTAATGAAACCGACGCAAGTATACTCATGTTCATATACATGTAAGGCCTAAGGATATAAAGCTGTGAAAATTGACTCTTCTTCTGTTGGATTGAAGAAGAAAAGCCAGCCCTGGATTGCATTACTTACATTAACTGTTATGTTTATCCTTCATTTAACTTCTGACTTTTATTACTATAGAATTTGTATACTGTATGTAAAACATGACAGTGTATTATTGTGATTTGCTTAAGAAAAAGCATAAGAAATATGCAAGATTTGCTGTAGGTGTTGGGTCACTGTGACACCATAAGTAATCAACTTATAGATTGATCATAGAATCACAGAATCATAGAATACCAGGTTGGAAGGAACCTCAAGGATCATCTGGTCCAACCTTTCTTGGCAAAAGCATGGTCTAGACAAGATGGCCCAGCACCCTGTCCAGCTGAATCTTAAAAGTGTCCAGTGATGGGGAATCCACCACTTCCCTGGGGAGATTATTCCAATGGCTGATTATTCTCATAGTGAAAAACCTTCCTTTTTTTGTCCAGTCAGAATCTCCCCAGGAGCAACTTGTACCCATTACCCCTTGTCTTTATCCCTCCTTGTAAAAGAGGAGTCATCATCTTCTTTGTAGCCACAAACGTCTCCCCTAAGCCTTCTTTTGTCAAGGCTGAACAAACCCAGTCCTCTCAGCCTTTCCTCATATGGCAGGCTTCCCAGTCCTTTGATCATCTTGGTGGCCCTGATGCTTAGATTTAATGAAAAAGGACAGAACAAACTCTATTCTGGGTATGAGAAGAACTATCCCACAGACCAGGGAGACTACCCAAAGGGTGTCTGGTGCTCTGGATCCCGCCGTATCTGCCACCTTGGTGGAAGTGGATGATAGTAGACCTGGTGAGTTGTCATATGCATATAGTGTTGAAATAGTGGTAGCAGTAACAAAACTGAAAGTAGAATACATACACTGTTCTTTTTTATTAGTAATAATGAGAGCTGTGACTTGCATCTTAGCTAGGTCAGGAAAAGCAAAGAGTTCCAGAAACTAGGCTTTTTTTTTTTTTCTTCTTTTTTTTTTTTCTGGGAGGAGGGGTTTCACGCAGATCTGATGACTTGGTTTAGGGAGCTCATTGGCTCAAATGTAGTACTATGGATAGGGATTTTTTTTTCCTTTTTTCCCTCCTTTTCTTTTCTTTTTCTTTCTTGATTAAATTTACCAATGGCAGTAAAATAGGGGATTAGTAGGCATCTTAAAGGTTGGTATTATACTAGAAATGGATTTGAAAGATTAGTCCACAAGGTTAGGTATGTAGGAAAATACCAACATAAACCACGAGACAAGAAGAATGAAAAGCAGAGAATAGGACTAGTATACAATAAACAACCAAACAAGCCCATTGTCTGAAAATGCATCATAAAGTGAGCACTCTGTCCTGAAGTATATGAGGGTGAAAAGGAGAAGTGTAAAAAGTCTGGAAGCCAAGAATGCTATATAACTTTGCTTGTATAATTTAGTAACGTGGCCTCCCATTCAGAACAAAAATCATAGATTTAAGAAGCTGGCTCTCTTCCTGACTCACTCAATAGCTTTTTGACTGTGGGGAAACAATTTAGCAACAGATTTTCAATTTGCCCTGTAATAAGCATCTTTTTGTGCCAGTAATTGTTTTCAGGTGTTTAAAGACCTGGTGAGAAATTATGCCCATAAATTAAGGGTGGAAAAAATAAACCTAACTTAAAAATAGAAGTTTGGTCACATATCCACCAGTACTTCAGTTTCTTAATTTGCCAAACGGAAACAGTACTGCTTATAATTCAGAATAGTATTCTGTACACAACCAAATCTTGCTTTTCAGTGGTATTTGGAATAGGTATTTGAAATTGTCAGATGAGAACTGCTGTTTTAGTGAGAAATATTTTCTGCTTGTTTCTACACAGCTATAAAGAATTGATAAAGGAGCTAGATGACAACACACATAAAAGATATTCAGCTCTGTAAATCAGCTGAACTTTGCAGAAATCGATGAGACTTAAAATTAAGCATGATTTTATGTCTTTGCAGAATCAAGAACCTTAGGGTGAAATTAGCCCTAATGAAGTTGCTGGTGTCTTTTCCACGTAAACCCAACTGTGAAGATCTAAATCAACTTTATAAATTGTATACAGGACTCCTGCTGGCCCAAAAGACAAGGGCAAATTTAGGATGTGCTAATTATGCAAATCCAGCATTCACACCAGTTATTGGTGGGACCTTCATAGTTATGAACAGATCTACACTTCTAATGCCGTGGTTTCTCTGATGGGCTGAGTGACTAGTTACACAAAGGGAACCTCTGTGGCTGATTATAACCCATTGTAGTGGTTACCCGCTGTGGCACAAATCCCCAAACAGAATAGCTTGTAGGGTGAGAACCTTTTTGTTGTCTTTAAAAACAATGACTACAGAGAGATGTGGAAAAATACTTAAGATGGTCAGCCTTTTGCTGATGTTATGATATACTTACATGTTTTCTATAATTTTTATGTTTATAAATAGAAGATTATTTATAAATAGTAATGGTGATAGTTACGGAAGTTAATTATCGTGTTACAGGTGATGGTAACTTGAAGAGCTGCCTATAGGACTGCAAGCTATGCAGTACTGCCTGCTCTTAGAGCACAGAACACTGCATAGTGCAGAATGAGCTATTGCCTCACCATCCTACTTCCCTTTAAATGTAATTTATTAACACCTGTTAAACACAGCAGTAACTACAAATTAGTTCTCTAGTGCTGACCTGTAGAAACTCCAATTTCTACAATGCAGTTTTGTCACCAGAAGTAGTATTGGAAAGTTAAGTCTGTACTGATGAATAAAAGATAACACAGCACAATCTCAAAAAACAGCAAACAAATGAGCTGAGTGAATGCAGAACTCATTGTTTCAGAAATGTTGATCAATTGTCCAGTGACTGGCTTATCAGGAGAAACTTTACAGGAATCTTCCTCTGTTTTTGCCATCTCTGGATATTGCATGTTTATAAAGTAGTCCTCCAACTGGTATTCTATGGACTCTGCTGCATCTATTTTGTAGCATCCCAGCTATGAAGTGACATCTCAACTGTCCCATCTCACTGTGTTATTTCTTTCTTTTTCAAGTGCTCAGGTTTGTTCACAACACCTTCTTTTGTTCCTCCACGGGGCAGAAACTATCACATTCCTTATCGTTCCAGAAAGTGCTTCAGACTGCAAAAATGTCTTGAAAGGAAAATGTTTCAGGAATTGTTTTGTGCTCTTCACCACTTCACAAAGGGATAGCCAGCACATAGGAACAGCCAATGTGTATATGCCACTTATGCTCTGCACACATCTCCCTCAGAGCGCTTGAGCCCAAGGGTGAGTCTATGTAAGTGCACAATCTATCCTTTATTTCATGTACATCTTGTAATATTCTTTTGGATTTGTCCCATTTTGATACCCATCTGAATATTCCTCTGAATCATTCAATAGAATAACCTGCCAATGTTTCTGCAATATTAGCCACTTTTTCCTGCTGCTTTCTCTTGCAGTGTATCTATACTGCAGTGGTGTTGTATGGAAGGCAAATTTGTGTATCTGCTATTTTCAAAAACTTGAAAAGTTTCAGGTTTCCTTTCAGCAAAGTTGTCTTTGACCACCACAAAAGATTACGTCATGGGTATTCTTGTTCTTCTTACATACTCAGCATCCTCAGCAATTACTGAAATAGGTTCTGTGTGTTTTACAAGAGCTAAACAGCCCAGAGTAAGTCATATTTTATTTGGGCCAGAGAAGTAAACAGATTTCTAACAAGTAGTCCTAATATCTACTGTCGTGGGTCAGGAAAGGCAGGTGCTTGGGTTGTCATTGTTGAAGTAAACGTGGGCATACGTTTTGCACATGACTAAAGGAATAGATGGTTTTAAGAGAGTTGTATTCATGAATTATCTCTGATGGGTAGGGCACACCACACCAAATGTTTCAAAAATAAGTATGTTATTGGCATCCAAAAACCTGTTATTTGCAGGAAAATCCACATCCTTTTTGGGAATGTTAAGTATTGTTTAGAAGATAGATCTGTCTATTACCTGCAATCTCTTCTGAAAAAAGCATTTTAGATAAGAATCATATATACACTTATACTCCTTTAAGCTAATTGGAATAATTATAACTGCTTTAGAAACTGCCCCAATACTTTAATGAAGGTAAGGAGATGATGTTTATGACCCTTGAATACTTGGGAAAGTTTTGGTTTTAATAGAGACAACAAAAGGCCCACGACCCAAAGCAAACTAGTATTTGCTGCTAACTTGCTTCTTGGTGCTGTAGGTGACAATGAAACATTCACCAAGAAAGCTCATAGTTTCCTGTCACTTTCAGTTAGACTTGGAAAGAAGTTTCATCTCATTCAGTACTCATCACCTCTTAGTTTATCTGATAGCTCTGTGAATTTGTGTTCTTCTCCTTGAAGCATGGAAAAATGGGAGCCACCTTTGATTTGAGAATCGATGTAGACTGTTGATGGGTTGTGAGGTACAAGGCTGCACAAATAGCAGTTACTAATAGAGTGGGAGCTATTGTAGTAAAGTGACTTCACCAGTACATCAGACTAGGTTTCTGTTTTTAACTCTAGCCAATTAACTAAACACTGAGAGGAAACAATGCTGTATTTTTGAAATCTTCCGGACAGCCCAGAAACACACTTGTTTTCTGCTCTCAAGAGAATGATCTGTTGCTGCTTATGCCATATCTCACCCACCAGCCTGTCTGCATGTGTGCTGCTGTCACTGGCATACAACTGACATTCTTGCTTCCTGAGATGCAGTCGCTTGGCATTAAGATCACATGCAGAAAGTTAGAAAGATCCAGTTCTGTGAAAACTTGAGACTTGTTCTTGAAATTTGCATTATAAAGGCTTTCATTTATTGGGTTCTTGCTCATCCACTGCTTTGGAATGTGACTGCATTTCTAAAAGTCTCTGCTTACATGCCATAACACTGATACAACCACTGGTTTTGTCCCTGGTATGACTCTAAAAGTGTACTAATGATTAGTTGAAAAGAGATATATCAAAGAGTCAGTTAGCAAGAGATCCTGAATTAGGACCTTGTTGCAACAAGAAGAATGCATCGATATTCATGAACTCTTTAGAGAACTGTGTTGTTGCTACTTCTGTGTAACCCTCATGACTGGGAATGAATGCATGTAACGCTGTTTTTACTCCTTTTATCTCCTGCGGTGATTTTCACAACATTCATGTCCTTTAATTAGGTTATATCAGCTGGCGTTCACCTAGGTATATTTCTGATCTAGCAAAGTCTTTCTGTGTTTAGTATTTATAAGTAGTATTCATACATTTCAGTTTGTCTGAGTATGCTTCCTATTGTTCAGAGGCACTGATGCCCATTTAATTTCCAGTTCATTGTGTCAAAAGCCAATCTTGTTAATGTGTATTACTTGCATTTTTTATGTAAGCTGTAGTCAGAAGTGCAATTTTCTCTTATCTGCACCTTTATATCAGTCAAAATATATCAGTCAAAAAACCTGGAAAGATGACACTTTTCTGCAACTTTTCTTGGTCAAAGTAATTTTGCTTAAAGCTTACTTTTTCTCCTTCCTTCATATCTAATTGAAAATAATAATTTGAAATGATAAACAGCCAAGCTCTACACAAAGATGGAATTAATGCTTTGAGATAACTGTTGGTATCCTATATATCCAAGATCAAAAGGAGGTTACATTTTAAAAGAAGAAAGGTTTAAATAAGATAAAGATTTGGGGAAGAAAACTCATGAAAAAGGTAATTTAAAGAAGAAAGTTGCACAGGCTAATAACATGCACAGGAGGGTGTTAGGTTAGACCTGTGAAGCTGGCATGTTTATGAACATGTTCCAAGCTGGAAAAGCTTTTTGGTAAAGACATGAGATAGAACAGCTTCAAAAATTCTGCTTTACTTCAGAACACCAGCCTTAGTAATGCTGCAAGAATTTGAAGATCAAAAGAAGCAATGTTGTGTGTATCGGACACTGAGCTGGCATAAATCAGGTTTGATCTGTTTAAAACAATGACACTACTGAGCTACGCCAGCTGTGGATGTGGCCTCATATTTTTAATGCCATAGGAGAAGCTACTCTGTGCTACATTCTAAACCACATTCAGAAGTGTATTTATGGATGGCATGTTTGTCCTCAGGACCAGAGTTTTCCTGCTGGGCAGGCTGCTTTCTGGGCAGAGGAAGCAGGCTTCAGGCTGTGAGAAGGCAAAGTACTCTGCCTTCCCCATCAGGAGCTGGCTTCAACATGTTTTTGGGCTGACATGGGGAAGCAGCAGCATGTTGCTATGTTTTTGCCCTTATCCTGTTCTCTGTCTGTGCCTGAGGAGTGCCTGGGAAAAGGGATAGGGGAAAGAGCATTGCCAGCTTGACAGAAATTCGCAAAGGCCATCATAATCTCATACCCATGAAGGGAAAAGGTTGATGTCTTTATTGATCAAGTTGCTATCTTCCCTTAACCATTGCCCCTCATATGACTGCACAGGCACACATTATACAATAGAAGGTGCGTTGTGACATTTTTCTGAAAATAATGCAAATGAGAGTGGGCTTTCTCCTAAGGTGACTTTGGAAAAATCTAGGGGGAGCTCTGTTTCAGGGCTCTGCGTATAGCACTCTAGCTATTTGCTGATCAGGGTTCTCAAGAGCTGCCTAATCTGTCCATATTTCCTGAAGCGAGATGAATATTGTGAGCTATATATGTGAGACATGTTTTCTTTAACTTTTTGATAAAGAGATCCAAAATTGAAGACTGCTTTCTTTTAGGCAACATGAGAAGGTACTTTGCAGCTCTTTCTGACAGAAAGTTTTTGATAATGGCCAGCCTGAATTTTTGTTTGAAATTACCACTAGTATCTCCATGAACATAAAGACCAAGCTTATTCCTTTCTTCTTTGTGTCAGTCTGCTCCTTTTCCTTTATCAATATTTCCTTCTTGAGGATAGACAAATCTTAATTCGCAGTTTTTCATCACAAGACAAGAAAAAACTGACCATTCTTTTTGGTGTCCACTAGACTGATATCTTTCTTTAAAGGCGTTCTTTCAGACAAAGCACCGAATTATGTATGAAAAACTACTTTGTAAATTCTACAACCTTATATATAGACCTTACTTATTTGCCTTCTTTCAAAGAAATTACTTTACTGAGGTATTGTGCTTGTGATTCACTACACCCTTAACTTCCTTTTATTTAAAATAGCTACCTACAAGTTTGTCTTAGTCATTGCAGTTGTCCCCACTGAATTGAATTCTTTTTGATTTAATAGTTTTCCAGTTTGATAGGACAGTTTTGAATTCTGATCATGTCTTGCAACTTACTTGCAGTCCCTTCCATCTTCTTGTTACTGCAAATTTAATACGCGTAGAGAGGAGGTTTTGGTACAGAAGAAGGAGAATTTCAAGTTTTGAAGCTGGAGGGAAAATTATTCTGAAGTTTCTAACCTTCAGAAGGAAAGCTGCTTGATACTGCGAGAGTGCAAGTCAACTTATGAAAAGGTTCACAACCCTTTGTAAAGAAAGGAGAAAGAACAGAAAGATAAAAATAGTGGACTTCAAGAACGCAAATATAAATAAGGTCAGAAAATGAGTAGGTAAAATTTTACAAGTAGAAAAAATTTCCTCAGGAAAAAAGGACTGAATGAAGAAGGTTGCTTTCTTATAAGGAAACAATGCTAAGTACAATATGTTAAATTATCGCAGAATGTAGAAATGTGAAAAAGCGTATTTGGAAAAAGCTTGACTAAATTTGGCTAAATAGAGAAAATTACAAAAAAAAAGAGTTTGTGTCAGATTATGAAGGATGAACACAAAAGGAAAATCAGAAAGACTGAAGCATAAAATAAAGTTGTTTTCCAAGACTTTTTAGACAGACTGTCCAGCAGGCATCTTTTAAACAGAGTAGTTTAAAATCTGTTATTCAACTACATGCTCTGGATGGGGTCAGGACTGGATATCTATCGCGATAGTGTCTCTAGTCTTCTCTTTCACCATTTCTTTCAACTGGCTGGTTTCTTCTGGCTAAACCGACCTTCATAATTTTTCTGTGGTCAGATGAGTTGCACAAAGCCAGGGGCTTTTGTGTTTTAGATGAATAAAGCTGGCATCAACCAAAAAACTATTCTTAGATGGGGATGTAGGTCCTGCTTCAGAATGAAAAATGTTTGGCTTCCTGGATCTTGCACAAACAAGTCTGTGTTCTGAGAAATGGGTATTTTGTATGATATGCCAAAAAATTCTTACTTAGTTAGGAAGATTTCATATGTTGATTCTACATGGATATGCAGAGAGGTATAGCTCTATATTCGCAGTCCTTTTTGTCAAATGCATTTTAATCTTTTTTGTTTGTCTGCTTTTTATGTGTTTAAAATTAAGACAAGGGCATGTATGCTTCAGGTATACTTCTTGGAAAGGTGACAGTCAAGGTATAATTGTTGCAATTTTTTTTTGAAAAAAGCTTTAAAATAGAAATGGAAAATGAAATTTCTTTCATGTAAGGTAATGAAGTGAAAATTAATAATTATGCAATGGAAATTTTAGAATTCTGGCAGGTTTTAAATAACTTAAATTTCACCAATAATGTTAATTTTGTAATTTTGATTTAGGGGTTTATACAGGTTACCTATACTCATAGGTATTCAGGTAACATGAACTGGGAACAGGAAGGAGTTTACCAAGTGAACTTTATGTCTCTGGAAAAGCTCGCTATTTTTGTGCAATTGCATTATAGATGAGAAATAAGTAACTGGGTAGTAGGAAGAGCTTATAGGAAGAGTGAATATCATAAAGTTTCTTAGGTAGGTAACTACTTGTGTTCCTCCTTATTTATTATATTAATCAAAGCTAAACCCAAACATCTGCCTTTTTTAGTTAAGCTCAAAGCTTAATTTGAAATAAGATGTGTTTGTCTTACAGCAGTTATATTTTTCGTTATTCTGTTGTTTACCAAAACAGGGGGAAAAAATCAGATTCTATTAGTACTGTTAAAATGTTCTAAAAGCTTCCAGGAAAGCAGATATCAGTTTGCAAATGTGACATTTCTCATACTGCTCAAATAATGAAAAATAAGTTGTGAAGCTTTTACTTTATGAGTGCTTGTGGTAGTCCACAAATAATAATTCCTATTAATAAGACATATAATGTTTCTCAACATGTGTCCTGATCTGCAACTATTATGTCAATAAACATAGCTAATCAGTTTAATGTGCTTTAGGGTGAGACAAGCAGTGAATACCAATACAGAGATAACAAGAAAGGAATCTTTTTTATATTTTTTTCTGTGCTAGGGCAAGCCTGTACATCCATCTGTGGCCTATTCTCTTTATGAATACTGATTGAAAAATTTTCTGAAAAGATATTTTTCACATTAAAAAAAAAACCTGCATATATTTTTGAGAGACTTTTTTTTTTAAAGAACTTGATGGCTTCTTTATGTAACTGTAAGATGTTGATGTCTCTTTTCACACTAAGCCATTTTTACTGAAGCTTGGCAATGGTTAATAAATAATGATTAGACTTTGACTTTTTCAGAGGAAATTGACTTGTTTGTGGTCCTATACCAAAATGTACAAAAGCTTTAATTTCAGGTACCTTTTACTTTGCACTGAACTATTTTGTGCTCTTCCTTCTTTGTACTGTCATGAAAATTTGTCCTCAACCTTCTCTTCTACCTGTTCATTTCCTGTCTTTTTTTTCGTTTTTTTTTGTTTTTTTGTTTTTTTGACCAATCTGGGATACTTCTATCTCCCTTTCCAAAACATGCTTAATGTTTACCCCGTCTTGAGAACAGTTGTATCATTGTAATTTTGAAATGATCTTTTATGCACTGACTGAAGACTGAAGAAACTGGCTGCAAATGAGTAGGGATGCTGTTACTGGAAAAGACTCTACTATTCTTAATTTTTTATTAAATTAAATATCCAGCTTACTTTTTATCTCATTACCTTGACTACTCCACTTTCAGCTGAGAGGATAAAGCGTGCGTAAACATCATCATCAGATTCTGACAAACACTGCTGTGATTTCTCTTTTATAGAGTAAAGTGAGGAGATCCTGCAGTGCATTGAATTTCTGTACAGTTTGAACAGATAGATGTAGCCTTAATTTTTACATCTTCGACAGGAAAAAAACCATACTTTCAAGCATATCAAAGACAGAAATATTCCTTTAATAAACAGATGTGATCTATTGAAAGGCTGTAGAACACATTTTAATCTCTGTTTATTTCAAATACATTTCATTAGATTTTGTAGTCTTGCAGAGCTACATTAAAACAGAGAAAACAGAAATGGAAAAGACCAATTAGGTCACCTCATCTGTCTCTCAGGGGGTCAGTAAAGGATTTTTCCCTACAGTGTACAATAATCATTTTATCTAATTATGCAAGTCCTAAGAATGACCAATCAATTCAATCTCTCAATTAATGAAGCATTCCCTGAGTCTTTTTCAATAAATAGGGGTGCTTTCATTCCTAAGTAAGTGAGCTACTAAAGTTGAAGGAAAAAAAAATGAAAGCTACAGGCATTAAAATAAGATTTTTAAACAAATTTCTGACAAAAATCAGGGCTTCTTTGCCCTTCTTTGTGGGTTCCAGGACAGGATTGCATGAAGCACTGCAGTAGAGAGTAGTCAAGTGTATTAGGGTAAAGGGTGGGGAATCAAGTAAATAATTGAGAACTAGCATTTTCTTTCCAACTATCAAATGGGTTTTGTAAATTATATCTCCGATGACAAGAACCATCAGTTCTGGACAGTTTGATTTTTAGCCTCTCCAAGCTGCCACTTATCACAACAAGTTTTGTATTTCTCAGTATGTACTTTTAGTAAATATTTCACAGCAGATTGAAGGACAATATGAATTAAGTAAGTGCACTTTGTGTCCATCATGAATCATCTTTTGTCCTAACAGTCTTATTAACTGTTACGCTGGGTTGTTGTTTTCCTACTGAGCTATACTCTGCCTGCTCATACTTCAGCTGGCAGCTTTGTTTTCCTCTAGTTTTACTTCATCCTGAATATTTGCCTCCCAGCTAAAACAGAATAAGGAAGTTAACATAGGACAACCTATGTTAACTGTATTGTCTAAAGCTGAAGTGTATATATATTAAATAAATATATATATTCTCATCTATTCATATATACACACACATATATACACATATACATATATGTACACATAAATATGTATACAAGTATATACGTGTACATATATGAATATACACACATTTATATAAACAGGAAGTATGTATACTTGCCTAGATACATTCTTGCAAGTAACTGAGATTCTGTTTGGCTTGCAGATCTGTCACTTTCCCACCCCCTTTTTTGGTACAGAATGACACTTTACCCAACTATCTTGCTTTACCAAAGGTGCTACTTTTTATTGTGACTTGATGAAGTTTTCTCTTCTAATCAGATCCTTTTGTCTTGATTGCTTTCCCTTTGAACATGTTCTGCTGAAGGAAAGTTTCGCAGCCATCTGGACTGATAATCTTTATCCTCAGTCCTTAAATAAACCTGTATTTTCTTTCCTACCAACGTAATTGGGAGTTTTGTCCAAGTAAAGATGAAAGAAACTTTCCTTCAATATTTACATTATTTCCACAATGAATCCTCAGTGCTGTGTATATATGTAGCCTACTAATGTTTATTATGTAACTTTACAAGCAGTACCACAAGTCCAGGTAATACTTAACATAAGGAATCTCAGGAGATCCTTCATTCTTGGCAACTGATATTGTACCCGCTTCTGAGAGCTTTAATCTGTGTCTTTACCCTTTATCTGTTTGCTCACCTATGAAAAGATTAGCTCTTATAATCATTTGCATTCTTGATATCTTGTATGTAGACGGCTGAAGAATTTCTGGCAGTCTGGCAAGGACTGAGTATGTCAACTGGTGCAGAATTAAGCAGACTTGTGTCTCTTTTTGAAGGTCACCACAACATAGATACCTCAAAAAATAAGTATTTAGGTGTATTTCCCTCCTTAAAGATTCTGAAGATTGTGTAATATGATTTGTTTGTTTGGTGGGGTTTGTTTTGTTTTTTTTTAAGTGCAGTGTTAATGCTTTAAAAATTTCCTGGGGTTGTCAATGGGTGAGTTGCGGCAACTAGTTGCCACTGTTGCAACCAACCATCACCACTAGTTCTGGCACATGCATTGACTGAGAGACTCCTAATTAATTATAAACATATATTTTAGTTATAAAAATAGGTATTTTTCTGCTTCTTTCTTTGCTGTAGAATAGGTTTGTGGTTGGTTAAAAAAGGAGGATCTACCTAGGAGTACTCAATTATAAATGAATATTGGAGACACTAGTCTGGCTGATGCAATTTAGAATAGCCTTCAGGCTTATTTATGTTGCATATCTCAAACAAACAGACATGCTGGAATGCTGGAGATGGGTTGAACTTCATTAACTCTTGCAGAGTTACACCATCTGGAGACTAAGATGCTTTGAGTCTCTAGCTTCCAAACTTCATGGGATTTTCTCCTTCACCTATGGAATAAAGCCAGAAAAGTTCCTGAGCACCTTTCTTCTACATATGTTAATTTAACAGATTTTTACAGTTAATAATTGCTTTTGACTATAAACATTTGAATCTTGTATTCCATCTTTTTTCTGCCGGTTGCTTAAATTGGGAGATAATTATAGTTTTATGAGTCCCTAACTGTAGTGTCTTTGGCTATACCTAAACTGAACACTAACATAGGATGTTCCTGGGTACCAGGGTACCGTTAGCATAGTCATTGGCATGCTTTACAAATAACACTTTTTCAAAATATTTTCAGGCATAATTCAGGAAGTAGTGAGGCAAGGACAATTCCCAACAGGAAAACTGAATGAAGTCACCCAGTTCTGGATGCTGCCAGTCAGATGGTACGTTAGATGTGCAGAAATACAACAGAATTAGAGTGGTCTGTACGTACAAAAGAAAATCCAGTGAGAATGTTCTTTACGAAGATGAGAGCACTTATTTGTAATGATGACAATTTTTGTCTATGACTTTTCTTCCTTTCATTTCCTGTTGGTTAAAACCCTGACATGTACCTACAAATCCACTATATTCTCTTTTTCTAATTAGGTGCAGGTTACTTTATGTTTCTTAGCTATTGTAGCTCAAGTTGCTAATATATTTTTTAAGTGGGCCTATGCTCTCTAGGATTAAGATGTCAAGCACAATGTCAAGCACAAATGTCCTTTTTTCTGGCTGACACTTTCATTGTCAGTAAAATTATTGTTTGCTACTGCCTTCTAAAATGAGTGGCAAGGGTCAATTTAAAGAGTGGGATTTGAACTACACGAGTGATAAAACAATTATATCCTCAAAGACTCATTATACTTCCATCATAGCATTAAGTTTTCATAAATTATGTAAATTTCATATTGGGCATGTGAATTACATGTCAGTCAGTTTTCCAAGTTTTTAAATACAAGGAGATACAGTATGATGTATTATAATATTAATCTATTTTACAGATGATAATCTTTCTCTTGCAATATCCTTTTACCTATTGCACTTTTAAATGATCTAGAAGTCCTTGATATTAATAGCAAAATGCAGTAATCATGCTGATTAGAACTCTTTCCAAACCAGAAGAAATGTCTGCTATACACAAATAATAAGCTTTGCCTACCATCTGGAGTGCAAATGCTATAACAAGGAGTCTTTTGTTGACTTGGCGTGTCTATTATGATAAAGTGGTGATCATTATTTGCACAGATTGTTTAAGACCTATGGTAAAATTTAAATTTCTTGCTCCCAAAGCATGTCCAATGTACTATTAAAAGAAAAGTGCAGAAACGAAGAATCTGTGCAGAAATCCATATGCAAAGAAAGACTATTTGGATTCTGCAGTGTCACTCCAGTTTAAACAACTCAGCTTGATTAGCTGGTAAAATATTAGTTATGCTAGATTATAGGAACAGAGAACTGTTTTTCTAATTAAGAGATTCAATTAGGAAGATCTGTTCAGCTGTAGTTTGCAGATATGTCTTGTTTTCACGGAGACAGTTGTTAAATGTCAATTTATTGAGTCTCTAGTATCCATACTCTTCAGCATCTTTGAAAGGTTATAGAATCTCTTTTTGTTGTTGTTGTATCCATTTAATTACAGCACCATAAGAAAGAAGAAAATTATATTTCTGGCTTTAAGGGCAAGTTGGTGTTTTATTAGTTTTTTGTTGTATAGGTAAAATAGACTATTTATAGAATAAAGCCGAGCAACCCATCAACAAACAGTCTACCTTGCCCTTGCAAAATATACACTGAATGGAAGGAATAATTTTTTTTTTCAGTATGTGCAAGCCACATCTTCCCTTCATTGAAATTATCTCCTCCTCAAACGCTTTTTTTTTTTTTT
>RSEF01000031.1:45400697-45434932 GCA_003993805.1 Himantopus leucocephalus | reverse complement strand
TTTTTTTTTTTTTTACAAGAATTAGGAAAATTAGCTGAAGTGTGACTTTTGACAGTTGGAAGTAGGAAACTATGGAAAAGTAGCAAAAAATATCTGATTAGAATTCTGGTTGGGAAACCCATGATGTTGGCTACCATATACGTAATTCTCTCTAGTCTCTGAGGTACATATACGTGTGAGATTAATAATAAATTTATAATTGCTTTGAATGCATGGTTTATGAATTATGGAATCACCAGAGCACTTGCAATAAACCTGTTTTGTTAAATGAATAGAAATATTTGATAGGGAGAATTACAGATGAGAAATCCCACATAAAATAGAAACATAAGTTCTCATAGAGCTGGATCCAACACTTAACTTCTCTTAAATTCTTTCTGAAATTTAAAATCTCCACTTTTTCTTTTTTTTTCTTAAACTGTTTGCATGTCTTCTTAGTATAGCTGCTGTGCAAGTGCGAGCAAGTGTACTTTTGTACTACTTCCAGTGCAAACAGGAAACAGGTAAAGATTTATGAGACTCTGGGAATTCTATCTTTTCTCTGGCAGTCCAGGAAGTACCACTCAGAAAAGCACTTTTTGGTACTAAAATGCTACCTATACTCACAAAATTACAGTGAATTTTTATTACATCGGCAGGATAACTGGCTGCTTCTTCAAGCTCAAGAATTTGGAGACAATTGCAAAAGGGAAAAGGGAAGGGAGGGGAAAAAAAAAAGTTGTTTCAAACCCAGAGATAGAATTGTTCAGATTTTTAAAAATCAAAACCAGGGCATAACCCAGGAGTTTACAATAAAAAAATAGTTTGAAAAATTGCTCAGTTCTAGATCAGATAAGAACAGATTATTGATAAACTAAAAAACATGTTTCAGTGGTACATTTTTAAAATATATGAATTTATTATTTCAGTGAAAACAAGTTCACAGTGAATCAGGAAATATTTCCATAACGCAATATCGGTACAGGTTGTATAGTACAAGCAAGGAGAGCTGATCGGGATGTAGTTATATTCTATAAGTGTCACTTTTTAGATTTTTTTTACATTTTAAACTAATGTTAACTCTCATTAGGGAGCTGCCTTTTGAAACAGGTCTTAGAGGTTGGACAAAGGCCACTTTTGCCCTACAAAAATGTGTTAATTAAGCCTGATAGTTAGGTCTGCTATTTCTACAGTGCAGTTAAGCGTATTCCCATACTGTACCACATTGTGTAGAGATACCAAAATAATGTTTCAGAAATAAAATAAACTCAACATTATATATAGTGCTAATATTAACATATTATTTTTCATATTTTTATTTCCTGATGTCATTTATTTAGATGGTATGATTTATTTTGCCTACGTCATCCTTTTCCAGTGAACACTCTTGTGATGAGTGTATCTTGGTTTGACTTAGTCTGTAGCCTTCAAATTACAGAAAAAAATTCCCACAGGAGAATTGACAACCTAAAGATACATATCAGAGAAGTCACAAATATCCTTCGGTACAGTGATTTCAGTAGTAAGTAAACACTTTTTCCAGTTAAGATTTTCCAAGTGTAACTTGGAAGGCAGGAGAAAGAAGGAGAAGGAGAGAAAACATGGAAGACTAGGAAAAAAAGTATTGTCTTGAAACAGAATTTAATCTATTTGAAAATGTCAGGTGAAGGAGACTGTGTACGAGTATACTAATAGTGGGCCTTTCCCAATGCGACTAAAGTCAGAAGGAAGAAGATAAGTAAAGAAAGATTTACTGGGAATAAATAAACCCTTGAGTAGTTGATGCAGATGAGCAGTAGTTGGAAATGGATAGCTCTATCAAGCTTGTAAAATCTTTTGTGAGAGAGTTGTATAAAAAACTTGTTAGACTGGTGAGTAACATAATTTTCAGATACTGATTGTTACCAAAAGCTTTAGCAAGCATTATAAATTATACTGATAGAGAACTAATCTGTTGTTCACAATGGTAAAAACATAATTTTGATTTATTTATGGTGAACTGAAATGATATTTATAGACATTATCAGAAGTTTTAGAAAGTCACCTGTATGTTAAATTTCCCAAAGATAGTAGCATTAAGCTTCTGTAGTCCAATGTTTAATTTAGCAAAGGGCACACTGATTGACAAAGATTAAAAAAAAATACTGGGAAGGCCTCTTTGCTTAAGATGTAGAATTTCATACATTTGATGAATTTATATTTATGATTTTAGATGGCAGAGACTCATTTTCATTAAATTTGTTTACCATAATTATGGAAGGACTGTCACAATACCCATTAAGTGTGATCCATTTGTGTGTGTTCTCACTTCTCTCTGCCTCCCAGAATTTTCATTCCAGCCACGAGTGCTGGTGTTCCTTAGTTGTACATCTGGTACAGTGTTTCTGACAGCAACATCACTCCGCAGGGACTGAATGTGCCATCTGTATGACATTCTCAGTATCTAATGGTTTAAGAGATAGAGACTCATAACCGCCTGAAAAACTACATTTTCCAGGATGCTATGTTGTTGGCCTCTGATCCATATTTCACCAACAAAGTATGTATTACACAATGTTAAAGCGCTGTGTTTCTTTCTTTGTAAGTATGAGAAAGGAGGAGAGGAGGCACCTCTGACTTTAGCATCCAGGATTCCCTTATTATGTCTAGCTGCAGGCAAAAGTAAAGGAGAGAAAGATTCAAAAAACTTTGCCAAATAGGACCCCAAGAGGTACTAATCTCCACAGCTGAAGAGATGATTCTAATAGAAATGTAATGTGAAATCATCTTGTGAAAGTAAGAATATACAAACAGATGTTTAGCACTGTCTATAAAACATGCAAGTGTTGCCTTAAGCTAGAGTAGAGAGATGAACTGACATTTCCCAAATAAAAAACATTAGATTCCAAATGAAAGTCACAATAAAATATGCATTAGTAGAAATTTCTTACTCCTAACATCAAGACTTCTGCAAGACTTCTGCACTTGCCTGAACTTCAGTGTGATTATGAAGTACCGAAGATGTAGAACCACATAAGTCAAACTGAGCCTGGTGAAACTGCATGGGAAAGATTTTCTTCATAAATCTAACTCCTTTTTCGTAGGACAAGGAGAAAACATCGTTTGTGAGGCTCTAGTCTGATGCGGAGGAAAATATCAGTTAGTTAGCAGACCACTTGAATTCTAGCCAAAAGAAAAAAGTGTTGCTGGAGGTAGGAAGCTTTCTGATGGTCTCTTAGTTTTTTTGCTTGTTTTTCTTCTCTTGAATTCCTGCTGTTCATTAAGAACCAGTTTCTCTTCATTGCTTGCATTAAGGTTTACAGATACATAATTGCTCCAGAAGAAGGCGTACACTCAAAGTGCCCATGATTTATGACTTTTTTTTTAACATTTAAGATGAAACCATTTAAAGTTAGTAACGCAGTTTACATAGAAGCAGTGCTGGGCTATTTTATTTTTCTAATGACCCTGCCTGTGGCTTATTTTCTCCTTCAGCCTTTTTAGGCAGTAAAACAAGGAACATTTCTTTTAAAAATGTATGGCTCAGATGCTTGTGACTTTGTTCCATAGAGAGCAATTTACAAATAGTAATAGAACTGACTGACAAATGTGTTTCTCTACAGAACATGCCAGCTAGTGGAAAATTTTTCCATGTAATGATTTGCTAGTCAATATAATTATTATTGCACAGGTTTTCATGTAAGAAAAAAGAAAAATAAAAATATAATTAAGCTGAGATATTCAATGTTGAAGCTGTCGGTTCATGTTTTACATATGGTAACTCAGTATAAAAATGAAGAGTTTTAGAGCCTATAAGAGATTGTGTACACCAAAGTAAATCCATTTAGGGAATTACATACTGTAACATTTGTGTAGGTAAACAAATTTGAATATTACTACTGATGTTAGGTCTGCTTTAAAACTTGGTATAGTGTAACAACTGTAGTTACCATTTGTCTAGATAATTTGTTTTGTTTTTCAGCCCTTGTGTAAGATCACTTTTACTCCTTGGTATATTAGTTTTCTGGTGTAATGTTGAAATGGGTTTTTAAAATCAGTCAGTGATTCTGAGTGCCTTGCTTTTTTGGGAACACAACACATCTTGAAGAGATAAGAAATTCAGTGTTCAATGTTTAGTCTGCAAAAAAAGGCTCATTTACAGTTTCTTAAATTGTACAGCTGAAAATAAAATCACTGTAGCTTACAAATCAGATTTGAGAATCTATTTTTTCTTGGTTTTGTATACACTTGGAAACACTGAGCTCACCAGAAGGACCGTTAGAAACAAAATCATAACTAATAATCAGATCAGTTTATTCTTCCTCCTTTAGCAGAGACCTTGTAAAGGTGAATATTTGAAATGTACACACATAAACTGTTAGATAAACTGTTAGATTAGTTTCTTTGGTGGCAAACATTCATGTTGATGTTGTGANTTTTTTTTTTTTTCTTTAAAATGAAGGACAAATGTGTACTAAATGTGGTGTGGGGGGTAAATCTTTCCTATTGGGAATGACCTAATGTTCTCATTACAAGTTTATCTTTGCTCTCCTGTGTCATTTGCACTTGGACTGTCATCCAAAGGAACTGGAGACATAAAGGTATAACTGTTACCGGAGAAATGAAATTGCTGCGTTGGCTGAGCAAAGACAGAACTGTTCATTCACCCTTTTAATGTGAAGGACAGCCTAGAAGTCATGGCCTGGCTGTCTTTCTGCTGCATGTATAAAGTGTCAGTATGTCATACAGCTTTTTGCAAACGCAGAAAGGCTGGCTTTTGTAATGGCAGGAGTAGAAGGAAAATTACTTACGTTGTAATTTGATGAGGTTAATATTAGCATGAATGCACTTTCATTAGTCTAGAATAGGATAAAATATGAGGTAATGCAACTACATGATTTTTTTTTATAAGTCTTCTAATGCAGGATAGCCAATAGTCAGAAAGATGACAAAGTTATGAAATGGATTGCTTCTGATCCCTGATATCTTCTGAGCATCTGAAGAGAGCTTTATTGTCAAAACTACAGCACTGATTTTGAGGCAGAATATTACATATTATTTACCAGTGCTAATAGTGCACTGTATGGCATTCTTCAGTGTAACAGGTGGCCTAGTACCTACCAAGTTCACCACACACCAGAAACAACATGGAAATGACAATGCATGCCAGAACTGGGAGAAGTACCATCAAATGCAATGCTGTCACATTGAAGATAAACTGTCTGCAAGGTCTGATCTAGCACTGGTTACGGGGAGTGCAGCTTTCTAGGTACGTACATCTTCTCTCTTGGATTTAGCTGTGTAATCTCTGATTTGATCCTGTGTCACTGTGCCATGGGCACACCCAATGGAACATTCAGAGTATAAAACATCAGAAAAAATCAGGGCATTTGGAAGATGATTCCAGCCATCTTGACTCACCCGGTAAGTGTGTCTTGACTTGCACCAGCAAAACAAGCTTAGAATATTTTCTGGTTTTGACCTGTGTCATCAGTTCTAGCTGATGTATTTCAGGGCTGGACTCTAGAGATTGTGTGGTGAAGAAGGAGGAAAAATCCACTACTAGATAACAGCCTCTGCAGCCCATCCTCTAGAGTGGTTGACTGACCTAGAAGGAAGAGTATTGGATCTCAAATATCTGTTATCTAAAATGTAACTTCTGGTTGTTTATGGGAGATACAGAACACAACAGAAAACTGGACTCAGCAAGACTATGTAAGAGAAATCACAAGCAACATATTATTTCCTTGCTACTACAGACATATCCTTGTTCAGATTGATACTGCCGTTTCAGTGATGTGTCTTCTATATCATTTTATGAATTTGTGACAAAAATAGAAAGACTTCTCTATAATTGTTCCCCTACTTCTTCATATCCCCACTGTTTTCTGGGACCTGTTGAAATAATTATTATACTTCCAGAAAAATTTTTCCTTCGTGTTACTTGAGACTGGGACTCCAGGTCTTTGTGGCTGAGTAAACACAAAGTCTTCAAATGGTATTGATGATCAGGACATGAGGTTCATAATAAATCCTTCTGGAACTAGCATTTTAGTGCCAGCTTACTGGTAGAAACTTCATCTTTGTCTTCAAAAATCACTAACTTACAAATTATTCAACATCAACCTGTAAGTGTTGTAAGTATTGTGTGCATAAAGGAACGCCCAAGAAGAAACAAAAAGGGATAGTCAAGGTGGGAGGGTGAAAAAGCAGGTAACACTCCTTGATTTCAGTATGCAATTAGTCTTATCCTGGTGGATCTGAATGTTTGTATTTTTGTTTGTTTGTCTTTTATAGATGGGAGTCAGACTTCTTGAGTTAAAAACACACTGGAATATTTCATCTATTTGTTTTTAGTGAGTTGTTTATTTATGTCTCTAAATTTAACTCCTATGTCCAATGACGTTAATCCCAAAACTCTCATGTGGGATTGATTTTACATACATGGGTGAAGAGGAGAATGTCACACACAGTTTTCAGAATGAAGCCTTTATGTGATGTACTGTTTGGCTTGCTCTCTTTCTCAAGAAGTCAGACCTAGAGGGACAAAATGTTGACTTCAGTGGTTTGAGATGTAATCTATTAAAATGGAGAATGAAGAGGAGCTTTTGTGAAGGTGGTAGAATAGTTTGATCTGAAAGTCCAGCCTAGAACCAAAAGTAGTTATGTTTGCAAAGTTTATATTTAGGGATGGTGCAGTCCTTAGTTGTTTTTTTTTCTATGGTAATGATGGAACTATGTGAAAACACAGCCTGTACAAATTGCTGGAGGTATATTAAGAATGAATTTGGTTCTCTTCAAATTGTGGTCGTAAAGTTTTCTTCATATCTTGTCAATATGTAAGGTCTAGTCAAATCAACACTGAAACAGAAAAGCTTTCGATCAAACACTATTTCTTATATAAGCCAGTGTCTGCATATGAATATATTATCTACCCTACAATACTCCCTGACACCAAGAAATTAAGACAATGTGTTTTTCTAGAATTTAATCTAATCACTCCTCTATACATATATACCAGCAACAGATAGTGATTCTGCTTATATTTCTGTGAAAATTGATGGGTCATTATTTATGTTACATTACTTTTACAATTGCCTTACATTGCATTGTTAGGACAACACGTCTCACAGCTTTGGTTTTCCAGCGTGTCAGTTGCTGAAGTTCTTATGGTATGGCTGCTTAGCCTCACAGTGACGTACAAAGGTAGTAAGAGACAGCTTAACCCCAGGTGGGGTTAAAGACGGGAATAAGAGGTGGGAGTAAGGGTGGCCAATATGTACCTTAAAAAAGAGAGGAAGGAATCAACCCAGAGGTATTTGTAGTAGGGTTATAGAGGCAAAATACCTTTTCCTTGCTGTTAACATGCAACATCCCAGCCAGGCAAGCCAGAGAGCGTTCTCCTGAGAACAACCGTTTAGTTACTCCTGAGAAAAACCCTCTGCCAAGCTCCAGAAGTGGACACTTTCAAGAGGCCTTCCAGTGCTCTGATAAAAGAAAATACATTAGGTCGTGTACATGTCAGTGTATCCGAAGACTAATTTTCCATTAAGTGGGAATAAATGTTGAAGCACTGCAATTTATTTTTCCTGAGGAAAAATCTAGTGCACTTGAAAAGCTCTAGTCATGTTCTATTAAAGACAATTATTATTAGAGTTGCTTATGTCTGACAGTTATTTAGATAAAAGTTTCTTTTACTTGGGGCATTACAGTTTGAAAAAAAGTAATAAAAAGTCTATTCCTTTCTTCTGTTGAAGTCCAAAATTTTGGTGGGAACACAGTCAAAATGGTACATATTTGGAAAAGTTCAATGAGTTTCTCTGCCTACGTGTCATATCTCAGGTACTTCTACTCCCTTCAGGTTTTTATTAATAAGAATCCTCGAATTAAAGGGAGTGTTATTCCCACAAGCGTCCATCCTCTGATGCCATTTCCCGCTTGGAGTGATCTTTTAATTGTGACGTTACTATATTCTTCTAAGGTAATCAGAGGTAAGTATTTTAGGTGGGTATAAACAAGAAGAGAAGATAGACTTACATACTTAACTCCTCAACAAAAAACCCCTACCAAAATAAAAAAAACCCAAACCTCCCCAAAACATGATGAAGACACACAAAAAAAGACATTTTTAGCTCTCCTTTCCACTTTCTCTCTCCTGAACTCATTTATTTTTCTTATAAAATACTGACTAATGATGAGATACTGGGTTGAAAAGCTGGAACAGTTTGGAAAAAGGTGGGCTCACAAACAAGCTAGAGTAGCTTTTTATGTTGTTATTAAAACCATAAGTATGAGCATTAGTAAACATCATTCAATGAAATATCAGGCACTGTCACTGAATTAATCTGCCAAGGAAAGATTTAAAACTCTTTTATGTTTGGCTTTGGTGTGTGCATGTGTGAATTCTATTTATGTGCTACTACAAACTGCAGTTGACTCACAGGATGATTTATTTGGGAGAATAGAGCCTGAATTTTTCATAAATTTGATGTTGGGAAATTCACAACAAAGCTACCCCAGTTATTTCTATCCCCAGATTTGCCTGTTAAAGAACAGTTTGTTTTGTAATAGAAAAAGGGAGATATCAAGATGACCTATCAAATTGTCATCTTGTGTGCCTGTCCTGATACTCACAGTAACATGGCTCAAAGTGATACTACAAACACAAGGTTAGCGTGTCAGAAAAGATAGCATGAAGAACAGGACTTCCCTTGTGATTGAAAAGCCTGATAACTAATTAATTTGCTGCCTATTATCCATTGCATTTTGGGCACTTAGCCATGGTATGTTCTCTAAAACTATCTGATAGTGTAATTACAATGGCAAATAGTTGGAAACTACCTTTTATCTTTACAGTTCAATGTACAGAGAATTGCTCTGTGAGGTGCAGTCCCTACCAACACAGTGTGCTATATATTTAGCTTTAATTCCTAAGGCATTTTTTACTCAAGCTTTTCACAGGAGTGTTGATTACCTGTAAATGATCACCAGAGCATAAAAAGAACTAGTTCAACAATGCTACAGTTGTGTGTAATGCAAGTAATTCAGTTTAATGAGTCTCATTTTCTCATTACTTTGTTCGTATTGGATTGTCTTATGAAATTTTGTAAATAATAATAAAAATAGAAACAGTGAAGAAAATTTCTTTGCAATGCCCAATACTGTTTGTACAGCATATTTCAGTTTTTGAAAAAGAATATTGCCTAGACCTTATTTTAAACACTATTTTTTTTCATCTTGTCATGGTTTAACCCCAGGTGGCATTTAGGACCACACAGCCACTTGCACAGTTGTCCCCCTTCCCCCCTAGAAGGGTAGGGAGAAGAGGGAGAACAGCAGAGGAAAGGAAAGGGAAAAGAGACCGTTTAATAGAACAACAGTAGAAAAGAAAACCAAAAGAAATAATACTAATAGCGGTAAAAGAATATACAAGATAAAGTAATACAACATACGTCACTCTCATCACCTGGTGAATTGGTTGCCCAGCTCATCCCAATCAGCAGTCTCAGATTCCCTCCCCTCACCCAACCCCCATTTATATACTGAGTGTGATGTCTGTGGTACAGAATATTCCACTGGCCATTCCATGGTTTTGTCTACGTTCCTACTCAGCTTCTATGGAAAGCTGAAAAAAGTCCTTGAAAATATAAACATCACCTAGCAACAACTAAAACGATATATATTATTGACATTCCTGTTATACTAAATCTGAAACATAGCAGCCACTAAAAATAAAATTAACTCCATCACAGCTGAAACCAGGACAGATCTGTAAGCCAATAAATTAATCTTCCTTATTGCTTTGTTGCTGTTAAGGATAGCTGGAATGACAAATAGTATACCATAAAAAAGTATGTCAGACCTGTATTGAAACACAGATTTTTACAATGGCGTATGGAAGAAAAAGACCATGAACAAAGAATCCTCTCATTAAACAAGAACTATTTTAATACTGCATTAAAAACTCTTTAGTTGCAAGGAGTTTTTTATTTTTTTTTAGCATAAGAGAAAAAAATTTTCCTCCTTATTATATTTCATTTAGAAAAGCAATTAACATTTTACTGTTCCTACAGTTGGGTTTAGCTTGCAAGTGCTTCTTACAAGGTTTCTGAATAAGAATACATCTACAGTACTAGTTACAACAAAGAACAAGAGGTAAGCCAGTACAGCTAGATTCTGCATATGAAATCCATGGCATAATTAATTTTCCTGGTAATACCATATCGCAAATAATAATACATAACCACAGACTGCTGCATTTATGTCATGGTTTGGACTGGACTGGCCACTGAAATGAACGTCAGATGCTCTTGCCCACCTCCTTCTCCAAGGAGATGAGGGAGAGACAGAAAGAGACAAGAGTTTGAAAAAGAAACTAAACTACTTTAATGCAAAAATTGGTAAAAGAATAAAAAAATAAAATAATTAAATATATATAATATATATAACACGATATTGAGCCACCAGGATGAGGATCACATCACTGGCAGGCACAGGGAAAGTCCCAGACTGGACTCAGTGACAGACGGGAACTAGATTCTGGATCTGGGTCCAGGAATGCATGGATCGGGATCAAAGGCAGATGAACAGACAGACTCCTCAGATGCCAGCCATTGAAGAAAGAGGGCTGGCCCTTTGATCCCGCAGCTTTTATACTGAGTATGAGGCAGATATTGGTTAGTTTTGGGTCACCTGTCCTGTCCGCTCCTCCCCGCAGGTGCGATACCTCTACACTTTTCTGTTTCTGACCCTCCAAGGGAGCAAAGTCAGCTGGCCTTGGGTGTTACAGCAATAAGTATAAGCAAGAGCTTTTCTGCATACTGTTTCTTAGCATAAATTATAAACAATCAGGTCTTATCACTCTGGGAGTGGACTACAGTCTTAAAAGTATGCCCTTAGTTTCAGAGGGTTCAGTTAGTTAGAAGAGGTTTGGCTGAAAATTAAAATTACTGAACAGAAAATTGTTTCTGTTTTATCTCAAACCAGAACAATATAACAGAAAACACACAAATGATTGACACTGTCGTGTCCCAGATCCTCTGCTTGTCATAGCTTTATATCATAATTTTCATGCAATGTTGTAGAGAAAATAGAGCTGATGTTTGTCTAATACCCTCATGTTATTTCATCCTCTTCCATCCTGTGAAAGACTTATCAGTCCAACGCTGTTTGGTCTGGACCCAAGTTTGTAGCAAGGAGTCAGTACACTTTGGAGGACTGTCATGCAGCTGTGATTCACCAGAAACAGGACAAGTGGTCTAGTGAAGAGGAACAGCAAGATGCAGTGTCTGTCATACAGTCTCTGTGTCAATGGAGAGTTTCTGTGAATACAAAGCAGAGGTCTCTAGTTGGAATAGTTTGGCTTTTTGGTGTTCAGTCAGGTCTTCACAAAGCCTCTGCTAGAGGCCTGTGCATCTGCAAGTGAAGGCATCCCAAGCTTTGCACTACTTCAGCATTAGTCGTTAGGTCATTGAAAAGAGGCAGAGAAGCAGAGAATGGAAAACAGTCATCTTGGTCCTGAGAACACTGACGTGTTTTATGTCAAGATTTCAGTTTAAGTACATATGCAATATTCAATGGACAGGATGCTTACATAAACATATGCAGGCTTGCAGGATGGTGTTCTTTCTTGGAGATCAAAATTATAATGCTTATTTTTATTAAATTCCATGAAAAACCCAATACACAGAAGCGTTTAATTAAAGGAAGTCGAAATGGTATTGTATTTGTTCAGTGTTTTCCACAATTTCAACTATTAATTTATCAATAACAGAAGCTGTCAGCAGCAGCATAGATAAAGTATGTAAAACAACAGGAAATTGGAAAAAAATGTTTCATCGAAACAGAATATTAAAGGAAAAAGTGTTAGAAAGAACAAAACCTTTTGTGTGGGAAAGAGCGATAAAAAAAGTTATATCAGATATTCACAGCCATATTTTTGATACAGAACAGCAACGTTAAATGCAGAGGGATTTTTTTGGGGGTCCTTTAGGAGGCCATGTATGTCATCTATAGAACAGAAAGGGCAAGGCAGGAGGGAAATTAACTCCAATTGCCTCTCTGAGACAGTGCCAGGTAAGAAAGTGGGATTCAGTAACAATCACAGCATGGTTCCCCCTTTTCCTGTGGTAAACTTGTTCCCCTTCAGTGCTGGAGTTCCAGAGGTGGCAAGCAGGTGAAGTTCTGGAATTACCTTCTGCTGCTGATGCTACCATCCATCACCCATGGTCTCAAACAAATTTGTTGCCTGGAGAAGCATTGTTTATCTTATTATTCTTCAGCTGTTCATGCTGAAGGCTTCTTGTAGCATGTCTACTTGCATGTTGTGGCTGTAGATGTAGGGATATGGATGGATACATGAAGGTTTGTTATGTGCTTATAATTTATATACCAATATTTCTGTCTTTAATAAAGCATCAACCAACAGCTACGAATGTCTTAAGAAGCCTAAGAGAAGTGATCCACTTATCCTTTGCATAAATAGATAAGGCACAGTAATGCAAAATATGACCCATCAAGGCTACCTATCTAAATTTACAGCTCAGAAATAGACTACTACAAAATTGCGGTGATAGCAATGAAATGGTGTTTACTGAAAAATATCTAGTGATGATGCACCACAGTGGATATAGGGCTTTGCTAATATTCTGCTGTGGAAGAGTTGACTTTATTTCTGAAATTAAAATAAATGCAGTAATAAATGCAATGACTAAATCGGGATTAAAAAAAACCCCAAAGTATTTATGTTATCAAACCAGCTTTACCAAGGTAGAAATCATACCAAGTTAAGAAATTATCTAGAATAAGAATATTTCATGTTTGTTTAGTCATCTTTCAGAACAAAGCCATCCTGGACAGCATGACCTACCAACAGTGAATTACAGCTCTAGGGCTTCATTTTCAGAAATGAACCTTCACCTGGCTGCAATGCCAAATAAAAGGCAAATTTTGTTTGTGTATGACTTTTTTAAACTAAGCTGAAGGTACAGCTTCCTCTGTAGACTTGCCAGCTGAAAACAAAAGCAGCACAGGAAAGGAGACATTTACCCTAGAGGCACTGTTACAGTGAGAGATTTTAGAGTAATAGAAAAAACACAGCTCTTCAGAACATCTACGTCCTGTTCAAAAGGAAAGTATTACATTAATGATCGGTTGTATACCCTGTGAGGAAGTGTTTGGGGATAAAGCAGCTACCCAAGCTAATAGTGAACAGATGTACAGAATTTCTCTTATGATAGCAGACTGCTTAAAGCAGAAGGTGAAAATAACTTTTGCACTACAGCTTCAGAATGCTTGAAGCTACTTTACTTTTGGTTTTGCTGGTTTTCTGATTCCATTTTTTTAATTGCTTAGACCTATTGGCATCCACTTTGGGAACACAAAAGAAATTAATGTTAGTTCCCTCAAAGTGAGCATTTTGATTTGGAGCACTAGTGCAGTTTGAAGTGAATCTCTCAATCATTTCCAGTTACAGAGAGCTGGTTCAATTCACAGAACTTTGGTGTGCATGAAGTAGTTTTCTTTTTAAAAAAATGAAACTGAAACCTTCACTCCAGGTGTGCACCAGATGTGTTCCAACTTTTCACTGGAATTTGAGGGTTTAGCTGTTTTTTTGGACAACATGGCTGCACTTATATGGTGTGCTATACCAGGAGACCAGACTAAGTGTGTCTGAAGAAAAGACCCTGAGCTGCAAATAATGTAGTTGTGGGGGCCAAGAACCAGCTGCTTCCACCTACCGATCAGCTCCTATTTCACTGAATTAACGTAGACATAACATAGACATATCCCAGGATTGCTTAGGACAGTTCTAGGCAATCAAACAAATCAGGAAATGAACTGTAGACTGATGTACAGTTAAAATTTCTGCCATCAATAACATCCCAAGCATTCTGGTATTTGAGACTATATGTCTAGGATGGGCAGATTTGATCCTTGTAATTGCAAAATGAATTTGAAGATCACAGATCAGAAATATACAAATGAAATCAGGTCTCACTGAGTGTCTGGAGAATATATTTAAAATGTCAGCATCATTACTTTATAGATGACATAAACCTTATTACTCTATGATAAATTCACGATCACATTTTAGGTGGTATTTCAGTTTTAGAGTAGTGGTCCTGGAGAATAAAAGACTATTTACACCACAGAAAGCCTCAGTTTAGTGAGTGATTCTGCAGACTTCCAATGGACGTCACATGCACGAATTTGGTATTTTTAGGACAGAGAAGTTAATTTGGTTGTTTAAATAGTCAAGATTCGGCCCTTTTGTCATCCAGTGTCAAATGCAGTTATGTTTTGTGAAGTGGATTAGGGTCTCCTGAAAAGAGGACTGAGATCACGTAATCCATTTTATTTCAAATGGGAAGCAGTCATCAGATGGTAACAATTCTGACAACTGCCAATGAATATGAAAAGATTTGTGTGTTCTAAACTGTCTGATATTATTAATCTTTTGAGCAATCCGGTCTCAGAAATGGCTTCATTTTACCGTTAACAATAATAATTCTGCACCAAGCTGGAGTTCTAGAGTTGTGTATTTTTGTTAGCTTAGATCAAGTACATTTTCAGCTTTTAATTTTCATTATGAGTGGTCTTTTTATTTTTTTTTTTGTTAGAAAACAAGTTAAAGTACAACTATGAAAGAAACAGTGTCATGAAAAAGAATAGATTATTTTCCTACCTTCAAGAACTAACATCCTTGTAATAGATGTGATGAGGGATGGTATAATGCCATTATTATTTTCTGTGTAAATTTTTTCTGTGTTTTCAAGAAATGGCTTTAAGTTAGGGGCAGGGGCTGGAAGGACTGAGAGCTCTACCTTATGAACTTGTTGTCAACAGAAGAAATAATAGTGGAGTCTTTCTGAAATGAAAAATGTTGTAATTTGTTCCATAGTAATGGGGAGAAATGTAAGATATGATTATGACACAGCCTTCACAGATTGAATTAGTGACAGATTAATGAAGAGAAAAAGAAATGCATTGTGGGAATCATGAACCCATGACAGCTATGTCATCCTTTTTGGGAAACTCACAAATGAAGTCTCCCTGTGAGATTAGAATAAGAGTGTGATTAGCTCAGCATTGCTTTTTTTTCTCCCACTATAGACTTCAGTTTTAATAATAATTAAAGAATAATGCCCGAATCCCATCTGAATGGCTTTTAAGGTTTAACTTGCTGAAGCTATTCACAGAGCTGAACTTGTAAAGGAGACTGAACAGATCTGCACAACTAATTGTGGAGTATTACACTGATAGTTCATCTCCCATACCAATACCAATTAAGTCTGCTCACAGTACCTCCCATATAATTTTAATAGGGACAGAATTTTTAATCTGGTCAGGTATTTCTCTGTGTGTATAAATGCACTTTTTCCATTAAGACTTAGAGGCTTGTTCAGGATCCTGACCAAAAAAGATTTCCACAGATGATGTTTAGCCACAAGAATAGTAAATATTCTGTTCTTTGCTAGAGTGATTTTGTCTCATTAGCACAAATAAAAAATAAAGCTTAATAAGACAATGTCGCTTAATGTGTGTGTACAGAAATACTATTACAGGCATCTGGAAATTGGTGGGAGATGGTGAGAAGACATCAGTGAATGAGAGCTGTGTACAAGCAGTATTGGATTCCTTTTTGTGATGGGAGCTTCAGTGAAGCTAATTTTCCCAGCATGGCTTAGTACTTTGCATTCTAGATCTAAGGAGATTTTTTTAGGCAGTAGTCTTCAAAGAAAGACTAGTGCCTGAAAGAGTATCAAGATATTATTCATTGGAAGTAGATAAGTAAGATATAGGACTGAAGTACTTTATTTTTGCAAATTCTAACCAACTAATCGACCGGTATTCTTGGTTGAGTTCAGTTAACTGCTGAAATGCAGCAAACTTGCTGTACTGTTTTACTGTTTGCCATTCCTACCACATAGAGGCACTAGCACAGCTGAAAGAGAAAGATATGCTCTCTCCATCAAGTTCATTTTTGTATCCCATCATGATGTGGCCAATAAGGCTGACAAACAGTGTCGAGATTTTATTCTTTTACTTGAAGCTCTTGCTTGTCTAGTAGGAGATGGGTAGAAAATAGCTCAAATTTTACAGTGCTGCTGCACATCTGCAGCAGAAAGCAGTGAAATGGTGCTGAATATCCAGAAGTTACACACAGACAAAAGTATTAATTATAGCAATTTTTGTATCTGTACCACCTACAAATAGTGTTAGCCTATGTTATTAGATAACCTTTTTTGCAAGCAACTTCGTTACTCTAATGGCTACAGTGATGGAAACTGACTGGTATGTGACAGTGTGTCATGCTGACTTCTCAGAACACTGGACATGTATAATTTTTGAAGTATATGTTGTTTTCATTAAAAAAAAATCTTTATTTGTGTGTTAGAAATTCTAAATTTTAATTCCAATCAGAGGTGGAAATATTTAGAAGAACTAGGTATGACAGATTATATCATTTTAATGTATATAAAAGTATCATGTTTTATTTGATGACGTTTATAACCAATGCTGAAAACTTTAGGTGAGTCTCTATTAAGATAAATCCACTAGCAGCTGAGTCCCTGATTTCAGAAATCTTGCTGCATTTAGAAATTAAAACCTGCGTTGTATTTTTAGACAATAGTGCTGATCAGCGGTGGAAATGTGTTAATGTTGGCTTGACCTTTGTAGTAATAATAATAACAACAACAACAACAACAACAACAACAGTGTAATAGTATTTTTGTAATTGCTATGAAGTTTTATCCAGTTATTAGGTTAAGTTCCACTCAGAAAATTTTTAGATAATTTACAAATAATGCTTAAATGGTATTCTGATGAAGAACTGACTGTTCAAACCATCCTAGATTACATAGTATGAACTTTTAGACCAACTTAAACATTCAAGATAGTCTAAGCACTTAAACTGTTTTATGATGGCATAAATGCTTAAATTGCCTAAAAAGCTCAGAGTAGTGTATGGTTTTAAGGCACATTAAGTCCTCTGGTGCCATAAGCACCTAAAAATCACCTAAGCCATCCCAGATTTTTCAAATGGCATAAAATTTCAAATCATCTTAAATAATATTTGGGGTGGCATAAGGGCTTAAACTGCTCTATGGAGATATAAATGTTGCAATTACTAGTAGACTACTTTGAAAAGTGTTTGCATTTGAATTTATGTAACTTCTTAGAGACTGCTTGGTCATGAAAAGAATACAAAGGATCTAATCCTGATAATGCATTATGAATAGTGCTGCCTTCAGATCTCAGCTAGAAATTCTTTGGTCATACTGCAAGATGCTACAGACACTTGCTGAAGTGCATCCGTAAAAAAACATCTTCCAGAAATGCACATTATGCCTCCTGTATTTGCCTCATCATGATGCCTGACCTTATGCATGACTGTATCGGTTTCTCTTGCTATGTGGTCACTTTCCATTCCCATGTGCAGGGGAGGAAACCTTACATGTGCACCCAGAACCCACAGGTCACCACAGAGGTGAAGAGAGGTTTGTGGCAAATGAAGAAAGAGGAGTGAGGGGTCTTGTGCTCCATTTCCACAAGGTGTCAGGTAGGTTACCCACTTATCTGTGAGTTGGTGTGAGTTACAAGTCATACCATGGCTCCTCAAAATGTGGCTGCAGTGGTGTTAGCTGCCAATCCTGTCTTGACTTGGCAGGACTCCATGATTGCTCTGGTGTTGTGTCGTTGCAGAAAAGTTGTACACAAAAGGAAACAAACCCCTGATGCCCTCTTTCTTCTTTCAGTATGTCTTCTTGTAACAAAGCACAACTTGTTAGAAGCAGTCTCGAGGTGTGGATGAAGTAGCTGTAATAAAAAAATGAGGATCTATGTTCTTTGCAATACTGCATTGTGAAAGAACTAATAAGTCAGTAAGACGTACCTGTTTAGTCTGCCTGCTGGGCTTCTTCTATTCCATGATTTTGGGCTCAACTATGGGCTTGTAAATGAGCAATCAGACCTTTTATCTTTAAACAGGAACAATGAAAGCATTTATAGTAATAGCTTTAAACTTTGTAAATATCAATCCACAGTATTAACTTTGACATGACTTTGAGTAAAAGCACTTAGCTAGGTCTAGAAAAAGATACTGGAATCAGTCTAAGAGAATGATCCTAAGACTCCCATGTAACGCTTAAACCAACTGAGGTTTCTGCAGCAAAGTTCAAGAATAATTTACTCTTTCCTAAGTCAGTCTTTTCATGGGTGGCTTTGCCAGCACCCAACATGCACCTAAATTTGATCAAATTTTAAAGTCAGTCTTTTTCTACCTTACATACCCAGTCTAAGAGGACACTACGGAAAAGTTTAGCCATCCTGGCAGCCATATGCAAATCCTAGTGGTTGCCCCACATACAATCTAAGCCAGGCAGGAGATGGGGTCTTTTGTATAAATATAACTGTTTCATAAAAACGGGCACAGCACTAGTTTTACTGATGTTGTTTGAAGAAAACAGATTAAAAAGACAAGTTCACTTGGAAGTACAAGGCACGAACCTTCAGATTCACTGAAAGAATACAAAGAATGATTTTTGCTTCCTAAAGATCTTGATTAAAATCTTATTAAAAAAAAAAAAAAAGAAAAGAATTCAAACAGCTCCCTTCTCTGTGATGCATTTTTGAGGTGTCATTTTCTCTTATTTCTGAAACCTAGATTTGGACCAAAAGCCAGCTACCTAAAAGTAAGACATTGTGATATGGAGGAATGCTGTACCTATAACTCTTTCTGGATGTTATCTCTCTAGGCATCTGTTCTGTCCCTCTAGCTCAGGTTTTGACCTATGTCTCAAGCACCATTTCCCTAATGTTCCCTGCTTCCTGCTATTAGGTGTATTCCAGCTCTAATTTGCAAGAGGTTAGATGCAGGTAGAAAATTGGGATTTGCAGAAAAAAACAAAGAGAGCAGGACAAAAAATGGCAGAACTCAAAATACATCCTACAGGCATTTTAGGGCAGCTGTCTGAACCATACTCAAATGAAACTGATGAAGACAACGTAGGAAATATACCTCTATTCATGTAAAATGGAGCTAGTGGTATTTTCCTGTCTCAGAGGAATATAAAGCCAGAAACAGGGAATACTCCAGAATTTGATACTACAGTATGTGTGGACCTCCTCTATGTACTGTTGTATATGTGCAGATGGAGCTTTTCCTTATTAAATAGCACCTACTTCCATACGAGCTTAAGTAGTGAAGCAAATTCCGCTGGCATCATGGATGCTAGTGCATAGTTTCTGAATACATGGTTATATACTTGCAATTGCATTTTTCATGTGTGTAGCTTTGAAGATGGTAGAGTTGGGAGCCTACATCTGGGGAAACAGACCTCTTAGGAGTTAAACAGTTCCCTGATTTTTAACAGCAGTTGCTCTGGGTCATTTGTTACATTTCCCTTTGTTGAAGGATTCAGGACTTCATTATTTGTCCTTGGTTCTGTTACCAAATGCAAATGATTCTGCAGTAAGTGAGATGTCCTTGGTTCTGATTGTTATAGCACTCCACTAGGCATTAAAGTTCCTTTCCTGCACATATGCCACAGGGATGACTTTGTCTCCATAACGATAAGCTTGATTGAGTAAAGTAACAATCCCAGCCATTGCGAATCAGCATTTATAATCTCGAGGTGATTTTTGACTTCTGTAAAAGAAGCCTGAAAATTTATTTAGATTGTACGCTCTTATCTGGTTCTGGATTCTGCCAGGCTGTATTGTTATTGAAAGTGAAGTAGGATGAAAGTATCTTGGCTCATAAAAAGGGACTACTTTTGAGCTGTATTTTGATAGTTTGATAAAACATATACTAACTGATAGGAGTATGAAGCTGTATAAAGACCAGTTAATTTCTGTTTTTTAGACAACTGGGGTTATTCTAAGTGTGTGCAGGCACAGGTCTAAGGAAGTAGTGGCCCTTAATTGCTCCTCCTCAGGAGCAGCTTGGAAAGGTATTGCAACCCAGAAAAAAACAGACTGTACAAGTATCAAACGATCACCAACTGCTGCCAGCTCATCATAAGCCAGTTCTGGTTAGTAAATGGGAATTTAAAGGCAAAGTAGTGAGACTATTACATGTAGTTGGCAAAATGACCATGTTCCCTATTTGATTCTGGTCTGCTGTCTATGGAGTTGGAAAAGGGGGGATATTTTTTCTCTGTGTACTTACATTGGTTTTGGGTTTTCTTTCCTCTTCATTCTAAGTTTTCAAATTGGCATCTTGGCAGACCACCTTAGCTTTACACAGACTTAGCAACAGACAATGTAATTCTATTAATACATTATTGTGGATTAATCTCAAATCTGCGCTAAAACATTAAGAGTACCAGAAGCTTGCAGATAAAACAGTGAATACACCAGTTAGATACTGTTCAGATTTTCTTTGTGTACGATTTTACTTAGTTTTTACAATTAGGAAAAAATGTGACAAAGTATATAGGGAACCAACGAAGCTGGGTTTTTTTTTTAAACAATGAGTGCCAGTACATTAGCAACAATTTAGGGGATTAAAAATATGTTGTTTGGTGAGTGGGTTCTACTCAGTGCCCTTCAGCTAAACTGGAGAGATTCTGCTTGAATCATTGATTTCCCAGTTGGCTGGAGAAATAAAATAGTTTTAGATTAAACAAATTTAATTTGTTGAGAAATTTTAGCTGAAGAAAATCACGTTTTGGTTCAAATAAACATTTCTTTTTTTCTGGGAGCATTTCTAAAAATAAGAAAATGAAATGCCACTCTCAAAATCAATGACTGTGTATTCAGTTCAAGGAGACCATCCTAACTTTCATCTAAGTGAATTTAATGAAAGCACTGTGATATTTTCAAGGGAGGCTCAGTCTCCTTGAGATTATAATCAGCCTGCTCCTACCAGAATAATTTTGAAAGTGGTGATATGAGTAATTTTTTTCCTGGACTAAAATATCACTTACTTTAACCCTTATTTATAGCACCCAAAATGTCAGGTCAACCAAGAGCTTGATTTTTTTGAAGAGGAAAACACATTTCTTTCCATATCTCAGTAAATTGTAACCCATACAAATTCATTAGAAAAACTGATGTTCCTTCAGTTATGGAAATTTCTGAAAATGAATTTCTGAAATGATAATTGCCTAAAAATTAAATCCTGATTGACCTTAGCAAAAATGCACTGAAGGTACAATTTTCAGTACAAAAGGCAGACAACAACTGCTTGGCAGCATGGGGGACTAGTTAAAAGCTAAATTAAGCAGCGATGAGAGAGGAAACAGCATGGGAGCTCCCCAGTGAGCTTCAACCTGGAGTACAGGGGGAAGTTCAGTATGCAGCAAGAAGGAAACTGTGCTAACACCAGTGTTGTTTCAACACCTGCGAACAAGTCCTGTTGCAAAGAAAGAGATGTGGTAAGGCCTCGTGCTCTTGCTGTTTGCCTGCTCCGCAAACATGTGAGAATAAAATGTTCCCCTCTGGTTAGCTCTTTTGATCACCTGGTGTTCAGGGTGTCTGGGTGTTTCTCGGAAGAGCTCACTCACGCAGCTCAGAAAAATAATGAGGGAAATAGGAGCATGGCAGCAGGACAAACCAACTGCAGCTAAAATTTATCATGTGGATTAGTTACTGTGCTGACCTTCATTATAAGGCTCAGAAAAAGTGTGCACAGTCTAACAGCTACATAATTGAGCTCTAGTACAAATGGTGTTATTTGCCACAGCTGTAATACTTACGGAAGTGGCTGCTTCATTAAAATTCATAAAAAAGTTTGAGTGTGGGAGTTGTCATTTTTGTAAAAGTTATGAGTAACACCCCGTGCAGCCATGAAAGTTAAGTGTACTTTTATGAAACTGGTTACACAGTTTAGGGAATGCTGTACGTACATATTTGCCAACTGCAATAGAAATTGTATGAGAACAGCCAAAGAACATCTCTGGACAGTTCAGTTCAGACTTCAGAAGCAGTGTCCAAAGTGTCTAAGCTTCCCCCTGTAAACTCATTATTAGAATGGGGCTTTCTGCCAGCTGTGACAAAAGGTCATTGAAAACTTCAGATGAGATTGCAGATTCCCTGTACAAGTATCAATCAGGATGGCCTCTCCTGTTTCTTAAGTTTTCTTTTTTTCTTTTGAGTAGCCATTTAAATTTGCACGTGAACATGAGTTGTAAAGTTATATATGTTATAGATCATATGCTATGGTTACAAAGTGTTCTTTCCATTCATCACTGCAGGGGAGCAGTAGCATTTGCCAACCAAGAAGGATTAAAAACCTCTATAAAGAAACATATTAATCTTATTGTTTTAATGTATTTGTTAAGTTGATGCAAAGGAAGAGACTACTGTTGGGGTAGTTCTCTCATTCTGGGGAACACGTCCCCAGGGAGTTGTCTTCTCAACACAGGATAGAGAGGTTGTCCCAAAGTAGCAACAGCAACAAAGAAAAAGGAACGGCAGGGAAAGCAGGCGTTTTACACTGGGTTTAAACTGCAGTGTCACTGAAATCAGGAACTTTAAGTGCACTGCAGGAACACATTGTTTATTTTTTATGTCCCCAAGATTCATAAAAGTCTCTTAAACATAATTAGTATCCTTTTTCTGAAGTCCAGTGCAATCTCCACAGGAGCTTGAAGTGTGTTAATTTTAGATCTGCATGTCTTGCTGTTTTTTAAACTTGTCCTCCATATGTTATAACATTCACATTCACAGTACATTGCTAGTGTCATTTTCCCATTTTCTTTTGAGTTTTATGGTATATTGGGGTTTGCATTTAATAACTAGTTATATACTGAGGGGGATTGATGTGGTTTATGTTTTATGAGTTTCAGTGGATTATTAAGGATGAATTCATGTGGGGGTGGATGAGTTCCTCCATCTATATATATTTAATTTTTCTTACTTGAGGGCTCTTTACAGAGTTATGTGGTTGTAAAACCTGGGAAGAATTCATCACAGCTTCACTGACGTGGTGAATTTGGCTCACAGTTCCCGTCTGCATTTTCTAACTCTGCTCGGATGTGCAAATATTAAAATATAATGTATTCATTTTCTGAACATAGGCTTTTATTTATCTGGTGTCTTCTCTGTTACTTTTCTTTGGTTTTGCTTTTGTTTTTGCTTATTTTAGGAATGTTTCTTTTTTCTTTGTAGTGTACTGGAGTTCTACAGACAATACTGCTACTGCACTAGAAGGTCTGCAAGCAATCTCACCAGTGCTTCCTCTAGCATTAGGGTCCCTTTTCAGTCTGCAATAAGTGTACTGACACTGAATAAAGGCTTATAGCATTTTCAGGAGACATATTTACAGGATGTCCTGTATGAATACTTACTTGTGTTGATGAGGTTGATACAGTGAGACCTGTCCTCTATGTTGTGAAAGAAAATGAGAACACTGGGCAAATAATATGATGCATTGACATTTAAAGTTTTAATGCATTTTAATCTTACACAGTTGACAGTCTAAGGCACAGATTTAAGGCCTTCCCTCTTCTGAGGCCACAGAGAGGAATGCAAGTAGGATTAAGTAAACGTTTACAAAAAGCTAAGCCTGTCTAAGGTCCTGGGCCAAACTTTCAAGGGAACTTCCTTGCTAGCAATAGGGAGGTGTGAGCAGCACATTTGTGCCAGCTTTGTCTAGCTAGCAGAAACACCAACTAAATTGAAGAAGAATCAGCAAGGTGTCACTATGTACCTGCAAGCAGAGTATGGAGTCAGGGATTCTGGATGAATTAGTTTCCTGAATACCAGTACATGCAGAAACACACCACAGCACTTTGCTGGGCTAAACCAGCAGCGCTGCGCTGCAGTGACACATTCATTTTGCTCTAGAGACTCTATATGATATGTCAAGAGACGAAGGATTGATACAGCCAACAGCAGACACATTCTGTTACTGTTCACCATCCCTGAAGTGGAAATTTCTTGCTCCAGCCCTTTTTGTAGTCTGTTACCTTAATACAGCTAGACAGGCTGGGCTGTGGCTTTACCCTTCGAAGACTAATTTCAGCAGATGGATCCCCATGTGGCCAGTGAACCTAGATGAAAATTGCTACTAATAAAGCAAACTCTGTAAAATTCACCCTTTTCCTGTCTCAATACAATGCTGTAAGTTCACTTTCCACCACATACATTTAGTGAAATATTGCCACAAGCCAACGCATTGCAGCTTATTGTATTATTGAAAAGCTCATTGAAAAAGCTGTTAGACACAGTCCAAACCATTACAATAGGCTACTGAATTATTCTTTTAAATTGGAGCAGTCTCACAGTACATTTTATTGCAGAGGAAACACTAACTCATAAGAGAACCTGTCACCAACACTTTCCTTTTACATTAACACTATTATAGAGTCTCTTTTAAATGAATAAAGAAGAACTGGAGAAAGTTTTCAAGAAACTGGAGACAAAAACTGTGTTCAAGCACATCTGATAATTAACATACTCGAAACCTCATAAGGAGGATTATTCTTCAAGCTATATGACATATTTAATAGCTTGTGTTTCTTTTTCCCTACAGTAGAAATAAAAATATAACCAAAAATATTTTGTTCAATAGAACACAGATAAAAATCACTTTGCATAAGAATATCACTAATATTAAAGAAGGAGTTTCAATTATTACTTTAGTATGCCTAATCTGAACTATTTCACAGTTATAAATTAGTTTGTTTCCACAGTAATTAATGTTTCTAGCTTCTACAGTCCATTTCATATCTGCACGACTTTTCATGAATCTCCAGTAATTTTAACTTGGGATGGACAATCAGATCTCTTAAACAGAGAAGGCAATTCCCTTCAACACTATCTGCCATTACGAGCTTCTCACAGGCTTCTTCTGGAATCCTCTCTTACTGAATAAAAGATGAAATGAAAGAATAAAAAAGGTAAAGAAAAGACAAAAATCAGAATCCCGGAAGACAGCCATGACACTGACTACCATATGACTGAGAAGTTTTTATTTCTATGATGGATCGTGAGATGGTCTGTGACAGAAAGCACATCCACAATAATTTATTTCACCTATTTCCTTCAGTGTATTTGCTCTCATGTTTATGATAATGATTCTATGGTTTACCAGAAACAATTCAATATTAGCCAGCAACTGCCACATCACAGCAACTGAGATTATTTTTTTCCACTTATGATTAAATAGGAGATATCTGTGGCATCTTTGTGGTAATGAAGATGTCACATGGTGCTTCTATTACTACATGAAAAAAATGCAAAGCATCGTCCTTCACTGTGCTGCTGCAGAAAGTTTTCATTCATAACTGTGTGATACTGTTGAAATAAGGTGAAAGTCTGGGCATGTCTTTCAACACGAATTTCTATACTCATGGTAATGCTGTTCGCACATAATAAGTAACTAGACTTGGTGGACTTCTACAATTACTATGGTTTTAGGTGCTATTGCTGTGAGTTTGCTGTACTTCCTTCAAATTCTCTTTCCATTACACTTCTGGTGAACGTTAACGTATTACTCTTTGAACCCTAATATTTCCTTAGTCAACCACTCTCACAGAACCAGACCAGAAAGCCTTTTTTTAATTTAATTTCTTTGCAAACTAATTTCCATGGAACTTCATGCACATTCCCAGTACTTAGCAGAGGTCTGCAATGTTTTGCAGAGAATGGGAGGTTCCCCCAGTTTTAACCACTAATTACATTGTTTACAAGAATATCCATCATCCCAGATGTCAGAAGTATGGGGCATACACAAAAACATGAGGGGTGCTTAAATGAGCTGGTATAGACTATAGACGAATGGCAATGCAATACTGGATTGATGATACGTCCGTGCTGTCAATTAGTGTTACGAAAAGTTTGACAGATAGATTAAATGTGCCTTGATTTTAAAACAGACTTTCTGTTATATTAAATAGAAGAAGAATCTTCCAAAACAAGGAAGGTTTCAACAATCCGTTATCCCCAGATTGATTACCACCTAAAGGATTTCCATGGATATTTTACATCTTGTTGCCTGAAATATTAATTAAGTGTATTTGCAGAGGGCTCTGCATGGCCTTGACAGTAAATAAAAGTGTTATAGAAGCAAATACTTCAAACTCTATTGCCATCTTTCCATATTCTTACCAAGTCTCTCTATGCTAAAATACATGCAATTCAACTGGTAACTCTTAAGTACCAGTGGTTTTTTAGTAATAATGTGTGAAGAAAGCAAGCAATTTTTCCTACTAGCTTGACAGCTGATGTCAAAGACATTTCTGAAACATTTTCTATTTTTCTGTTTATGTATCAATATTTTTCATAAATTATAAAAATTCATCATAAATTTTTCCTTATGTTTGGCTTTTACGTTCCTTGGCTGGGTTCCCAAATGCTCACTAACTTGGTTAGCACTTACATGCAAATGAAAATTAACAACATACAACTTCAAAAATTAAAACATATTCAAGTAAGCAGCTTTTAACAAGGAGACTTACTCCTAAATAATGCTAAATTTGTATTTAAACTTTTATGATCTCAGTTGCTCTGGAAGGATCCATTAATAGTCTTGGGAATTACATGATCAAGGAAATTTAATAGTGTTCAAATTCAGATTTCTGTTGTCTTAGTTTTGCATTCTGTTTCACCTACAGGGAAGTTGCACAATTTTCAAATCTACCTTTGTGTTTAAAGTATCTGAGGCCTTAACTCAACATTTCCAAAGTCCCCTCTACTTCCTGGGACAAGGCAGACAAATTAGGCAAATTAGGCAAGTCTGAGATTAGGAACCAGAAAAAAACCCTATCATTGTTACATTCTTTCTGCCATGACTTGATCTCTTGGAAACATACTTATTGTGTGTAAATCATAGCCTCTTAGTAAATGGTGGAGATTAGGGGATAAGTTGATGGGAAGTTTAGTGAAACCTCTTTCTCCCAGAAAAAATATTAAATCAAGATTTTAAACATTGAGTTAGTTATGATCTCTCAATATCTCTAACGCTTGCATATCATATTCCTTGGTTTTTGATCTGCTTATAATTATATTTATGTTTCCCCTAAAAATGAGGACTTTTGTGTACCATTAGAAAGGTTTTTTCATAGCTAATAATTTAGATCTGTTAAGCCATGACCTACCACAATTACAGCTAGTAAGATTTTTAGAGCTCAAAAGTTGAGCTTTTCAATTACATTGGTTTAGCAAAAAACCAGCCTCTGGAAATGTTTGCTCTTAAAGCAGACAAGTTATTTTAGTTTAAGGGGATGAGATTCAGTTTGCACTTGTATAGCTGGGGAACTTAATAGGTTTATAGAACAACATTTGAATTCTTCCAGTGTAATTTTATGCTGGTATAATTTCTTTGGATATGAAGTATTTAGAAATCTTAGCAGAAAGGAAGGAGTGAGTCCACCATTCTTACATGCTAGATGACCTGGTAAGCAAATGTACCTGTTCATGTTTACATATATATACACACACAAGTAATGAACTAATGTCATTTGGAGTTTGCAGACTGGCATATAAATTTTGGTCTAGAGTTCATTACAGCAGACTGAAAAAACTACTTAGGTCGAAGTGTAGTTCGGATTGGTTGCCTCATTGTCATAGTGAGTGGGCAGTTTAATCCACATGAACTTCAAGTCACAGCTGGAACTGCTGTTAAACATTCTGAACTGCCAGTTTAAATTTTACAAACAAGGAAAATACATACTTGGCTCATACTATAAAGATTCCTTTTTTCATTGCAATGGCAAAAAAGTTTATTCTAGGATATGTGGTTATCATAAAATAGTCACAGTCCTGGATGTCATGGACTCAGAGTATTCCAATTCATGACAACCACTCCCTTATTCTAAATCTTTTATTGCCTAGATAATGAAAACCATACTACGTTGGATATAATTGACAAAGAAACTAACCTCTTTCTTAAACATTTTAAATGTTTTTTTTTTTCTTCTTTTGTTTCCTCTTTACCTCCTGTTTCTAATTTTTATTGATAGATTTCTGTCTGCACAATGAAGACATTCACAGGAAAAAAATCCACTTCAAACCCTTGCCTAAAGTAGTGGTACAACTTTTCCCTTTGCTGTCATGAGATAAACTGTCATGTGCTGACGTTTTGGGAAATTTGAGACTCCTAGGTTACCCAGTTTCTCTCTTACTCTATTTTGTTAGACACTTAGTTGGTGAATCATTACACCCAAGTTTATGTCCAGCTCCGTAAATTCCACAAATCCTTAGTTTTCCTTCTAACGTCACCATAATTTCAATGAATTTGAGGACTTCATCAGGAGATTTTATTATTCGGTGTGGAAGATTGTGGTTTATTTCCACAGCAGATATGATGTACTCAAACCTCTGAGATACTAAACATGTGAGGCTTGTCTGGTGCCTGCAGCTCCCTGATTCTGGGCCCAGATTTCCTTAGGGGACTGTGAAAGACAAGAAATAGGAAGGAATAAGGGGCATAATCTTTGGACAGTTTGTTCTCAGGATCCCCAGCAGAATTCTTGGCTAAATGAAATTCCTAATTTTGAACCAAATCATAGGGTATACGAGAATTTTGTCAATTTTTCTTTTGTCTTATTGGATAGTAAGAGTATCTTTCATATACCCGTTTTAAGCCTAACCAGGGCACTAAGACTAGAAGAGAACTATGTCCAAACAAAAAGACCAGGATTAGGCTTCTTCACTTCAGTAGACATGTGAGATTATTACACAGGATATCTGAAAATATGTTGATTTTGTCCTTTAGCAACTGAACTAACTCAACTGGGGTTTTTTTCCATATTGGGATGTAGGGTAAGGTACTGTAGGGCAAGGTTCTGTGCCTATTTATGATATGCATGATTGAAGCAGAGCTCTTGTCTCAAAAGTAACTTGGCAAAAAGTGATAATTTCTTTAATGAATGACATTCATTAATGAATCACAAGAAAGTGATTTCTTAATCACTTTTAGACAGTCATTCTGCATAAAAAGTGCTAATTAACAGTAAAATACATACCTTTATGTTTTTCAGCACAGGGAATTTTCTGTCAGATCCGAGTTTGACTTTCATACTGAAAAAAATCCTGATTTCAGTGTCACTGACATGAATCTAGTCCATGGTCCTAGAGTTATGACTCAGCTGTATGGTGTGACTGCAAAAGCGCCTCTGATGCTGTATGGCAGGGACAGTAGTGAAGTAGGAACAGAAGCTGCAGTGGGAACTACGAATTAGTGCTGAGAAGATTGAAGTTAGAAACAAGAACGAGGATTTAGGTATGAGCAGGTGCTGAAGCAAGCAAAGTCAGAGCTGTGCCAAGAACTTTGCACAGAAAAAAGGATCTCCAGACTATTGAACGGATCGCGTTGCCTGGGACCAGGGAGGAGGGTCAGTCACCCGCACACGTGCTGGTAGTCCACTTTGAGGCAGTGGGGCATTCCAGCCAGCTCCAATCCTGCTACAGATGTGTGTGATCCTGTCATCTCTAGCCATGCAGAAGAGATGTGTTGGTAACTTTGATCATCTCAAAAGCTAGTAGATACCTGTCTTTCTGGCCTTGGTTCCTTCCACATGAAGGAGGCAAAGAAGTACTTGTCCCTTTGCGAGCAACAGTAAAGGTGTTGTCTTTGACCATGGTCACCGGTAACCTGCGGTTGAGTCCCATCAAGTCAGTATAGTGGTATGCTCCAATGTTCTGTAAACGTAATGAAATAATTAATTCCAGTGACATAGCAAATCATTCAGTGGGGCAAATCAGTCCTGGAGAAGCTCAATGCCAAATGTCTAGACTGCTTCTTATAGCTGAACTTGCTCAGTTAAGTCTTGCATTTCTCTGAACTACAAAACCTTTTGTAGCTAGACATGCCCTTAAACTTTGTAGAGGTTAAGTAAATTTAACTGAGGATAACTGCAGCTGAAGGTTAATTAGCAGTCCTGTTGAGAGCAGAATAGACTTCATCTCACCTTCCCATCGAGGGTTCAGCAATGCTTAAAAAGAAAAAAAAAATGTACAAATTTTCCCTTATTTGTCAGGAAAATTAATAGACTTTAAACTAGAATCTGTGTGAAGAAAGATTAAGCTGCAGAGAGGATTTTTTATAAGGTTGACATTATTCAAGAAATCAGTCTGCTGAGTTAGAAAATTTTGTCGTAATTTCATAGAGGAATTACTAAATTGGCTCTTGTGTTGTACTTGCTGGAACCGAATTCTGTTAATTAATCTATATTTATCTCAGAAAGATGCCCCAGATGTTTAAAACTTTTTTCTTTTTTCTTNTTTTTTTTTTTTTAATGTCACCTTTTCAGTAGGAGGTTCAAAGCTTATCTCCTGGATATGAAAATCTAATTAGCAGCTCAGACTGTAAATTTGGAGTTTATAATATGACCAATAGGTTTTGAACAAGCATTGTATGATGGCCCAAAACAGACAAGAAAGAAAACTTAAGAAAACAAAACCCTGGACACAATTATTGGAAAGTTTTAGGTAACTAGGTAACCTGTGGGAACAGTGATAATTCCCACAGATGTTGATAGGCACCTGTCTGCAGGGAAAAAAAAAAGACCTAAATCTTGATTAAATAGTTCAGTTATGTTGTTAATTTTCTTCTAAAATATACATAAGCTATTTATTTAGCTAATATATACTAAATAACATACTGTTCATATAGTTGGCAGCCTGGAAAACAATAGGATTCTAAATGTCCTGCACATGAATTCCAAAAGGGAAAGGATATTTCATTTGTATGGCTTGAAATTTTTAACATATGTGACTATCCTTGTGAGACCACAGACCATGTACCATCATTAGAAAGATTTCTTTCTGTGCTGAAGTCTTGATGATACTTTTCAGCACAGTTCATTGTAAGTAGAATGATACCTCAAATATAGATTCACTAAAGAGTCTTTGGAGGTTGTATTAAAAGATGAAAGTCTGGGCAGCAAGGGAGTAGTAGTGTTTAATAAGTAAAGAAGCAAAACAATATCTTGATATATTCAAAATAACTAAAACCAAGCATTGTAATGCACACAAAAGCGAAATGTAAATAAACTTATTTCACACTACACAGCTATCTGAAGGCATTTCTCTTCTGATTAATGAGAAACAGATTAATAATTGTCAACAAAGCATCAATTTTCCATATCTACTGCTTCAATTTCTGCTCTTTTACTATATATTAGTTGTGATTTTTCTAATGTATTTCTCAATATGTGGAAGCATGTCTCCAAATGAACCATAGCATCAGTTAGGAGGATCCCATAGGGGTTACTCCACAAAAGAACAGAGACGCTTTCAGGCTGAAAAGAGGCAGAAATTTTTAGGCTACCAGACTACTGAAGCGCTAAACTTTGATTTCTACAGAATGGCATATAGAGTATTTCATCTGATAAACTCCTTATCATTGCAAATTAAAGGACAGGCATGTCCACATTTCTTCTTGATCTCTTTCTGAACTATCTTCTTGTTCTTAGGCTCTCAGCCATTTCTGTTTATGTTTTTACAGAGGCTGGAAGATGTTTTCAGGCTGAGGAGGGGGGAGGAGTGAGGAAGCACATTCCACTGATTTTAACCATGAGAAGTCCCTTCTCTTCCTTCAGTTCCCCTGTTTATTAACTGCACATTTTCCAACTTTTGTTATAAATGAGGCACTGTTCTGCTTGTTGAAGTGTTCAGAAATGGTGGATGGCTTAGTTTACAAGCACATAAAAGACCTCCTAAGACACAATATTCACTCCACATGCTTTCTGCCATGTTAGCAGCCAAGAATGAGTAAGGTAGCAGTTGTGGCAGCTTCATGGAGTTTGGGTGATATAATCTGTTGTACTGGGTTTACTTGGTAAGCTTTTGGAAGTGGCAGTCTATAAGGGTGGCTTCTGTGAGAAGATGCCAGAAGCTTCCTCTGTGTCTGATAAAGCCAATGCCAGCCAGCTCCAAGACGGACCAGCTGCTGGCCAAGGCTGAGCCCATCAGCAATGGTGGTAGTGCCTCTGGGATAACAGTTAAGAAGGGGTAAAAACTGCTGCACAACTGCAGCTGGGAGAGGAGTGAGATTATGTTAGAAAAACTATGGCAGACACCAAGGTCAGTGAAGAAAGAGGGGGAGGACGTGCCCCTGCAGCCCGTGGTGAAGACCATGGTGAGGCAGGCTGTCCCCCTGCAGCCCATGGAGGTCCATGGTGGAGCAGATATGCAACCTGCAGCCCGTAGAGGACCCCATGCTGGAGCAGATGGAAGTGCCCTGAAGGAGGCTGTGACCCCATGGACAGCCTGTGCTGGAGGCAGTCCAGCAGGACCTGTCACCCTGTTGAGAGGTGCCCAAGCTGGAGCAGTCTGTACCTGAAGGACTGCACCCCATGGAAATGACCCACACTGGAGCAGTTGGTGAAGATCTGCAGCCTATGGGAAGGACCCACGTTGAAGAAGTTCATGAAGGATGGGCTCCAGTGTGTGAAACCCCATACGGGAGCAGAGGAAGAGTAAGAGGAGGAAGGAGGGGCAGAGAAAATGTGTTTTGAACTGACTGCAATCCCCATTCCTCATTCCCCTGCACCACTCAAGGGGAGGAGGTAGAAGAGTTGGGAGTGAAATTGAGCCTGGGAAGAAGGGGGGGCAGGTGAGAGAAACGTGTTTTAAGGTTTGTTTTCATTTCTCATTATTCTACTCTGACTTTTGATTGGCAATAAATTAAATTTATTTCCCCGAGTTGAGTCTGTTTTGCTGATTGCACTAATTGGTAAGTGATCTCCCTGTCCTTATCTAGAGCCCTGAGCCTTTCATCATATTTTCTCTCCCTTTTCCAGTCGAGGAACAGAAGTGATAGAGCAGCTTGGTAGGCACCTGACAGCTAGCCAAGGTAAACCCACCACAACCGCAGATGGCCATTTAATCCAAGTCTGTCTACAATGGGGTGAAAGTGGATGTAGCAACTGGGTCATCATGTTAAACATAGTTTTGAAACTTCCCAAAACAGTTCCTTACTAAGGCATAGATTTAGCCTTTCACACTACATTTCAGAGCAGGTGCTTGGTCATATCTTGTCCCGCTGTAGTACAACACAGCAGTTTTACTGCCAAGTGGGATCTTCAAGCAAAAGGAAAGTAAGTTATGTATTATTGCTCCATTTAAAGAAACATTTTGACTAAGGATCTAAATAGACAACTATATTTAATCAATGCAGATCAGAATCTACAAAGCGTTGCAGGTATTGGTGTGTACTAGAGGAGAATTTGGAATATTGATGTCTGCTATAGAGCACCTGAAGAAGGAAATAGGGATGTAAGGAAGAAAATAGGTATGGTCCTAACAAGAAAACTCTACTCTGAAAAACAATACTCAGGTTGTAAACATATAAATATTCTACAAAAGTAATAATCGGGAGAAGTCTTTCCTTCGTTTTACTGCTGTATCCTATGGCAAACATGAAAGAGAAAATGCTCCATAAATTGTCATTTTACCAGCTTCCTTTGAACAACACTGCATAAAACTTAGCTTTGCTTCAGTGTCATTTACATTAAATTTTCATGAAGGTAATTCACTTTGTGTTGCATTCTGCTTTGTGATAATAGTTCTACCTCCCCCTTTTTTACAGGTCTAACAAGTATTTGTTTACCAGCATCATATTTTCTGAACTGCTTCCAAACTTCAAGTTCTTTTTGCCTCAACCACAGCAGTCTTCCTCGGAGCTTGACGCTGAATATCCAGAGATTATTGTATTCAGACCAGCATTTAGTGTAAGACTGCTATAGGATTACTATGTGGAATTTCCCATACTTAAATTATGTTGAAATATCCAATTAGTGTATTGTAGGCAGGCATGAATTTCATTGTAGTTAAACATTTGCTGACAAGCTGGCCTTTCAGTTTAGCTTTGTGAACTGAGAGAAGAAATTTGATCTCATCTGGCTTTCTTTTGAGCAAATTCTCAAAATGCTTTCCCATTAGATCCACTCCCTCTCTAAGTAACCTTTATGTGTGAACAAGAAGAATCCTTTATATGCTCCAATCTTATCATTTGCAAGCACCACATTTGAAAAGAATGTATATTATTGGCATTCAGCATTCAAAGCAAAAAGCTCTTGAAAGGAAAATGGAAGACGTGGTTCAAATTGAATACATATATATTTCTAAATGAAGGTTATATGGTGGTATTATGCTAAATTAAGTCTCGGGGGAATAACACTACAACACATTTTCCTTTTTGCAATCATATATTAAATATTTTAATATCCGAATTATAAATATTTTACCATCTATACAATTTAAGTCTGAATGTTTTCCTAAGCAAGTTTTGTCATATAAAATTAAAAGAAAGCTGCTGCACTTTTCCCTGTTTTCTTTATGTAATATCCCCAACCAGGTCTTTTTTTTTTTTTTTT